>OY735203.1:14059390-14446890 GCA_963457665.1 Thysanoteuthis rhombus
ATTAAGAAAAAAACGAACCCTACAAGTCACAAATATCAGTTTTCAAAAAAAATCAAAATAAACACTATTTGATATCTATTTTATTTATTCTTTTTATTGGCAGCTTTATGTGCTTCCAATGTGAGTGGGTATTTAGTCAAGTACATATAATATTTATATTCTTCCAGTAATGCTTGTATTAATTTCTGAACAATTACATTCTATATTTTCTTGATTTCCAATGCATTTACATTATACATATAATGTTCCTATTCAACCAGTAATGCTTGTAACAATTCCTAACCAAAGACAATCCCTTTCCTCTTTTTTTTGCAATGTATTGTTGTAGAAACATTGCGACAAAATAATTATAAATCCCTATTTTGCTAATAATGCTTGCATCAATTCCCAATCACTGACAATCTCTTTTTCCTCATTTACATTATGTTTCTATAGTAAAACACTGTGACAAAATAATAATGATCTCAATATGATTCACTATAAGTCCATCTGTCTGTCCATATGTACTTGCTTACCGCAAAAACTACTTGTCATAAACACTGAAATTTTCTGTAGGTACAAATGTGACACTGGGTAATATTTTCAGAAAATTTAAAAAAAAAAATCACTCCCCAAGATATGTTGAGGGGGGGAGGGTGATTTACAATGCAACTCTTTGGTGAATTGATCCCTTATTTTTAAGGACGTAATATGACAAAAAAACCCAAAAATGTTTGGAAATTCTTTTTAAAAATCAATTCTTAAAATTAAAAAGTGACATAAGAATGTGCTTGGTTTTTAAAAAGTTATTTTTGTAATATAAATGATATCACGCTGTTTATTGGTTGCACTAGAATTCCTTGAATAATGCTGTTTTGATTAGTGTGTGTCTTGATGTATAATAAGGAGGTATTTAATTCTTCTAAAAGACAATACCTACTTACCAAGTCAATGATCATATTACAAGTTTCTTTCAATAGAGTAATAATACGTGCTGGTGTGTTGTAATATTCAGAATTGGCCCACACTAAACAAGTGAGATGCAAGATAGCTCTGAAATGCTTTTCCAGTTTTGTGAAATCTGCCATTTCCATTTCCTCATAAAAAGGACGGAATATCTTCAAATACATGTTAATGTCTTGTGCTTCTTCCAGAGCTGACAAGGAAAAATTCAGAAATATAATGAACTTAATTTTAAGGTAACACATACAGCAAGTTTACATTCAATAGAATTGGTCTATCCAGCTAAAATCCATTGTATAGGTAACAAATTTATCCTTAAATTAGGCTAAATTTGAAAATAAGTCAAAAGATATTTTTGATCATTGAGAATCATGCGACAGCACAATATATCAGGAAGAAAATGGGGATCCAAGACATCATAGAATCTATTAGAAAACTCAAATGGCAATGGACTGGTCATGTTGCATGAATGACAGACAACCGATGATCATCATGACTCACAACATGGATCCTCAGGGATCTCATGCAAAACCAATGCCAACAAAATACGAGATGGAGAGATGAACAAGACAAATTCAGAAAGTACTGGCTCTGGAACGCCCATGAGAGGAAAACGTGGCGGATCCTGGGGAAGGTCTATGTCCAGCGATGGATGTTAAAAGACTGATGATGATGATAGGTATGATGGTTCCTATATTGTGAGAGGGAGAGTATTAAAAGGTAGTTGCTTCTATGTAGTGATAAGATGGTGCAGTCTTAGCAATCAAAGGAATTTGTCTCTCTGTGTTTTGCTTTTACCATATGCTGACATCATTATGAATGTTGATGAAGAAAGGTAATAGATATTCAGCAAGTATGCATATGAACGCAGAGATTAAACAGTTTATAATTGTAATAAAGACATACGAATGTCTTGACAAATAAATAGGAGACATTTATAACAATATATATAGAGCTGGAAAGAAAATACATGTAAGCCATGTTTAGATTACTACGTAGCATCTTTATAGAGAAGGAGAGAGTTAGTTATTAGATCAAAGAAGAAGATTGGATCCATGATAGAAGGAAGTTATAGTGCAAAAATGCAGTTAGGTAGAAGAGAACGATAGAAGATAGCATCTAAGCAAAAGTCATAGTAGCCATGAGTTAATGAAGTGGAGGTAATCGAAATACTTTGAATCCATAAGGCTTGGTATTTTGGAGACCAAAGAATGATTTTAGAGACCGGGTATCAATGATATGCCTAACTGCCAAGTTGGCAACAATATACAATACCTTATAAGCAACAGGAGGCAGCGGAATAATACTGATCCTAGAAAGAAGGAAACAAAGGGAGAGGAAGTGAGAAGTAAACAACTAAGAGAGTCAGAGCTTTGAATGAGTGAGTGACTACGTTCTGAGCTTTTATAGACAGTAGGTAAATGAAGTGACCTTTGGCATATGTGACTAGATTTAAGGTTTCATATCTAGAGCTAATACTTACTTATTTTTATATTTAATGTTAACTAAAAATAAAGAAATACTACTCTTAAGACTTTCATACTGAATTGACTTTCATTTTTATTTACGTTGGATGATGCAATAACACTCATTTTATATGCAAAAAAAAATTTATTAATACAGCAGATTCCATAAACAGAATGAATATACGGTCAGTCAAAAAGTTTGTTCTGCTTTTGTCTTTAGATCACTTTAGAGCTTGTTTTCCCTAACAAGCAACAGTCTTGAATTATTTGAAGGATTTTCACAATTGATTTAGGGCTAGGATTTTATGGCTGAATTAGTTAAAGTGTTGTTCATGAAAGACAAGCTCCCAAGGTATGGGATGCGAGTTCAAGTCTTGTCAAACTAATGCATATTCTCACTTCACAATACTTCAACAGTTAGAATGTATTCACCATAGAAAGCCATAATAAAAAGCAACACTAAGATGAATAACTATGATTTAATAGTAAAACAAATTTCTATCACCAAAGCTATTAAGTTATCAAGATCAGACATACCTGTGGCAATATCCTGGAACAAATTTTCAAAGGAATAGTGATAAACGCTATTGACAAGCCTCAATAAATCAGATATTTTAGTTGCTTGAGGCGTCCTCAGCTAGAAAAACAAAGGAAATGGCTCCAGATTTGTGATATAATCATTTAGTTATTATTTCAAAAATACATTCATTTAATATATATATTTGTTCAGGAGCTAAATTTTCATAAGCAAATCTCAAGGCAAAAATTGAGGCTTCAACCCATATATGGATCATAGTTTTTGTCAGATTGAAATGTGTGTAGAATGGGAAGGGCTAGGAGCAAAACAACTCCAAACAAAAAAATATTCACCAATTACTATCATTGAGCACCCCATACCCGAAATGTGCGGGACCAGAAGAGTTTCATATTTTAAAACTTTTCAGATTTCGGAAGAAGGGCCCTGTTATGTAAAGGGAGTAATTTCTTCTTAATCTACATTCATCTCCTATTAATTAGATTGTGTACAGAAAATGATAGTTTTTTTTTTTGTATTGTAAAAAAAAGGTTTAAATTGTAAAGGCCATTTTATTGAGTTTTTTTGTTTATAGGAATTTTTCCATATTCAGACACAACAAACGAAATCATTGTTGAATTTGAGTTAGAAAAGAAAAAGTGACTGCAGTGAAATGGATAGACTTGAACAGTTTTTCCTTCTGTTTCTTCAAGTCATAGATGATGGTCATTCCAACCATATATTCTTCTGTAAGACATTTCACACTAACATCTCTTTAAATTTTCTATTCATTATGAAAAATCATTTAAATTCTCCAGTATTTATACACATGTGATGAGCTTATCGTTGTTATCCAGTCACTTCTTTTCCCCCTCTTGGCTGACTAATAGAATTCATGCTTCCTTTCCACATAATGGTAAGCACATCCCTACACATTCTCTGTGGTAACTTTCTGATACCATACTACAAAATTCATCTTAATGGAGTCAATAAAAACCACAAAGCAACACAAAGGTTTGTTTTTTTAAAAATCTTTTTAAAAAAAAACCTGTGTTAGCGATACTAGATACCATTTTGCAAAGAACCTTGCAAATCTGTACCAGTATTCCACAACACATCTAAAAACTGCAGGAGGGGTGATTTGGGGGTAATTTTTGTTATTTTTTTACGCTTTTAATTCTGTGTCAGCACTACCAGATACATTTTTGGTGTAGAACCTGGCAAATGAGCATGAGTACACTACATATATACCGGACAGATAACAGTGATTCACTCAATGGCTGGTGTGTTGTCTTCTTCTTCTCGGTTTACACAGAAAAAGGCTATTAAATTTCAATTTAAACAATTGAATTATCTGTAAATGGCATTAGAATATTAGATTTTCAATTAAATTATACAATGCTCCAAATACATCTGGAAAGTTAAGATGGGTAAAAATTGATTATTTTCTTTGCAAGTAGGTTAAGGCTGATACAAAAGACAACAGCTTTATCTTTTGCTCAATATTAGGGAAATTTCAGAAGTACCGTTAAAGTTCACCCTGCTCTTGACAGCTTGTGCAATCAATCAATTCTGAAGCAACAAAAATGGGTTCCACATGAATTTATAAAAAAAAGCCAATCATTATCATCACCAGCCTTTTCATGTTGTTGGACATAGACCTTCTGTACATTTCACCAGACCTCTCAATTGGTATAGCTTCATCAAAGATAAAATTTTCTGGGAGTCAGGATATTCATGGTGACAAGGAATGTGGAATTCTATGCTGTGTCCCAGTAGCTTCTCTGAACCCGACTCTACTCTACTCAAAAATGGATGGTTTATATAATAACCGGCTCCCCTTGTGGTTGTGGCCAACGGCTGAAGAGTTTATGATTGATTTTTTCCCTCTCAGCTGGCAAAAATCAAAATCATGCTAGCCTAAGCAATCTTCATTCTGATCTCTCATAATTTGGGAATCCATAATTTTCCCTTTGGAAATGTGTGTAGGCGATTTCCACTTTCAGATTTTTCTAATTAACCATTTATTTCCATAGTGTCACACAATATCTTAATCTAAGTAGAACTTACTAAAGAAGAAGTTCTGTTTGTTGGTGGTATTCAGAATGAATTTTTTTTATTATAAACTGCTAGAACCTGGACAAACAGATACTCCACAATGCTATAATGAGCCATAGATTTGTTTCCCTAAAAAATCCAACAAATCTAAAAATGAATTATTCTTCTATGATGGAATACAGATTTTCGCTGATATAATGATGCTATGATTTTATCTGGAGAAAAAATTCTACAAAAATATGCTGGAAACTTATTCATCAACTTAATATATAAATACTAAAGGGGAAGAAAGAGTATTTTTTGTAAACTGAAAAAAAAATCTTTTCTCTCTTTTTACACAGTATATTTATGTCAACTAAATATCACTCTCTATACTGCATAAAACTATTTTCAAGCTCAAAAATCTATTCATAACTCAAAATAAAAGAATATAATTACACAATAATTCCGTTTGTTTCAATTTGGAGTTGTTGACAAGTTAGTGCTGAAACATTTATCCTAATTAACCCTATATAATCATTAATGTCAAATTGAATGTTCATGGCATTGGCCAATATTTGCCAACTTTTTTTTCCTTGACATTATTTGATTACATTATTGAATTTAAAACACTCATTTCACTATAATCCAGAATGAAAAACTCAGAAATTGTTGGGGTATAATTTCATATCTGATACCTCAAGACAAATGCGAGGTGCTACCCAAAAGTTTGAAGAATTTAACAAGAAAACAAATTGCTTACTGTAAAACCAAGTTTCTAATGTATCTTTTAAAGTGGTACTTTAAAGGAGATGGATTCAGAGAGTCATATTCAAAGTACTTTCCTGGTTTCCTATGACGCCACACTACCTTTCTGCTAAATTCTGTTTTCTAATATTTTACTTTTGAAAAAATAATTCATTCTCATGAATTAATAGACATTGTTCAGCCATCAAAGAATTTTCATTGGCTTTCCATAGCTTTACCCAACCTTTCAGCTAAATTGTGTATTCTATCATAAAAGAACAATTCAGGATTTAGGCTAGATCTCATCAATATCATAATAATCTGATTTCTGTATGTGTATAGATTTGTCATAACATGGCAAAAATGGTAGCACAATTTTTGTTTACGTAATACTGTTGAAATGCTCCAACTTGGAGAATAAAGATATCAGTTTCAAAATAAAATAAATCAGCAGATAATTATGATATAAATTCCATAAATAGGAATCCAAAAGTGGCTTTTGAGCAAGTATTATAGAAGTTGTTTTTGAATACTTTCATCATCATCATCAGTCTTTTAGCGTCCGTTGTTGGACATAGACCTTCCCCAGGATTTGCCACACTTCTCTATCATGGGCGTCACGGAGCCAGTACTTCCTGAACTTGTCTAGTTCATCTCTCCATCTAATATTTTGCCGGCCTCGGTTGCGCATATAGTCTCGGGGAATCCATGTTGTGAGTCGTGATGTCCATCGATTGTCAGCCATTCTTGCAACATGGCCAGCCCACCGCCATTAGAGATTTTTTATGGATTCTATGATGTCTCTCACTCTTGTCTTTTCCCGGATGTACTGTGCTGTTTTGTGGTCTCTCCATGTGAGGCCCAGCATTATTCTTTCATGTGCACGTTGCATGGTTCGCAGCTTACGGGTCTGTTTCTTGGTTAAGTTCCATGTTTCAGCTCCATAAGTGACTATTGGGAGGATGCATTGCTTGTACACCCTTCTCTTTAGGATTAATGGGATCTTATTATTTTTGAAGGTTGAGCTAGCTCTGCCAAAGGCTTGCCATCCTAGTGTGATTCTTCGCTTGATTTCTTCTTCTTTTGAGGGTCTCATGGAGATTCGTTGCCCTAGGTAGATGTAGTGGTCTACTTTCTCGAGTTCTATGTCCTCGATTTCGATCTTAGTGTTCTTATCTCCAATGTGGTTGTTGCACATGATCTTCGTCTTGCTGAAGTTCATGTGTAGGCCGACTTTCTTGCTCTCCTCATTTAGTTCATCTATCATTAGTTGGAGGTCGTGTAGGTTCTCTGTGAAAAGGGCTATGTCGTCTGCGAACCTGAGGTTGCTTAGATACTCGCCGTCTATTTTAATTCCTTTGCTCTCCCAGTCTAGCCTTCTGAAGATCATCTCGAGGCAGGCTGTGAAGAGTTTAGGTGAGCTGGTATCACCTTTTCTTACTCCTTTCTGGAGCTGGAAGGGGTCCGAGTCTTTATGTAGCCTGATAAATGAGCTACCGTGAATGTATATATGTTTCAACACTTCAACATATACTGGATCTACACCTTGCTGACTGATGGCCTCCATGACCTTAGGGATTTCTACTGAGTCGAACGCCTTTTTGAAGTCGATAAATGCCACGGCAAGTGGTAGTCTATACTCTGCTGCTTTTTCTTTCAGTTGATTTATCGAGTGCAGGTGGTCCATGGTCGAATAGCTTCTTCTAAAGCCAGCCTGTTCACGTGGCTGGTTTTCATCGAGTGTTTTTGTGATTCGGTTGGTGATGATCTTTGTGAAAAGTTTATATACACAGTTGAGTAGGCTTATAGGCCTATAGTTGTTGAGGTCTTTCGGGTTTCCTTTTTTATATAAAAGCATTATGATAGCAGTATTCCAATTGTCTGGGACTTTTCTGTGTTTTAGACACAGGTTGAAGAGGACGGCCAGTTTCCTATCAATGATTTTACCTGCTTTTCGGAGTAGGTCGATGGTGATGTTGTCTGGTCCAGGGGCAGTTCCTTTCTTTGTCTGTTTAATGGCTTCCTTCACCTCCCACGGGGTTACTTTTGGGAAGTCCTCTAGCTGTTTGCCCGTGTCTTGCGTATCTTGCTCATTGTTTTGCAGTCCTTGTTTGGACGAATAAAGTTTTTGGTAGAATTCTTTGGCACGTTCGACAATCCTGTCTCTGTCTGTTGTTAGGTTTCCATTTTCCTCGAGTATGCTAGTTATTTGCCTTCGTCCCGAGTTGAGGAGTTTGTTTATAGCTTTGAAGCCCCGACCTTTTTCAAGAGTTGATTCAATGACTGCCGTCGTGTATCTCCTCCTGTCTTCTCTTTGTTTCTTCTTGATTAATTTGTTTAGTTCAGCCTCTTCAATTTTTTCCCTCGTTGTTGTCGGTGGCTTGAGGTTTCTGCGTTTTTCCATGAGATTTTTAGTCTCATCCGAGATTTTGCTAATGGTTTGTTTGCTCATTGGCTTGAATGTAGAGGCTACTTCAATTATTGACGTTGTCATTTTGCTGCTTAGTTCGTTGATGTTGGTGCTGTCTTGTTCAGTAAGAATTCTGAATCTGTTCTTCAATTCGAGCTTGAAAGATTGAACGTGCTCTTTTGGTATGTTTAGAGGCTGCGGTTTTGTATGGAACATTTTCCTGCGTTCTTTATTGGTGTTTATTTGTACTTTACATCGTACCATTCTGTGGTCGCTGCCTACATTGACTTGATTTAGGACTTGGATGTCCTTGACGATATCGTTTTTGTCCGTTAGGATGTAGTCTATTTCGTTTCTTGTTTCGTGATTGGGGCTCCTCCAAGTCCATTTCCTACTGGGTCCCTTCTTGAAGAAGGTGTTCATGATTTTGAATCCATTAGCCGTCGCAAAGTTTACAAGATCTTCTCCTCTCTCGTTGCGTATTTTGTATCCAAATTTGCCGACACAATTTTCATTTCCTTGTCCTACTTGTGCGTTGAAGTCTCCCATGATAACATTGAAGTGTTTTCTGGTGCCTTGGAGTCGGGAGTTCAAGTCATCATAGAAGTTGTCTATTTCTTGTTGGGTTGATTGCGAAGTGGGAGCGTAGACTTGGGTTATATTGAGTTTGTATCGTTTTGAAAGTTGTATGGTGACGCTAGCTACCCGGTCAGAGACGGCTTTGAAGCCAGTTACATTGTCTTTCAGGTTCTTATTGATGAGAAAGCCAACTCCACTTTGTTTTACTTTCTCTTTACCGTAGCTGTAAAGAAGATGCTTGCTTCTCAGTTCGATTAGTTCTTCTCCGGGTCTTCTTACCTCACTAATGCCTATGATGTCCCATTTGACATTTCTGATTTCACTTTCTAGATCAGTTAGGTGCATGTCAGTTGACAGTGTTCTGACGTTGTATGTGCCTATGTATAAATTTGTCTTCTTGTTGACAGTCTTAGAGTTCTGTTGAAATGGTCATTGTTTGAGCGGTGACTCAGTAGGAACAGATGGTCCCTTGGTGAAGGATTTGGGTAGTCGCTTTCGGAGCACATCACCCCTACCCAAAGTAAGTGATGTGGCTGAGTCTTTTGGGGCCGATGACCCAGCAGGAACTGACGTACTCTTGGTGTAGTTTTTGGGTAGTCGCCCTTGGAGCATATCACCCCCACCCAAAGCAAGTGATATGGCTGGGCCTTTTGGTACCGAGGTCCCAGCAGGAACGGCCGATATGATATTTGGTGTGCAAATCATGGGGAGTAATGGGCCATGCCCTGCCACGCTGGCCCAGGACGTGTTGGCAGGGGGTCTAGTGGATTGTCCACTGCGGGTCAGTGGCAAAAGAGCTCCACCGGCTCTTGATACACATCCAAACTGTTCTTGTGAAAACAAGAGTGGATGTTCGGAGCACCAAGGTTAAAAAAAAAAAAAGGTTGGATGCAGATTCCGGTGGGGACAACTTGGAAGATACCTCTCCCTTATATATTAAGTTTTTAACTTAGATAAAGTCCACAGAGGTTTAAGTTTCTAAACACAGTTGCAACAGCATCGTTAGTCTGGGGACTTCATTTTAGCAGTTGAAAAAGTTTCAATTTTTCGTCGTACCTTGCTAAATAATTCGTGCCCGTCTCCCAGCAAGAATTTACTACTGACAATAGATACGGCCTTCATATATCCAACACTACATTCGCTTGTTTTTTATGGCAAGTCAAAGTTAGGTCGAGGTAGTGGGGGAGGGGGGGGAGTATGGGGTCAGTTTAGCTTTTAGATATTTAGATTTCGGCATTTGGGGGAGGGTTCTTTCTTTTTTTTCTTAGTAGATTTATGGTTAATTTCGGGGGAGGGGATTTAGGGTTCTTTGGAATATACGGAATTGGTGCACATTCAGAGATTTTTTTTTTTTTTTTTTTTTTTTTTGCTACTTGACCAACGATTCGACGCATAGGACATTTACAAGCATGTAATACAGAGTTGGATGAATAGGCAGGCATTAAAGATTATCACAGAACAATGAGGAAATGAATACTTTACCTGGCCATAGATGTGTTCTAGATCATTGACTCTATCTTTCCAAAAATCAAGTTCAACAAATGGATTTGGATTCTGTCCGTCTCGAACAAACTGTGATGAATCCTTCTTCAAGACATCTCGGATTAATTGTGACCATTCAATTACAGCAGATTCAAAAGAGTGGACAAGAGGTCGAATAACAGAATCATCTCTGGCAAATTAACAAGAGAGATATTGACAATTAAATCAGAATAATACTTTTGGAACAATAAATATGAGGAGCTTTTTTGATTAAAAGTAAAGAAAGCAGTAATAATTCTACCACCAATGCATCTGATACATTGATATCAAATTTGCTTACAGGGTGTAGTGAAGTGACAGCTTGTAAACTTCTAAAAATATTGGGTATCAAAAGAACAATAAGAAATATCCAGTTACAGAATAAGTTTCTTCCTTCCTGCCCACCCTGTCAGAGTGAATTAACTTTCACTAATGAAGATATTTAATCTAACAGAGGTGATCATTTTTTTCACTAAATGATTTCAGACCCATTGAGAAAAACATAATTTTTGCTACCCAAATAAGGAAATAGTGACCATTGGTATGCTGATGGAATGTTTAAAATAGTTCCTTTATTATTTCAACGGCTATATACATAACCTGCATTAAAGGAAAACATTGCAATTCCATTGATCTACATCTTATTACCAGATAAATTGATAGAAACCTATTGTACACTCTTACAGCAGATAAAAATTAGTGCACACTCGTCTATGCCTATATCAATGAATATTGATTTTCAGATGGCAATGATTGAAGCATACAAAGAGGAATTCCCTAGTGCAATATCAAGAGGGTGATTTTTTTTATTTCTTAGTATTTTTTCTATGTGATGCAGATTTTGCTTTACTTTTTACTTATTTACCTGCTTTAGTATTCGTCCCTTAGACACAGTGACATATGGTGCTATGTATCACAGGTGTGCTCTGAGCAACTAATGCACAAAAACTCCAAAATATTTTAGTATTTCTAAAGGCACTTTTTGGTGTAATATAGGGAAATTGTAAAGTACTGTAAATAAAATTGTGAAATTTATATTTTTGAACCTTTATTATTAGCTGTAACTTACAACTGTAACTAAAACCTCAAGTCCGAACTATTCCAGTTTAAACAAAATTGTTTGTTTGTGAAATTTATTTTCAAAGCCTTCAGTATTATTCATATAACTCACACCTGGAACTTAAATTTTATGTATCTTAACTCTCTAAGTATAAATAAAAATGTTTATTAATGAAATTTATTTTTAAAACCATTATTATTATCTATATAATTTATAAATGAATCTTAGATAGGGTATCTTGCAGTGTAAGCAACTATTTGAGTTCAAAATCATGACACTTATCATGAAGGATTTCAAATACACACAAAGGATTTCAGTTGATCATTATTAAAGAACAAATATAGATAATGTGAAACAAATAAAAAAGTATACAAGTTGTATATAAAAGTACATATCAATGAAAAATCAATGTTACACAATAAAAACTTGAAATTAAATTAACTACAATAATTTGTATGTAACTGAAAATGATCATTCAATACACACAGATTTCTGGATAGTTTTACTTTTCATTTGTTTTTGCCATCTATCACATTTCTTAAACAATCCATTTTCAGGCTTTAACTTTAACAAATCAACTATGGAATCAGCTTTAATTAATTGAATAATAAATAAACAAATAAATAAAAAATGTACCAACTTCTTAATTTTTGATTTTAAAAAAAAGGCAACTAAAAAATGAAAATGAAGGTAGATAATAAATTGTAGTTTAATTAAATGATGATTTCCAATACTTCACAAAAACAGACCTATGTTCGCAAAAATTTGAAGTATTTAAAGTTTTTTTAAATTTCAAAATTTCAATTTTTAGAATTTTAAGAACAATTTTGTATCAAACATCTAAGAATCTCAAAACAAAAAGAAAAAAATTAGCTAGCAAAAACATTTTTAACAGTAACATATTCTTTGAATTTTATGTACCCCAACTTTTTTTAGCATAAATAAAAAAAACAAAAGTGTGTGTGAAATTTTTTTTTTAATTTAAGATTTTAACTATTTTGAACTTCATCATCATCAGTCTTTTATTTTCTCATCGGTTCTTCAATTCTAATTTGAAGGATTGAGTGAGTTCCTTTGGTATGTATGTTCAGTGGTTGCTGTTTGGTGCGGAACAATTTTCTACATTCTTTATAAAAGAAAGTTCTTGGATAGATCCAATGATAAATAATGCTGACAGTGAGAATAGATGTAAATAATAGTTCGTAATTTATCTTAGTTTTTATATAGTCAAGGATGCTGAAATTCTATAGAGAAAAAAAATCAAAGCAATCTTTGAATGCCACAAAGATATGAGTTTTTTCAATAGAATTGGTTTAGGTAGAAAAGATGTCTTTTTCAGAAGGGAAATGTTCAGGATTAGATATAAGAATTGAAGGAGAGAGGAAAAAGAGGAAGTAACTGACTAAAGAAGTTGGGGCAAATGAGTGCTGGTAGACATTGGTCCAGGTCTTTTATGAACATAAAGGGAGTGATATTTTGCATATGTGGCTAGATTTGAAGTTTCGTATCTAAAGCTAATACTTATGTATCTTTTAATTTAATTTTAACTTTAAGGGGTAAAATTGAGGAAAAACATTTCTTTTCTATATTTAGGGGTAAAAATCTAAGTGGAATTTTTTTTTTTCATTTATATGTGTCGAAATTAGGAGAAAACCTTTTTTTTCATTTTAAGGAGTCAAAATTATAATAAACATTTTTTTCAATTTTAGGGGTCAATTTTTTTCTCATCTTTCAAAGCAAAAATGAAAGGGGAATTTTTTTTCACTTTAAAGATTGAATTATCGGAAAATTCCTCTCATTTCCAAAATCAAAAACAGGTTGGATAAATTTTTTTTCCCTTTCAGGGGTCAAAATTGAGAGGGGACTTTTTTCTACTTTCAGAGGTCAAAAGCAAGGGGAAGCTTTATTTCCCTATCAGGGATTAAAAACAAAATGGAACTTTTTTTTTATTACATTTAAGAAATTTTTTTTTAAGAGTCTAAAGCAAGGGGAAACTTATATATGCATTTATTTTCCACCAGGCAACACAGGATATTATTGTAAGTAAAAAATAAATCAGGATAATATTACTGTTACTACCACTAGTATATGTAAAATAAATAACAAATATGGAGCTGTATGATTGAGGAAAGATGGAGAATAAATTTAGGGGTTAGATTTAATTTTCTGCCAGCCATTTGGTGGCTGAGTCAGTAACCTACGGCTTATTTTTAATTTCTGATCTATGCTGTTTACTTACTTCCATAGACTGTTAGTTCAAGTTATATTAACTAGAATATCATTTTTTGAATAAAACAAATAATTTCAACTTACTGAACATTTTCTAACTTGAAATCCTCAATGCCAAAGGGAAATGAAAGTATAGTCTTGCCTTTGACCTGACCAACAACTACATCAACATTTTTCTTCAGTTGCTGAACTTCATGAATGATATCCTTTGACACAATAGTAGGCCAATCTTCATGATTTTTCACATTAGTCAATATAGGTACAAGAACCTGAAATGAAAGAGTATTTTGAAAACTTTCAGACATCATCATGTTTCACATAACATCTTTCAATTTTCATCTCACATTAATGCAACCAGGAGCTTGCTACATTAAAGGAAATGAAAAGCAATTTTTCAAATAGTAAGACCTGATAGAGTACTGACGAGCATTCACAGAAATCAGTAAAATAGAAAGCTTCAATTCAATCAGGCAAATTGTTGAAATCAACTAATAAGATAGAAATGTTCCATAAATGAAATCAAAAAGTTGATAATTAACGACTGAATTTTGTGATTTTTTTTATTTAAAATATCATTTAGTAAATTTTGGCCCTGAATCTATATGTTGTACTCAGAAAATCAGAAAGAAAGGGATTGTCAGTCGTCAGGAATTAATGCAACTGTTACTGAGAGAATAGGGCTATTATATGTATATTGTCAATGTATTGCTGATAGTTTTACCATAGGAATGCATTGAAAATCTATAAGAAAGAGAGCACCAAGGGTTAGGAATAATTGCAACTGTTACTGACAGAAAAGTATGAGGCAGAAATATCATTTGATTTTGAAGATTTTGCTCTTTTTGTCTTTAAATAATATTCAACTACAAGCATATTTTATGTGTTTTCAAGATGCACTAAGTTTAAGTTAATCAGGAGCAGCATGTCTATGTTTAGGCGCACGCAAACCACATTAGATGCAGGTGCTTTACTTTTCCTAGCAACAACCAAAAGGCAGTAGATAAAAAATGGGAAGTTCAAACATAATTTAAATGACTATTAGTCTGTAAAGAACAAAGTGAATAACACAAAACATTTTTGTGGTCAACATGCAATGAGGGTTTATACATGTATAACAAATACAAAAAAAAAAAAAGTATTATTTCAAATGAACTCAAAATGTACTGAGGTTGAATTGTTGAATTGTTCTTTTTTGATTATCCGATTCTTGTAAAAATTTGAATGCAGTGAATAAAAAGATTCACTTGCATGCTTTATATTGGAGTATTAATGTGCGTATAGTCAACAGTGTCTACGTAAAAGAGACAAAATGAATACAAAATTGTGTATTTCTATTGAGTGTGGAAGCTGAACACATACTAATGGATTGGATATTGGAATGCCTTTCTCTTGAAATGTTCATCCAGACCTTTTGATAGGTGCTAAAAGATGATCCACATCATGTAGTCAGTTGTACATTTTTGGCAAGCACTCTGCGGAACATGTGATTTCCTAATTTCTGGTACATTTTTTTTAAAATTATTTGTGATTCAGGAGTGGCAGTGGTTGCTACAAGGGCTTTAATATGTTTAATGTCAATGCATTGTTGATGATCTTAGGAAACATTGATAATAATGAAAAATGATTATTATTGATCAGAAATTAATTCAAGTCAGACAGAGTAAGGCTGTTATATGCATAATTTGATTAATACTGACTCCATAGAAAAATTTTAATTACTCACTCCATTAACAAATGATGAGAAATAATCTAATGGAGCAGCTGGCAAATCACCATAATAAAGAGATTCAATCATCAAAGCATTTTTTGCAACAGGCTCTGTTCCTTTTCTTAAAAAATAGCAGAATTTTCCCTGAGGAGCAGGAGGCCAGGTCTCTAGAACCTAGATGGAAAAAATGAATAAAGCAATTAGAGAAAGTAATCGAATTTTTGTGATAAAGAAAAAATCCAAAGAGCTACTAAAAGTATAAAAATTTGCTACGAATCTAGTCCTATGGTAGGCTAAGTTTGATTGTTTGGAAAAAAAACCTCCCTTTTGATTATGCTCCCTAAAAGGAGAAAAAATTCCCTTGAATTTCAACCCCTAAAAGTGAAAAAATCATTCCCTCGAAAAAAAAGGAAAGAAAAGAGAAAGAAAAAGATAATCTTCCTCAATGATTTCAACCCCTAGAAAAGAAAAAGAAAAGAAAAAAGAAATTTCCCAAAGATTTTGACCACTAAGAGTGAAAAATGAAAGTTCCTCATTATTTCTTACTCCAAAAAGTGAAAAATCTCCAAGAATCAATTTGAGAAAAAAGAATAAAAAATATTCTTTCATGGTGGGGGGATAATTTGCTAAAAACACTTCCCAGGGATCAAATCCATACCCACAGAAAATTTCATGCATTTATATCAAGTAGTTGCAGTGGAAGCCAGGTATAAACAAACAGACTTTTGGTGGATTATCAGATAATGATTTATAATACATCGAATAGGATTAACATTTGACCAAGCAGATTATCTCCCTTGTAAACCAGTTCAAGGGAACTCTTGGGGTCTTCATCATCATCAGTCTTTTGAGGGCTATTGTTGGACATAGACATTTCCCAGGATCTGCTACAATTCTCTATCATGGGCGTCGCAGAGTCAGTATTTTCTGAATTTGTCTCGTTCATCTTTCCATCTTGTATTTTGTCGGCCTGTGGTCTCTGGGGATCCATGTTGTGAGTCTGATGTCTATTGGCTGCCTTTCATTCTCGCAACATGACCAGCTCAATGCCATTTGAGTTCTCTAATGGATTCTACGATGTCTCTGACCCCCATTTTCTTCCTGATACATTGTGCACTCTTGTGATCTCTATATGTGAGGTTGAGTATGATTCTCTCATGTACACGCAGCATGCTTCTCAGTTTGAAGGTTTGTCTCTTGGTTAGGTTCCATGTTTCAGCTCCATAAGTGACCACCGAGAGGATGTATTGATTGTATACTCTTCTTTTTAGGATTATTGGGATTGACTTGTTTTTGAAGGTTGGGTGAGCTTGCTCTGCCGAAGATTTGCCATGTAAAAGGTGGTGGTGGTCAGTAGAGAAGCATCAAGTCACAAGGCACTGGGCAAAAAACAGCCACAGTATAACAGTAATCGCGAATATTTTACCAGCACTATTCAAGTAATTTGATTTGTATAATTTTTTTTTGTAGATTCAAATGAAGAAACGTTCTATTGTTCATTTTATATCTTGGATCTGTACGAGATTTCGAATTAAATGGTATTATTGCCTTCAGTAGTACAATTTATTTTATAGATTTTAAGGAATAAAGTAAGTTTTTGTTTTAATCTCATTTTCGCATTAACACTTTGGATATCATGAATAAAAAAAATGTACTTTTAGCGCCTATTTATGAGATGATAGAGTGAATTAGTTATAGTGATATTCTTTGCTTTAAAGTCTTCCTGACGACTACGTTGCTTAATTTTACCTTTTAATTCAGAAAACAATTTCTTACTTGCGAGAGACTTCAAAGCAAAGAATACCATATTAACATACTTCTTAAAAAGACGTCCCAACTTATTTCATTATAAAAGTATGATTTAAAAAATACCTCATTATTCTCGTCTTCCTGCCTGTGGCACGGTTACCAGTACGGACTTGAGTAAGTCATAAATTATCGTTAAAAAAGTACATTTTTTTCAAATTATGAAATCAGACAATTTGTTTTTTACAGATGCTAATGCAAAAATGAAATTAAACAAAACCTTTTATTCCTTCAAATTTACAAAACCAATTCTACTATAATCATGCCTTTTAATTTGAAATATCGTACGAATCAAGGGCTCGGAATAAATAGAACGTTTGTTCATTAGAATTGAGAAAAAAATACTGAATTAAATTAATTGAATAGTACAAATTCAGTGAAATATTCGTACTGTTATCCTTCAGACTGATGATACCTTTTTCGTCATAACGCGATTGTAACTAGAAGTAATCCGTACATCAATCCCTCTGATTTGATGCCTTCGAACGTGGATTCTAAAAGTATGACCGAAAATTTAAATTAATCATATCCAGATCTGAAAGGTGTGCATGAACCACCAATATATAGATGGGTATTTTTAGATTAACTAAAGAGAGATGATTTTATTTATTTTCAAATGAAAAAAGAACGCTGACACACAAAAAAATAATTCTATTTTCTTTTACTTCAAGATCTAATTTGATAGAAATAAAAAAAGATATGATTTCTAAAAAAACTTAAATGTCTTCAGTTTCATATTTGTTGTTCTTCTTCACTGATGAATTATCATTCAATTCTTATTTTTATTTCATCTTTTCAAGAGTATTCAATGAGATGCAGAATGAGTTGTCAGTCAAGCCAATCTTTCAATTACCAACTATCACCATTTTTTTTTATCAATTCTTTTTGCATAATCTTTATGAGAATCTGCATATCAGGCATTTTTAACTGTTATCTCTGCTCGTTTTGTTCATCTCTACACTACCCGAAGTGATAACAGAATATACATAATATTAAGAAAATTCCATACGTTCATTCTTTGAAGGAAGAACTTGCAGACTCTTGTTAAAAAAAGTTTGAATTTAGAAAATGTATATCTTTACTGAACAAATAAACACCGACACAAAAAAGTTAGAAAACAACTTAAACTGAGGCGAGATACAAGCACAAAATGATCATTTTTATTTACAAATTTTTTTTTCATGTGGCTGTTTCTAATTACTTGCAATTTCTTTTTCTATTTTCAATAGGCGGGACCCGGTTCGTTCAATACGGTTATTTGAAAAGGTACAATAAAAACCCCTAACACTAACGAAAAACCTTATATATTTTCATACAAAAATACTCAGCGAGACTAAACCAAATCTACCGAAATAAAAAAAAACGTATTTTATTTTATTATTCTTATTTTATGAAAAAAGAATCAATCATTTTTCATTACCTGTAGAGCTCCGCTCGATGACATTGAAAAGGTTAGTAATAAAACATCGCGATCTAAGAACGCATCAATCATTTCTTTATTTTTTTCATTGCAGTACATCTTATTCCATTTATCTGGTTTCTGGTTCAATGATATAAGTACATATTTCGCAAAATTAAGTACTCTGGTATCGTTAATATCGACGAGTTCGCCTACAAACGACATGTTTGTATATGTAGCGACAGTTAATTGCCAGCGTTTCAAGAAATTTTTTTAAAAATGAATCAAGAGGCCAAAGAAATAACCGTCACGTGTGTGTGTGCGTGTTTATCTCGATAAAGGGAACAAGATAGATGGATGAACACACGGGGATAGATAGATAGGTAAATATATAGATATGATACAGTCATGGAAATCTGTAAAAAAAGAACCCCGCCTAACTAAACAAATGACAAATTACAAAACACTCATAGAAAGTATACACCCCTACCAACGCCATTGTTAGGGGAAGCAATTGTGCATGGACACACCCTGAAATTTGACCATCTTTTCCGTAGTCCACTGCCCACCCTTCCTCAAAATTTCATCGAAATTTAGAACTTCTGAAAATATCGCGTAGACCGATGTGAGTGTATGCTTTAAGGGGGAAAAAATAGAAAATAGCTTTCATTCAAAAGAAATATGCCTGAATCTATGAGTAAATTCCTCGGCGGATCCATGCACAATTACTTCCCCTATACCGAATTTAAAGGCCCACATCACATGATAACGCTATAAGTTCATGGCTGTCCATAAAATATCTCGAAAAACGTCCAAACGAATTCCAATTTATCTTTTGAGAGACTGGGGAATAGACCACGGAAGGAGTAATTAAATGTTGAGACGGATCCATGCACAATTATCTTCCCTACGTTATAGTTGAATGTCCACGCTGCAGAATATTATCGTCCGCTCGGATAGTATAATGGTTAGTGCGTCTGTCTCACGCGCAGAATGTCTTGGGCTCGATTCCTGGTATTCGGACAAATTTCCCTGTGAATTCAGCAACTAATCGAGTATACTCTGAGCTGTGTGATTAGAGTAGAGGTATCCCTTCGGTAGAATTGTATCCTGCCAAAGGTGTGATCATGAAAACTTGTTGGAATTAAGTCACACCAGTATCACTAAGCTGATGTATAGTACAGAAACCAGGAATTGGTCATCGGTCGTCATGCTCCATTGGGGGATGTCTCTTGTGAGACATGATGATTCACCTTACCTTACCTACATGATATCACCAGATGTCCATGCCTGTCTATACGATATCTCTAAAAGTTCTCAATAAATTTATAACAGATTTTGTTGAAGGATTTGGGTTGGGTCCATACACAATTACTTCCCCTGACAATGGCGTTTGCAGATGTATGTTCTCTCTCTCTCTCTCTCTCTCTCTCTCTCTCTCTCTCTCTCTCCCTCTCTCTGAGTGCTTTTTAGATGGTTATTTATCAAAGATTACCCCCTTCCAGCTTTGCTTTTGTGGTAAGGACAGTGACATAAACTGCGTTGTTTTCCACCTAATGTGAACAGTGAAGTGAACGTATGATGTTATGATCACCATAATGTTTTGTTGAGAATATTTTGGTTCACACGTGGTTGGTTGCAATAGTCTATGAGGCAGCCATTTTTCGGGACTTAAATAGGGGCAAAGGATAAACTTTTTGAATGTAGTGGACCCCTCCATATGGAAAATAAATAGCCTTGTATAACTGTTGGTTTCATATCTTATTGACAACGATTTTGTGTCTTTTGTCAAACGATACATTGACTTGACAAAATATTTTGATAAATTTCAGTGATTTTTTATGGATTTTCATCCGTTTTTTCATCGGTAAGCAGACGACAAAAGCATATCTAAGCACGCAGCCATCATGGTTCAATGTTTTGCCCCGGATCGCAATCACAGATCTGATTGTCACCGTAGCAAATATTACAGATTTCCAAAAGACAAGAAAACGATACCGGGAATACACTAATAAGGTAAATATCATGCATGAATGAATATAAACTGGGCATTCTATACTGACAATAAGTGCAAAAATTGCCGTTTAAATAACAAAAAAAAAAAAAAGAAAAACAACGAAATAGAATTCTATCCAAGCTGGAACCGGAAGTTCACCATGAATGCAAATAAAACATTTTCCGAATTCTGTTGATGCAAATTGAAAAAACTGCCATTCTGACTTTCTCCCATGATAATTCAGTCTCTAATTTCACAAGAGACAAGAAATGCCTCTCATAAATAATTATCTATTCCATCTTTGTATTTACTATTAATCCTTGAAGGAAACACGATCACTGCCGAATAAAAAGTCCTTTAATCTTTTTATCAGCTTGTTTTTATAATTTCATTATCGGTTCGTTGATGATATTATCAGTTCAATTTTTTGAATTCCGTCAGACTTATATGGCAAAAACATTGAAAACTTAATTGTACAATTCTCATTTCTGCTTCACCGAAGAGAATAAACGTTTTAGTCTTCGGTTTTGCTAAGTCCAAAGTCGATAAAATTTCCTTATAATTTGTTTCAGAACTATTACGATTGTTGTAATATGGTAAATTTTCCTCCTCTCAAAATTTCAATCGATTTCTTAACTTTTACTGAAAATTCAGAGGTTATGAAAAATAGATGTATAGTTTTTTGGTTCGTTGTTCAAGTAATTTGTAATTTAGAGTATGAAAATGTCAACAAAAGAGATAATATTTCAATCACACTCATTCTTTTAAACAGATATTGATAATATTTCGCTCTACGTAACAATATGAAAAAGAGAGACATAATTCCTACTGTCGTAGATTTATTCAATATACATTCGTATAGTGTTTACATACATAAACAATCATTTTGACGGACTCTATGCTAGTATATAATTATAATAATAGGTCTTTTAAACAGATATTGCTAATCTTTCGCTCTACATGACAAGAAAAACAAGAGAGAGATAATTCCTGCAGTCGTAGACTTACACAAAATATATTAGTATAGCATATATATATATATATATATATATATATATATATATATATATATATATATATATATATATATATATATAAACAATCACATCATATTTGACGGACACTATGCTAGTACATAATTATAATAATAGATCATCCCATGCGATAAGGCGTATTGGGCAATGGCTTTCTTTTCATTTAAGCGATCTATGGCAGCATATACACTGGAGATTTTTTTTCTTTTATAGCAAATGTAGGATTTTACGAGGCTAGGGTGCTGACTTGACGACCAGACAAAGTGCTCCAACTTTTCTGGTATTTATCCACGACCGTGGATATATTTTTTTAAATCCATTGAATATGGCAGGAATAGATTCTATTTCTGACATCACCGGTGTTTTCCACTAGAAACATGTAATATAGACTTGAAAACTGAAAATAAAAATTTTGATAAAGGGTTTAGTGGAGTACTGATGCCAATTTCCAAGTCTGTAGAGAACACAGTATGTCTGGGAACGCTGGAACAAATAAACAAATGTATTAACCACTCAGAATAAGGAACCAAAAAATCGTAAAGAATTTTCAAAAGGGGTCTCGTGGAGTACTGCTGCCATTTATCAAGTCTGTAGACAAAACGATATGGCGCTGTGACAAAAAAACAACAACAAGTGAACAAACACACGAACACATGCACATCTAAACAAGGAATAGAACCCTCCGCAGTCTACAATGGTTACGTTTGTTCAGCTCCACCATATTTGATGGCTACGGTTGTCCAAAAGATGTCATGTCCTAAAAAATATATATAGAATTATTAAGACTAGTCGAAAACCCGTCTAAATAGGGACTTTGGCTCTAATAAGAGATCAAAACTGTGTTCTGGGGATAGACTAATTTTACTCCTCTGGCTACAATGACCATTTTGGGCACTTAGAGGTCACAGGCAGATAAACGGAATCAGATCTTATATATTACGATAGAGATATATAAGGAAGTTAGATCATTATCACCGGGAAAAGCGCGGATACGCAACCTACATTATTTTTTTTAATGTTCAAAGACTTATATGAGTGAAACATGTCCTCCTGGTCCCATTAGTAACCACAAAAAATTGTGGCCATATATCTAGCCGTCCTACACCGATTCAGACAGACCGGTAGATAATTATTGTATTAAAGTGACTAACTGAAACATCCGTCTACGCTGCATAAAATATTCAAAGAATGAAAATAATTTGTAAAGGCGCCAAAGGTTTTCCTTCACTTTTGACCTCTTGGAGTTGAAAAAAGTTTGGCCCCTCAAAATAGAAAAAAAAGCCTTATATTTTCACCATTTGAAGAAGGACGGGAAATTTTCCTTCACTTTTGATTCCTTAAAGGAAAAAGAATCCTTTTACTTGCGACCACTGAACGGGGAAACGTTTTCCTTGAATTTTGACCCCTTGAGGAATTATGTATAAATATAGATAATACAAACCACAACGATCTATTGATAAAGATTCAATCACATGATATGTATTGAGAGATATATAGAGCTGACATGTACAGCATTTTTTTCTGATAAGATTATTCTCTTTCAAATGAAATGCAGTCAGAAACTGTTTCCGATTCAAAACAGAATTATCAGTGTCTATCACGAATCAGATAAAATGTGAGAAGAAAAGCAAAAACACTTTTTACTTGTAGGTTCAAATTAATGATACAAACACGTACCTCAGATAATGTTGATGTGGTTCCACGGGTCTAACTTGTATGGTTTTGGGGGCAACCCCAGATAAAAGTAGAGAAAATTTATAGACTTTTAGATAACTTTTTCACATAATCACCTTTTTTTTTGTTGAGCGCGAATGCAGACCCTATACAAATTAACGCATTTTAGTAAAATTCGATTTCATATGTGCTTTAGGTAAATATGGGTCAGGTGATTTGGAATATGCCCTTTTCCCTTCCGTGATGCGTAATTCTAGATTTATAAGAGTATAAACATAATCACACTTTACTGCTTTATCTTGATCATGGATTTTTAGATAAGCATGTTTGCTTCTGGATAGATAATTGACCCCACAACCTCATTTCAGGCTTGAAAAAGGTTTCCATTCACTTTTGATCCCTCAGTAGAGAAAAGGTCTCACTTAACTTTGGACCCAAAAAAGGAGAAAAGGCTTCCTTTCACTTTTAATCTCCAAAGGAGAGTAAAGGATCTACCTTCGATTCCCACCTCTTGAATTGGTGAATACATTTTTCGTGACCTTTTTTCACACCTGAAAGGAGCGAGGGTAGGTGTTCCAATAATTATGCAGACCAAATTTGTTTGAGATGCGCGTATGATTGACCAGGAAGGGGGTTCAGACAAACAAACAAACTTTATCAGTTTTATATAAATAGATTAAGAGCTCATTCCCCATTTTTACGTACGCACGGATTTAGAAGCTGCATGATAAGCGTCATTCATCATCTGGAGTGAGGAAAGTACAGAATTGAATTTATTGCAGATACAGCAGATTAGGATGAACTAAGCCACAACAGTGGAGTATCCAATGAAGATTTTACCCAACAGCAAAGGCGTTTGAGACTAGCCTTCTTTTCATTGCTTTATGGTATATGAAAATTAATGGTGCAGTTTTGAAGAGTTACCAAATAATTATCTCCGTATCATTGATAAGTCTCAGACCTGCTTTGTTTCATAGACCGATTTTGACTGCCCTCGCGATAGATGTCTTAATCTGAATTCACAATAAGAAAAACCTTTACATCTGCACGCACACTCAAAATACAAGACACCGTAATCTTTCAAATCGCGCGATGATCTTCATCAATTCAGTGATCTGCACAAATCAACAAACAGAACTTCTAATGAATTGTTCATCTCCTACACATACATTCTACAATAATTTCAGAGAACTGTTGTCTGGAATCACACTGAGTTCCTGCGAAACCATAAATTTCAACTTCCGTATTTCTCCGTTCTTTTCTTCTTTCAATAAAAGATGGGGATTAATTACAAAACTGAAGTAGTTGCGTCTTTTCATTCACTCTTTTATTTCAGATTGCAACGTTCTTTGACATGTGGGTTCCAACGGGTATTGATCGAAATAAAACCCGCATTGAACGAGAATACTAGAAATTTCCAACGGGTAGGCATGATTATAAATTTTATTGTGTTTGGTTTACAACTTCGTTTATTTGCATGTTTCTGACCTTTAACCAGTATTTCCATTATCGTAAATTGTTGTCTATGTTCACGTTTTTTGTTGTAAATTTGACCCCATATTTGAGAAATAATAATTTTCCATGGTGAAATGTACAAGCTTATTAATCAATGAATTACAGAAATTCTGACGAGTAGAACCAGTTGGAAATTTGTTTTCATTCGAATTTTGTTTGAAAGATTGCATGTAAAGCTCCAATTGTTCTTGGCATTCGCTTTGAATGAATGAATGATATATCTTTCAGGTGAAGATTTAACAGCTTTTACATCTCAAACTTTTTCTCGGACAGCTAACAAGAGGTTCAGCAAGAAAAGATATATGCTCATTCAGACAAGTGAAATTTTATAACATTGCTATGAAGTTGATGTTGATAGAAAAATTGCATATCTAGTGATTTAATAATAGGAAAATGTCAATTGTTGTAGCATGAACTTCTCTTCGATGTTGTTCTCTTGTTCATAAATCTTTAGAGATGCTATTTTATTGTGATGAATTGAAAACGCTTGGGACAAATACAACAGCTGTTTTTATAAAATGTCAAATGGTAAAATTTACATAGTTGCATCTTTTGTGTATAAATGTTATAAACCTGATTTGATTTACTAAATATGATATATCCACCGACCTCTGAAACTGATAATGCTCCTGATTTAGAGAGATAGAGAGAGAGAGAGAGAGAGTGGGGAGAGTTGTCTAATTTATAAATGGTGTTTATTATTTCTCTATAGAGAGCTGATCAGAAATGCTTTAGAGATACAATTTAAAAAGATATTATGTTGAACACAACAGAATTTAATGGTTCTAAGTAAACATGCTTCTCTATTTCTTCTATTCAAGTCAGAAGCCCCCATCAGGGATTGTCACAAGTAAAAGATCTGAAACACACAACGATTCTGAGTTTCGATATTAGACAAATCAAATAGACATCTCTTTCCATTCTGTTTGTAAGAAAATTATATAGACACTTTCCTGAGAATTATATATATATATATATATATATATATATATATATATATATATATATATATATATATATATATATATATTGAAAGGAGAATAAGGGTCCAAATTTGCATCATGAACAGAGCTCACTCTGAAAGGTTTTTAAAATTTTCTAAAAACTTTTAATCAAATTTTTATTCAGGAAAAGGTCTCCCTCACTTTAGGCCCATTAAAAATGAACCTCCTTTTGAAACCCTTAAAGAATTATATATAAACGTGAAAAATATGTGTATAAGGGTGGAAAATAGCTTCCGCTTCGGCATTATATTCATATTGTAAATAGAACAAAAAAATATTCTTCTTAAAGACCTTTTGTTTCAAAAACCTCCCACAGGTCCATTGAGTAGACAAGCCAAATTTGGTTGGGCAGTCACTTCTCACTTAAACACACAAAAACTTCTCTCTTAATTATTTCTGCCATAACACCAGAACCACCAAAAACAAATAAGACAAAAATCTGAAGGTTTAACCATTGTTATAGACTAAATTTCCACAGTTAACCGACATATTGTCCCTACGCAAAGTATTGGGCACTATTTGAATTAGGATATTTCGGATAAATATACGACCTGCTATATATATATATATATATATATATATATATATATATATATATATATATATATATGGTCTGCCCATAAGAGAACCTAACTTTTAGAATAGTATGCCAATGAGACGTTTTAGAGTGCTCGTGACTATAATGCTATGTAGCAGAGGCCATGACTGTTTGTATGAGAACTGCATTAAGCTACTTTGTTTGATTTTGAGCTACACATGTCCGAGTGAATGTGTGTCTAGTGCACTTGGCCCCTTCACCAAGTTAAAATATGAAGCATCTATTCGTAAAGTTCCCAAAGAGGTAGGAATCTGTCAGTGTTCATGTCTAATGATTTTAAGGGAAAACAGATGATGCATTGCGTAACTGCAAAATTTGTATAATGTCTACTGACAGATGAACAAGATTTTTTGGTGAAGCTGGAGACAAATCTCGTCCTCAGCCATCCTATTGTCCGGATTTCATCGCTGTCGACGTTTTTTTGTCTCAAAGGCTGAAACCCATCCTAAAAATTCGTTGATTTCAGACGATTCAAAACGAATCTTAGAAGGCTGTTCTGAACTGGAAAATGCTGGGAATGTTGTATCGACACTGAAGGTGATTATTTTGAAAGAGACAAGTCTCATAAGGTTGTGGGTAGAGCTGCAAATCTGTTATAGGAAAAAGGTTGGTTTGGTCCAAGGGAGGAAAAACACTCACCACTGACAAGGCATTGGGTTTCCCACACTTTTTGTGAAAAGAAGTGAAAAGGAGCTTTCCAGCCATTGTGAGAGCGAAAAAAGGACTACTGTGGCACAAATTGCAAATATCTTGCGAGGGAAGAATTGCGTCACAACACACAGTACATCGATTCGCATTGTTACGCATAGGGCTACGTAACCGCTGAATAGTCATAATAGCCATGCTTCTGTTGGCAACGATGGAACTGGGCCCTGTATCAATGGAAAAAAGTGGCTTGGCTCAATAAGCTCCTCTTTTTAAGATGGACATCAGGGAACGTATGCTTCGTTATCCAGGGGAAGCGATGGCACCAGGATACATTGGGGGAAAATAGACATGGAAGCAATGTGATGGTTTGGGCAATGTGATGGTCCTACTGGGAAACAATGGGTCCTATCATTCATTTGGAAAGAACGTCTCCAACTACCACTTACCTCAGCATCATTGAAGATGTTGGGTATTTTAGATACTATTGGGTATTTAAGATAATATTATGTTGAGAATTTATACCACAACCAACGGCCATCTGTTGTTCAGCAGACGCTTTCCTAAACTCCTGGTAAAAATTGATCATCATATTATCTACTGAACAATCGAATTCGAATTTATTTCTCGGATAACATTTAAAAACAAGATTTCAAGATTTGTGAAAAAATTCAAATGTGTTAAATACAAAAAAGATTCACAGGCTGTGACATTCAAGCCAGCTGTTTCAATAAGAGAGGAAATGATCGGAAAATAGCTGTGTTTCCCGAAAGTCATTATTCACTTGATATATAAATGTCAGATATCCGAAAGGTTCTTCCCTATTGAAGTTGCATGTCGTCACTATCCAATGCTATTGAGAACTATACAAATAAGCTTTGAATTCAGTCCTAGCAGGAACCTTGCATCAATAATGATGAATGTTTTTTTATATTCACTGCTGGTCCTCAGCAATCTGATCTCTCTTTGCCAGGGACGAAGTAAGTAACCATCTGCTTTTTTGTTTTTATTATAATACTTAAGATTAAGTCTGGATAGATCTTGGGAGACAATTTTTTCCTATTAACGATGAATATGATATGATGTTGAGGACATAATTAGTTGCTTTATTTCCCATAAATGACGGGTATGGATATTGTAATTGCCATAAAGCTGAGTAAACTAGTTTGATATACATAATCTAGAGGTCAAATCATATATTTTCATGATGCAGAATTCGAATTTAGAACTTTAGAATTGTACAGAAGCTTCCTTCTATCTCACAATGCAAGAGGGCCTCCATGTGTGCTGCTGTCAACACCACAACTACTTTCAGTGCGTGGATGAGGCTGATCATGATGATTATTTTGGTGGTAATAATGTTTGTAGTGGTGGAAGTGATGTTTGTGCTGGGGATGATGATGATGGCAGTGGTGATAATAGTGTTAGTTGTGGTGATGATAGTGATGGTGGTGATATTGGTCTAGTTTACGCAACTTTATTGTAATTTCAATTTTCATACTCTTCTTAGGGCCCATCTTGACCTTTCAATGACTTGCATACATTTTCAAAATGCCAAACTGTATGTGTAGTGAAAAATTAACCAATCATGTCTTCAATATCATATTACATCCATTGCTAACAGGAAAATTAGTTTGTAAACAGTTGTTGATGGTTGCTATGGGCGACATACTGAAAATTCAGATGGCTCAATATCCAATTTTTCGGAATACATTCGGTTGGGCTATAAGTGTACGAAATATCATACTTTTATCACAATATCACAATCATTTGGCTAAGCAGCCCCATTATGTGAAGAAATTTGTTTGATGATAAACTTATTTTCATAAATCC
Organism: Thysanoteuthis rhombus; assembly: GCA_963457665.1. Classification (NCBI taxonomy): domain Eukaryota; kingdom Metazoa; phylum Mollusca; class Cephalopoda; order Oegopsida; family Thysanoteuthidae; genus Thysanoteuthis; species Thysanoteuthis major. The sequence goes on from OY735203.1 coordinate 14,088,108, forward strand.
TTCAGGAGTAACTCGAATATTATAAACTTTCGCAGAATTGTAGTGTCAGAAACATCATTCCTTGTGACATAATGAACGTAAAAAGAATGTTGCACATATCATATTAATGTAAAGTTTGAATACATATTATTGCAATGGTGTATCACGATGAGATAATATTGTTTTTAATCAGTCATTGTATTTTTGCAGTAACCCAAAATTGCAATTAATAGATATAATGTTCACGTAGATGAGAGGCAAATGATTAAACATTTCTGTCATTACTCTAGTAACGAAACAAGCAGCGCTTAATTTTAGAATAACAGTTTCCATTTGTGCTTGGCATCATAAAAACCAACCTGTTGTATATCCTAGATTGTAACGCAGTGTTCATCTAATAGTGGAGGAAAATAGAATTTCAACTAATCATCTACACAATGGTTTATGCTGTTGAAAATGTATAATTCTGTTAATCTGCACTAATACCTTAACTTTTCAAAAACTACAAAAAGACCATATTTTTTATAAAAAATACTTCTCTTCTTCTGCTTTACCGATTATCTTATCTCACTTCAGTTACTTCAACTCTTAAATTTTACAACGCTATTTGATGTGGCAAATATATTCCAACTTTGTTAAAACCTTTGTATGGAGCTTTCTCTATGGTAATTTCAATACCATCAATAACAAAACGCTAGAGAAATTAAACATTCATTGATAGCTTTTTTCCAATTGTTTAATTGATCACCCCAACACGGCATGCTGCCAAATGACATTGTTCATGTGACATTTTTTTATTGGATCACTAGCCAGGCTAGTTATCAAATTATCTAAACAATGGTTTATACGGTTGAATATTTTGTAATCCTGTTTTTAAAAATGTATCAATATCTTCATTCTTTCAAGAATCCCAGGAAAGACCATATTTCTTGTGAAAAATATCCCTTCCCTGCTTTGCTGTTTATCTTTTCTCACTTCTACTTCCTTTACACTTTGATTTTACAATGCTCTTGCAGAAAAAGTGTGGCAGAATACTTGATCGAGCAAACATTTTGTAAACTCGTTCAAACTTTTGCATGAATTGAAACCTAAATACTATTATTAGGTTTCCCACCTTACTATAGTGGCAAAGTACCAACGTCATTGGCATATTTCCGCCTCCACTGTATTGTAAGAATACATATTAAGAAATCACACTCACTAATTTTTTTCATTCTTTTTTTCCCCTGCAATTTGGCGCAGTTGGTAAGTATAAGGCCCCCAGTTTATACTGAATTAAAAAAAATAATACGTTTTAGTCGTTTTATTGATTTTTCATTCGTTTTTTTCTTCGAGTCTAACGCCAATTATTAAGCCGGTTGCCTGCGAAGTTACTGTCTCCTCTGCTTTCAATATAGCTACATCAATAAGTGTCGTGGTTGGGAGAAGGTACGTGTTCACAAGAGGAAATGAAAGGATAGAATATCTTCTTTCTATAAAACAATAAAAGCTCCATTCAACAAGTAATTCGAGGAGAAAATGAATTTGCATATGAGCCCAAAATCTATTGACCCTTTCCAACATCAAATAGAATTACTGAGAAAAGCCAGCTGATCTATCTTTGCAAAAACGTGGAGAAGGTAGTAAACCCAACTCGGCCAAAGGGGCAATCCAGAAATCGTTGGAGAGAGCGAACTGAGACAGGTATTAGAAAAAAGATAACCCTACTGAATCGGGCTCTAAAAAGACTTGCGAAAATATTGAAAAATGTTATCTCTCTTAGGGATAAAAATGGCTGAAGAGATAGATTTTTTTCAATCCTTAATTTCCGACCAACTTTATTGCTAAAATGTTAAGTACGCTCAAAAAATCATGCAAAGGCTCTTGAATTTTTAAGTACACTCGAAAATTCATACAAAGCCTCCAAATAATGTAATTGATCCGAAATTAACAGAATTATGAAAATAGATAAAAAGTATGATTTTTATCATCTTTAAATTATTTAATATTTATTAAAATGAATTTAAACATTATTTAATTAATAGATCTTTGCTAGGATTTTTCGAATGTACTCAAATTGATCAAAAATAAAAACAATAATGAAAATAGATAAAATGTATATAAGATGATAAAAAATATTTACGCAACCACAAGCTTTTTTTTCCTACTCAAGTGCAAGGACAAACTTACGCGACCATTAACCATTTCCATTCGGGGAACAGACAGGTCATTTTGTACGTTTGGCAGTTCTAGGCAGTTTTTCACTCATCGGGCCACCAGGCCAAATAAGACTGGGCCCTGTATTTAAGACACCTTGTCTGGTTAAAAATAAAAGTATTTTGTATTTTCGCACCTGTTTTCATGACGTCAACAACTTGGTAGGTGACGAGATCTGTCGGCTCAAATTCGAATATGACAAATTAGTAAGCAAAAGGAAGGTAATTTTGAGTTCCAATTCAATCATTAACGTATAGGCATAGATATAGGTATAGATAGTAAATGCATTCACTACGTTCTGAGTGTGAAGTGAGAAATTCATAATTAATTTCAATGATAAACGTTCTCCTGTAATCATAAACCTTTAATGAATTCGATGGTATTCAAGCACTTTGTGACAGAGGAATAACTCTACCTGGGTGGGGCGGATGATGCGTTCATGCTGTTTGAAATAAAGTATTTGATTCTATAAACTGTGCAAATATCGTTATGATTCTATATAAGAATTTGTAGTTTTTATTTCCGTTGTATTCTATATTGTGTGCTGTATGCAGATATGAAATCTAAAATGTGTAATTATTTTTAAAAAAAAAGAGTTCGATACTCATACAAGCGTTGGTGCACTGTGGTCATCTGTGTTTTTTTTTTTAGTTTTTTTTAAATAATCTAACTGAAGTTCACTTGAAATAGAAACCTGAAATTAGTATGGAATAAGAAATTCAACTTATCTGTTCAAATGTAACAATAATTACATTTTAACCGCCCACGATGAATGTTTCATTATATTTTATCCATCAACAATATGAAAAAATCTTGTTCTTTATTTTCAGTTTTTTGTAGCGACGCCCTGCCTTGCAAAAACGGAGGCATCTGTGAAAATTCTACTGCTATATGTTACTGTCCGCAAACTTATTACGGGGAATTGTGTGAAAACAGTAAGTATGATATTTTTAAATAGCCAGATTGAAGAATGTATTTTTGAAACGAAGTTTTCAGAATATTACTCTTACTTTTTAGGAGTAATTTTACGCACATTAGTTTTTCTCAAAACGAAGGATTCCAAAATATTATTCGAGATTGAAAGGATCTTTTTGTGAATTTCATATTATCGGAATTTTCAACCCAAATTCCCGCTTTCAAACATTTCGGTCGGAGGAAAAATGTGTAGACAACGTTAACCTGTCTGAGAGTGCCTGAGAGCCAACGTAAGTTTTCACAGGAGTCTGCACGACTCTGCGCTAATGCATTTGTTGGCTCGTACCATCTACGTCTACATGGTTGCACTTGGTAAGAAAACATAAAAGAAGATGTTTTATTTCTATATTGTCAAATGGGCAGTTATTTCTTCCCCGGGTAATACTGGGATTCCTACTGCACACCGGCAGCAAATATTTTTGTAAAAGCAGTAGCGGGGAATCCCGACCTTGACAGGGGAGAACAAACCTCAAACCTGACAACATTAGCAAGAAAAAATAATTAACTGTAACATGAGTATGCATGAACCAGCCCCGGAGTGTGCAAGTTATGCAAGAAATCCTCGCTTCTATATAAATATGCCTATGAAATCATTATCAGCTATCATAAGCCAACTTTCGGACAAAGATCTTATCCATTTCTTTCCGCGACGACCGTGATTGTGCTACTGTCTGCCATGTTTTTTGTGGTCATCTCTTCTTGATGAGCATTCAGCTCATCTCCATTTTTGTGGCTTAATTTTTTGTATAACTTTCATTCTAATCTCATCTCTAATCCACCTTTATCTTTCCTTAGGAGTTATCCTTAGCATTGCTCTTTTTATGACTCAATCTACGATTTTAAGTTGGTTCTCGATTTGTTTTATTAATTTCCATGTTTCACATCCGTAAGTCATAGCTGGTATTATGTATTCATTGTATACTGTACGTTTTAAGCACATTGACAAGGTAACCTTCACTATGCCTCTATACATACCAAATGAGTTCCAGCCAATTGTTATGCATCGTTTTATTTCGCTTCCATAGTCTTTCTCTAATCTAATTACCTTTCGTAGGTAAACATATTCGTCGATCTTTTCTAGAACTTCGTCCTCAATTCTTCCTGGGGAGTTCATCATTGAACATAACTTTACAGCAGCATTATCATGCCCAAGTTAAAAAAATGAGTTCGCAAGATGAGCATAGTATATATATATATATATATATATATATATATATATATATATATATATATATATATATATATATATTCACTGTGCTCATCTTGCAAACTCATTTCTTTAACTGGGGTATGATAATGCTGCTGCTGATGATGATAATTAGCTCCAGCATTGAAATCGTCTGCCTACTAGGAGAAAACAATCACCAAACAAGTATAGCTTATATACTTATATTATACTCCACATGTATGTTTTTGTCTGTTACATAATCTGTATTTTCTTCCCTCCTTGCTATTTCTTCACGTCTTTTTGATTCATTCCTTGTACCGTTTCTCACTTCGATAAGGAATAGTTTACAAGAGAAATGATTAAAAACTGTAAAAGGACAACATATCGTCTGATTGATATTGAATACGAACAAAGCAGCTGATAAATTGATGCAATATTGAAAACTGTATACGTAATCAATAATATACATATGACTCTATTAAAAAAAAGATTAAAAATATCGTATTATGCACTTACCTTCAAGCAATCAGTTCATAAACTCTAAAATTTAAGAATCTTTTTCGTCTAACCATTTTTTTCCCAATTTTTCCCATTTGGAAATGTCAAATTGGGAAAGGATTCGAAAACCATGAAGTCAATAAATCTGATAGCTATTTTAACCATGACATTACTGGGATTGTTGCAATGAAAAAATCAATAAAAACTAGAAGATAGAGAGACTTTGTCTTCAAAAGTACAAATAGAACTTTAAAAAATCAATCAATTGAAGATTAGCAAAAATGAAAGGCTTTGCTTAAAAATCCGAAAAAAATGCAATTGCGATGGAACATGGACAGCATTTTACAAAAGTTGCTAAAAAAACATTGCCCCATGACATCAGAACTTTTTAAAAAATACTAATTTCGGGAGATTTTGGTTCATTTCAGAATTTTACCTTCATAGCAGATTTGTTTTTTGTCCTCAAGCAAACTACAATTACATTTGAAATGAAGTCAAGCTTTATCTGTACGGCTATCGATCATGAAGGAGTAGATGTCTAGGGTTCTATAACCTTACGGATAATGTGTGCAAGAAGTTCAAGTCTATTAATTGGTACCCCTTTCTGAATAGCAGTAAAGAACATTCCGAAGCAACGTGTACAATATCCAAGACCCATCATGAAAAATGTTAGACGAAAGGCTGGTCACTTGGTAACATGGATATGCAGCATTTTCAACATCAGAACAAAAGACGATACATCCCTCATAATTTTGTCATTAACATTTTTACGATAGGAAAAAAACGTTTAATGATTCCTAAAAATACATGCTTACAATTCAAATTTTTTTTTTGCAATAAAGTGTTGAAATGTTGGAAAAGGAAAGGAAAAAGATATGAAAAGATTACTAATTTTTGCTTAAAATAATGATACCCGTAAAATAACACATTTTTTGTACTTTCTGTATGAAAATTATGTAAAAATGGCTAATTTTTCTACCGTAACAAGAATGACACTCACCAAATTTACAAAAACGAAAATTCTCCAACCGAGATTCGAAATCATGACCATTGTAGCCATGTCTCTTACCGACTGAGCCAAATTAAGTTTTAAATATGTACCAACGTTTAAGCTTGAAAGGGATTATATTGTTCTAATAAACAAATACATTTATATGAAATAATGTTGTTGTTTTTTATAATTCTTTATGTATTATATATAAAGTACAGAAATTGCCTTAATCATCCTAGGTTGGATAAGAAGTAGGAGTGGAGTTTGACTATGCAGCAGCCCGGTTTATTCCAATGTATTTCTCTACGATCTGCTTTCTATTTTTCAGTGAATGAATGCCATCCAAAATGCCCGGATAATAATGTTTGTGTAAAAAAAGATGATGTAACCGTTTGCGACAAAATTCGTAAGTGTTATTCAACAAGTTTTCCCAATGAAAAATACTCACCATTTTGTCTTTAATCTAATCGTAACTCTCATCTGGCCCTCACGAATAATTCTGCTTCCAACTTGTTCTTTGACTTTTTAAAAGAAAATTACCAATACATTACATTTATTAGATGGACACGCGTAGAAAAATCAGTTACTTTTCATTAAGTAATGAACAAAGGGATTACAACCTTATTCACGGTTTTGTACTTTTTTGGACGAAGATCATCACGATTTCACAGCTTAAATGGTATATATATATATATATATATATATATATATATATATATATATATATATATATATATATATATATATATATATATCAAATACTTTTTATTCCAAATACAGGTATAAGATCTGAAGACATACTGCAATTTGAGGAAGAGTGCAGGCTCCTAAATTTAGCATGGCTGGAAAATATTATGTCTGTAACCCCATATATGTAAATGCATACAGATGTCAAGAAATATGAAGAGTAGGTGCAAAATGCTGAATCAATCTTTCTTCCTGATCCATGATATCCTAAGTTGCTTGCATCTTTCCAACAGTCCAAGCGATCGGTGCAAAAATTGCTCAGTTGGTGATGAAATCATCAGATTTGGCACACATATTCTTTGATAGGTACTACTAATTTTCAGATATGGAAACAATTTCAAACTGTCCGTCCCTAGCAATGGTTTCTAGGGTATTCGTTTCCCATAGCAACTGCTTAAAAGTCAGTTCTTTCAAATTTTCATAACAAAATCAGGAGCGCACGAAGGCTTCATTACATACTTCATGAGTTATCGATGTTTTCATACATTAATACTCATTATATAGACGAATTCCTTGTTTCACCCAAAAAATGAATCAATTCTCTCTCGTAACACAGCCCACTTTTCCACAAATTTCATTGAAATTCATTGATATCAAACGCAATTATAGAAATGTATGAAGAGAAAAAAAACGGAAAATTTCTTTCTATCTAAAATAAATTCTTGATCTACCCCAAAATTTGACGACTACCACTTCCCATGGCCCAACTTTTCACTAAATTTAATGATTGAGAGCTTTTGGAGATATTGTATAGACCGAAAGGCATGACCACAGAAAAGTTGGAAACGAAAAAATGAAAAAATCCCTCAATCAAAAAAGAATTATTGGATCCAACCCCAAATTTGATCGCACCCTCCTTACCCTAATATCTAATTAAATAACTCATTGAGAACTTCTCGAGATATTGTGTTGACAGACTGGAGCGAATATAGCAATTTATGAAAAGAAAATACGAAAGCATTTCTCAATCAAAGGCAAATACATACGTCTGCTGTGGAAGGTTTTATGCTATCACAAGCTGGGCAAATTTTGTACCGACCGCATGGACTAAGAGATATTTTTGCGTTTTTATTTAATAAATTTCTGTTTTTCCTCCCGTCTCTCTATGCAATATCTCCAAAAGGTCTCAATTAATTTCAATTAGATTTTTTTAGAAGGGTATCATCATAAGAAAAAAGTAACTAGAGTTTGAGGCGGATCCGAGAATACTTTTCTGACAGAGAGGAAATTTTCCGTCATAATATCTTATGAATATATGCATTTGCGCCTGTATGCCTATACGATATCTCCAAAAGTTCTCAATGAATGTCAACGGAATTTTTTTGGGAAGGTGGAACGCAAGATAAAAGAAGGAGTGATTAAATTTTGGTGTGGATCCAGAGATTTGTGTTTCATTTGACCGATACTGTTGCTATGTCAGAAATATTGCCTAGTAACTGTTGCCAAAGAAAGTCTATTTCAGGATGTTTCCATGTCTGGAATCACTCAGTACACCCTTCAGTATCATTATGCCAAGTTTTATGCTTTTAGCACAAAGTGCACAATCCCGATCAAATTCTTCACCGATCTCTGGGACTAATAGTGATCTCTGTTCTCTAATGACTCGAGTCATCTCTTTCTTCTCAGCAAGTAGTTTCATACAGTCATCAATTTGACTCACTTTATCCCCGGAAAATAAATACATGCTTTATTATAGCGCCCCCCGAAAGTTTAGAACACCAATGAAAAAATTGAATTTTTGCAATAAATGCATCAGATTACATAAGATATTTTTGTACGTAATTATTGCGTCAGGTGGTATCAGCCTTATCTCTTGACGAGCAAAGCATTATGCATGTACCTTTGGTCGTTTGGATAATCATTTCTATTGATATAAGTAGTCATTTCGTAACTGCTAAAAAAAACTAAACAGGAAAACCCCTCAGCCAGACCAAGCTCGCAAATACTTATATTACGCAACGAAGGCTATTCAGAAAAGTTCGTGTTAGCAAAACGGCAGTTCATAAATCAATTGTAAATTTTAGAATTATAAAATTTATTACGACAAGGAGAGATATGGTCGCCCTTAGAGGATCAACATCAGAGATGATCATCTGATAAAAATAATCGTTTTGCATTTTCCATGAGTTCGATTTGTAAAACAGGGGGCTATTTTATTTGCAATGAGAGCAAATGTGAGTTAAATGAAATTTAACTTTTCGGAAGCAATGTATGTGCAGAAGCGGAAAAAAACAAACGACAATGATTTTAATTTTTTTTTTTTCAGATTGTTCCCAAATTGTTGACATCGTGTGTATACTTGATTGTTCTGGAAGCATTTGTAAGAGTGAATTTAAGATTATGATTGAAACTGTGAAAAGTTTCATCATGAACTTTGATATTTCAGTAGACAAAATAAATTTCGGTTTTTACACGTTTCGTAATTATGTATCTAAAAAGATTATTAAGTTGAACTCCTTCAAAGACAAAAATTCAATTTTATCTGAATTAGGGAAATACGAAGATGATCAGCTGGGTGGTGGGGCTCGAACTGACATTGCATTGGAGTATATTGAAAATATGTTCACTAAGGCTAACGGAGATCGTGACACTGCTCCAAATATTGTCATACTATTTGTACACGGTAAATCAAAGAGGCCTAATTTGACCAAATTTGAAGCACTAAAATTAAAAGATAGAGGTATAAATGTGATTTTAGTTGGCTTCGGAAATGTTGATTCAAGTGAACTCGAGTTGATAGCTACAAGAAAGGATTATGTATTCTATACAAATTTGACAGCGTTGCCCAGCATAGTTGATCCCCTGGTCCATAAAACATGCAATGGTAAGTAAAAAGATTATCGATGTTTATCACTATAATTATTTATGTATTTTTAAAATGTCATAGATATTCCGAAAATGTTTTCGCACTCAGTAAATCCTGAACTTGGACATAGCCTTGATTAGGCCTGTGAATCCGTGCTTATTCGTTATGTTAATGATTGGGCCTTAAAAATCAATGTAGCTCATTTTTAATATAGGCCTTTCTGATTTTTTTAATCATTATTAATTCAAACAAGTTTCTGTTTCTCTTCCAATTGCACAATTCATGCCGAACTAAAAACATGTTAATCCTTTGTAAAACATCAATTACTTTTCAAATACAATGCAGAAAACCCTAACATTAGCCCCTACATTGGTATCAAATTTTTAAAAAAATCATATTTAGAGGATTTAGTTTTTTGAATGCTTTTCTAGAGCAATGTACTTGAATTATGAGGAAAATCTTGCTCGATATAAAATTCGCATTAGAAAGATTGTAACTATGAGGACACGAATATAGGTTGCTGCTGTGAATTTCCTTTGGTTGCCAAAAGAAGTGATTGATGTATCAACCAGTGTTGTTTAATAGATAAATTTGTTGTAGATATTTTTAATTCAGTTTTTTTCATCGATATCCAATTAGAATGCACTAATCTTCTCTCAAATGTGACCCGACGGATCTCAGAATTTATAATGTTACGTAAAAATGGGAATATTAAGCTCAACAGTTTCGAAATGACTCACCTTTGAACTGATATTGATGAAAAATTTTACTTCTTTTCATATAGCTTCTGTCAATCTCTGCTATTCAAACCCATGCAAAAACGGTGGAAGCTGTAGACATTTTCTTACCGAATATATATGTGACTGTCCAAGGTCATACGTAGGCATCAACTGTGAGATAAGTGAGTACTTTTCGTTACTTGAATAAAATCAAGTTCAAGCCTTCTGGTCACTCAGGTGTACCAGTCTCCTTCCTCCCTTTGGTTGGTAGGGAAAGTGGATAGCCAACGATCTAGGACTTGATAATGTAGAGGATCTCTCTCTCTCTCTCTCTCTCTCTCTCTCTCTCTCTCTCTCTCTCTCTCTCTCTCTCTCTCTCTCTCTCTTTCCGGCTTCCCCGGAAAGTCGATGGTATCGATTGCTGTGTATAGTTTCATATATTGAAAGAAAAGTCATTGTTATTGATGGCAATTATTTGTTATCTCTAAGAAATCCCTTAAAAAGTTCGTCATAAATTGTAGGTTTCTAGTAACTGATGCAACCACAAGGCCATATAGAGATTTAAGGATGGTGGTCGCATCATTGAACTTATGGTTTTTATTAAATTTGTAATATGAAATTAATGATACAATTATCTATCAATAGGTCGACAATAGTATTCATAATGCACAGCATTCAAGTGGTTAACTCTTTGTGTTGAATAGTAAATGCGACTTGTTGAATGCAAGTCAAAACGACAAATCAATACTTTATTCATCACGTACAATTCCTTCATAATTTGGAAATCTACTAAAATAATACTTTTTCGTCATATTAAGTACAAAGCTTACAAAAACCATGACACCTTTGTTTTCATAAAAATGTCCCGGCATTCATGTGTAGTCTCATTGAATGTGCTGTGTAGATCGATCTAGTTGGTCCTGCTGAGAAGTAAGTTCATCATTGGTGAAACTACACTCATAATAAAAGCATTGTGGATTAGATGCTTTTAAATACCCCCGAACGGAATTTTTAGTTTAGTTGTGTAAACAGTACAAAAGGAGTAAAAGGTTTTTTGCCAATACAAGCAGATGCTCCGCTTAAGTTTACTTTGATCTATCCCCCATATTCAGCGTAAGAGTGTCCTTTAATATGGAACTGTCATTTTAATGATATACTTATTATAGAAAAAAAAGTGTGTCCTCTTCATTCAATTATGACATAGCGAAACAGTTTAGTCTTATGTGCAATTAAAAACCGTCAACTAAAACTGTCACCAAAACTGTCATAGTTTCTCCAGTTTCTGGCTGACTGGCTAGCACCTTTTTATCCGAACCCCCACGAGGAAATGATGTGACATAAGGTTGGTTTAACGTGAGAAACTTTACGTGTGAATGTGTCAGGAAGGAACTTTCCCAAAAATTCGTTTTAGTTGAGTTGATAAAAGCGATTGTCTTGGTCAATGGACGAACCCTGATCCTACTGGTCCAGACTTTACAGAACAATGCCAAGGGTATCTGTTGAGTTAGCAATGTAAATTCATGCTAAACTGATCTCTTAGTTTGTGTCTGGGAACATTCAGACTCGTTTCATTGATCTTCCAGTTTTTTATTTGATTATCCCAATACGACATGCTATCAAAAGACATGGTCACGTAACGGTTTATATTGAGTGACCTACCAAACCTATTTCACATCTGTTCAAATATTTGATAAGTGAAAATGAAATTGAAAAATTTTTGCTACAAATAATTTGATGATATTTTTCAATTAGACATTTTGAATTACTTTTTATTTGTGAAGTGCACTCATCCTATCTGATTTTTTTTTTCGAAAAGGTCCGACAGGTATGTTCTATCGCTTTTGCGAGAAATTCGTAAGACAGCAAAGTTTTTCTTCTTGTCAGCATAAAATAGATGAAGATTCCGTTTTTTCACTTGAATAAAGGTATAAACCCTTCCAAGTAAATAAATATTAAATTTGAAACTTGCAATTTCATATCGTCCTTTAAATTTACAAAATAATACATATTTTGTTCACAGAATGCAATATCAGTGGTGATATCATGGTGGCAATCGATGGATCAGGAAGGATTTCACAACAGGACTTCAACAGAATGATCGATGCTGTGGTATTTCTTATCAAGTCTGTTGACATCGAAAACGGAAAAGTGCGCATCGGGATCATTACATTTGCATCAGATGTCACTTCCCATTACGATTTAGACGCCTTTGATAACAAATTGGATATGCTTTTCGTTTGTAAACTTTTACGTCAAAAGCACACAGGAGGACCTACACTCGTACACAAGGCTTTAAAATATCTTAGAAGATTTTCCTTCACCCCCGAGAGAGGTGACAGGCCGAAATATTCTAATTATGTTCTCTTCTTCTCTGATGGTCAATCCCGTTATATTTGGAAGATAATGGACAATGTGAAAGCTCTGCACAGATTAGGCACCACTATATATGCTATTGGTGTTGGAAGAAGAGTTAAAAAAGGCGGACTCTATCATATTGCCAGTCAACCCAAACGGAATCACATGATTTTAACGTCATTTATAAGACTCGAGTTGGCAATGAAAATTGTAATGGCGCGGACATGTGAAGGTATGCATTAAATCAATGATAAAAGAGAAATACATTATCATTGGTGATTACGTAAGACGTATATATTAAGTAAGTAAATATAGAGTTATTTCCATGGTAAAACACCAGTATTTCAGTTTGCAATTAGTGGTGGCATTTTTAAAATTCTTTTTTTTTATTGACATATCTCTACCAAATTCTGAATCAAGTTTAGTTAAAGTGATGAGAAATGACTGAAAATCAATTAAAGGTAGAACATGTATAATCATTGATAAATAAAAGTGCGTAGACAAGTGGAGGACAGCATAGTTCAATGGAGATACAACAAAAGGAGAAAAATGTTGTAACAGAAAGAATTATGGTACCTTCTGCCTCCACTTACGAAACAAAGGACATTATCTGCAAGAAAAGACCGATATTGTCTATGTATTGCTTTCCTGTTATCTTCATGTGTTTACTTCAATGACGAACTCCTGTTCTCTCTTCAAAACGGAACAGCTTCTTTTTTTTTAAATTACTCTCTTTTATTAACTATTTACATCCATTAAAAAAAGCAGTCTTTGTCTTGCTGATGTAAAAACTTGTAGAAAGCTGTACTTGTGTTCCACAGACCCAAATCGACAAATACCTTTTCTATGATTATGAAATATATTTGTTAGTATCAGTAAAAAAAATATTGATTGACAGTAAGTAGAATGCCATATTCTAGAGGTACGAGGTATATTTCATCGATTTATGGACTTGAATTAATGATGAAATTCAATGCTGTATTGTTCATAAAATGCTTGAATGTTTAATTATCTTCTTTTTTTACATTATCTGTTATTTTTTTTTTAAAGTAATCTTATCATAAATGAAATGACATGAAAATTCGGAAATTACTTTCCCAAGTAAAACCTCAAAGAATACATGAGCGAACTACAAGAGGTTCATTTTCAAAGTCGGCAATGGTTCAGAGTGACTTGACTAAAATACAACTTTACATCAATACTTATATTATTAAATTTTGAGTATGTAATGAAAAAAATTCCGAAACATTTCCCTTATGAGTAAGCATTAACATGGCCAAAACATAAATATACATCTGAACGTGACGATAAAGAAAAGGCAATTAGAGAAATCTTTGAATCATCTAAATATCCATAACATTAAACTTCAGAATAGTTCAAACCATCTGATTTATCTTTTTATAAAATACATCAAATTCAATGCATATATTTTTAATCAATTTCCAGCCTGATATTTTTTGTATTGATTCCAGAACATTTTTCCATTTTATCTTATAGACTTGAAGCCACGCAAACATTGTATCAAATGTAATAATAAATGTAATTGTCTCCCAGGTATGTAAAACCATAAGTATTTGTCTCATTTGCTAAACATTGGCCAAGAATTAATTTTTGAGACTCAGAAACTTTCAAAAGAGATAATAAATTCGTATTCTTTGAAGATAGCTTAAATTTCTAGTAATTTTTTAATGCACAGATTTTGAAAGACACCCAAGACACTATAAAGAACGAATTAACTAGTTTCTTTCACAATCACTTAAGATATTTGATTTTTCCATTCTCAGAAATGATCTCCCTACAATTGAAGAAGTATGTGTGTGCACACCATCATTACTCGACAATTGACAATTGTAAAATTCCATGAGCAGTTCTCGAGAAATCTTATAAAAATAAATATGATTTTTATGATACTAGCTTGATGTTGGGCATTGAACAAAAGCACAAAGATGTTCTTTCTCTCCTAGCATTGCCACTGAAACAAATCTCTAAAAATCTATCGGACATTAAACGATAACATGAGAATGCTCTGGCTCTCATTGTGCTCAACTAGCCCAACGTGTTTTGAAAGGTACAACTCCATCTCCTGTCCCCTCGGCTGAAGTCAGAAAAATACGAAATTTTATGACTCACAATTGAAGACAATATATCCATCGCTTTCTTCATAGTTTCTATAAATTATCTCCCTTGGCTTCGTTCTTTACTTGAAGCTAATTACTAACAGTGGTTACACACAATCACTTCATTCAAAATCATTCTACATGAAAATTATGACAGATTTAGTAGGTTAATAAATCTTAGCTTTAGCCTTGTTTTGAAATCTGTCATCAGACTCTGGTTGAAAATATCAATACAAGCGAATGAATTTGTATATATGCAACTACAAATTATGGCATAACTAAACTAATGACTTTTTCAGCCATGATATGCTGTAATGGATGCTGTGAAGACACCGTTACCATTTTAGGTTACGTAAGTAAAGTGTTGTTTTTTTTTCAAATTATAAACATCTTTCGCAAACTTGTCTAGGGAACCTTTATATTATTTGTTTATTGGTGTATATATACGTTTGCATAGATTCTAAGTCTTATAATCTTGAAGAATAAGAATTATAAAAATCTTATTCTCTTGCTTAGCCTTGTACCTGACAGTTTGCTCTGCATTTTTATCTGATTTCCATTCGTAGACCTTCAGATTAAGTAGCATCACGGACTCTGACAAAATCAAAGATGTGGAACTTATTTCAAGTTTTCTGATGTAAATAAAATTGCTTGTTTGTGGAATTCATTTTCAAAATCCTTATGTGGAATGTTTATAAAACATGACACAGTCGATAGACATCATCCAAATATATGGAAGTTTATTAAATATATTAAGAAAGAATAAAACTAAATGAAGTTTACATAGATCAATACTTGGTTGGAAGGACATCGTGACCTCAAAAAGAAATATACCGAGACTCTACTGAGCACATCAAAAGAATTTGTAGATGGCTTTCATATGAAGATATCATTGTATATTTGCTTGCAATTGCCCTATAACATTGAATAAACATAAACGTGAAACTCAAATGCTAAGTCTTTTTTTTAGTGTGAATAAAATTATCTGTGAAATTTATTTTTTAAACCTTTATTATCTATCACCTACACTTGAAAATTATTTTTTAAGTATTTTCATTTTTTTTAGTGAAAATAGAATAGTTCGTTAAATTCATTTTTAACCTTTATTTCTTGCTGATATTAACATTAGACTCTTATATATGACCTTTGATTAGGCTTGCTTTTTAGGTTTTATCTTACATTTTGTACTCTTGGTTTTTACAGCGGGAATAAAAACCGAACAATTTATGAAAATGACTTTTTACTTTCTCCCTTTTTTTTATAGTTTTATATATTCTATCTTGACCTTCGCAGTGAATTGTACATTTCGATAAATTGTTATAGGTAAATTGTTGTTTAGAGAGATATGAGATAAAGGGTGTAATCGACATTTAAAAAAAACAAAAACAATTGACATGATCAGCGTTTCATGCCTCTTGTGCGACATGAACGTTGATTATCTCAGTTTAGAATTTGAACTGCAAACCACCCGGCCACCGGCGCCTCCATTGGTATATTTTAGAAATAAATAAATGTTCACAAACAATACATAGACGCCTACAATTAGGACTCTTCCAGTTTATACGGTGTCCTTTTTGTAGTATGTCCGGAAATAGCATTTTTTAAAGAAACCTAAATTGATCTGTGCCGACCTTTCATGACCCCGGAGATTAGTACCACTTATCCTATGTTCAGACCCGACTCAAGTTACACAAATATATCATTTTTCAGCAACCATGTTCCTGCCATTTGGCCAGTCATAAGATGCATATATTATATTGATAGACAGGGTCGGTCTCAGGGACTGCAGGACCCGACTGGAAATATTTTCGCGGGGCCACAGAGGTTTGTAGAATCTTAGAGATATGAATAAAGTTTATTATGGACTTTATATGATAGAATGGAGAGGAATCAAAATGTGCATTCAACAACTGAAGAGAAATACTTTGTCACGCTGTTCTTTTGCTCACCAACATACTGTTTAATTCAATTAGAAAATACCATATATAAACAGTATAAACAAACAATACTGATTTTTTAAGGATCCATAAGAGAATTACTGTTCTCTTTAAAAGCTGTAAATGTGGTGTTCGGTGAATCTTGCAACGTATTGTACTTATTTGAAAAGACTAGTGTAGCTTATCCTTGAGCGGAGCCCCGTCGGGCGCAGGGCCCAATTAATTCAAAGCTGGCTTGTTAACAGAATTGCACATATATATGTGTTTACATTTGCACGTGCACGTCTGTGTGTGTGTGTATGTGTGTGTGTGTGTGCGTGTGTGTGTGTTTCTCCTCATAATTATTATTAATGAAAATATTTTGTCATTTTCTTCCAGTGTTTCCTTCACATCCAAACGAACGCAACATTCTTGGTGATATTCATTTCAAATAATAATTTCTATCAGTAATGATTAAGTATCATTATCTTGAATATCTATATTGATAGATTTGTATGCAGGTGTGTGTGTGTGTGTGTGTGTGTGTGTGTGTGTGTGTGTGTGTGTACGATTCCTTACAAAACACAAAACAGAAAATCCTGATTTGATAATAGAGAGTTAATTGCATTAATGTACTGAAATAAATTATAGGAAAATAATATATCCTATGAACTGATAGTAATTTACAATATAAATAGACGCAGTTAATAATTTAAGGGTATCATAATCAATTATACTTTCATCTGCGTTTAAGAAAAAGGCGGTTTACTACATATTCAAACGGAAAATATGAATATTCTTTTATTCCTAATTCATTTCAGTATGTCCAAAATGTCCAAGGAGACATATGTGTGCAACAAACAGAAATTGCTCTCGGTGTAAGTAATATGCATCCATTGTACTCTGATTTTCAAAATTACACCTTGGAAGTAATCAATGTTTCCATACAAAATATGCATAAGTGTTGGTCTCCCTCTGTATTCCGAGACAATGGGGTATGCGACAAAGGTTTGGCTATGATTGTGCTGGCGAGCTTGCTGTAGCTACGCAGTCCGATTCTCGAGTTGCAGTATTTGAAGGTGTATTTTGCCCCCAGGATTGTGGATGCTGTCACTGCCTTCTGCGCCTTTCCTATTGATCCCAAGGGTTGTGTGTCCTCTTCTGGCTCGTCTGGATACCGGTCTTGATGGCAAGCCTCTGCCTGTTGCAGTTTACGGCCACGGATTCCCTGATTGCCTTCAGGTCTCATTTACCAATGGGTCTTCCTGCAGGTGCGCTTGCTCCACAGAATGTCCCCAGGTCCTGCTCGTGGTTGACATAATTGAATGAGCCTTTGGGTGGACAGAGCATTACACGCTTGATAATCTCTATCGTGGCAGAACATTCTTTGTGACATGGTCTTTCTAGGGGATGCGTAGACAAGAATCGTTGTCTGCGTTCCTGCATAATGATGATACTGAAAATGTAATAATTGGAAAGGTTTAAATACTATTCAATTACTTTTTGGGGATTTGCATGTGTAGAAAAATTATGGTAGAACACTCTAAACTTTCTTTCCAATAAACGTTCCGATTATCTTTCAGCCAAGACGATCTGCTGGAGAGGATGCTGTCAAACACGGGGATGTAAGGTGAATCATATTTGTCACACTTTCTCTGTTACACAATGATTGAAATGACAAAAATAAAGAAAAGCTCCATATATGTTACTACTAGTTACTTCCCATGAAAATTTGCCGAAATAACTGAATTTCTAAGAGATTTTTATTTAGAAGATACATTATATATATATATATATATATATATATATATATATATATATATATATATATATATACTGGAGGCTACAATGCATTTGATAAGAATTTCTACCTGTTTTATGGAGATCGAGCGGTTTCTGTGCATTCTCTGCACGGGGATGCCACCCTAGAACAATCAATATAGAGATGACCATGGGAAAGGCATGACAGGACAAGCTAGTTTGAAGTACTGTCCTTATGCCTTGTTACAATTTTACAAGAAAAAAAAATTAGGTTTCAGCCCTTTATATTTTTTTTGCTAACCTTGAAGGCTGTCACCATCTATCCAATCATTTTTTCGCCCAAGTTAATCCAAAATATCAATCTGCAATATGACGAGAATAAACTACCTTAATCCTAAATTTACCACTGGTGACCTTCAATGACTTTGTAAATCAGTCCCACCTATCCTATTGAATTCAAAAGTATCCTGTACATTATTTGTGAGATCAAGAACATTTTTAAATTTCACAATAAACTCAATATCATGGTCAAAACTGCATCAACCAGCTAATAATGACTATAAATAACCTCTGGTGACTTCGAATGTTCTCGAATATCAGCTCAATATAGCCTGTAACATTCATCGTCAATAGATTTACATTTTTGTAAAATCTCAGTATCCTAGGTGCAAAGTTTAACGTGAAAAGGTATACCCTAATATCAACTTTCAGCATCGTTGGCGGAATATCGCAGCCAACAAAGAGGAAAATTGTTTAAAATGACTTCTGGTGACCTTACATCACTCTCCATGTCAACATCACATAGACTATGTCACAGGGAGATGTTTTTTGAGTCTCTATGCCAAATACTAGATCAATGGGCCTAGTAGATATACATATATATATATATATATGTGTGTGTGTGTGTGTGTGTGTGTGTGTGTGTGTGTGTAAAAAAGTCGATTTAGAGTAGAGCTCAAAATATAATAGAGTAAGTATTCGCTGTACAAACACGTTTGCAGGAACATAAACGTGTTTGTGTGGTGAATCCATACTCCATTATTCACATAGATATAAATACACACACACACACACACACACACACACACACACATATATATATATATATATATATATATATATATATAGCTATTACATGTAGTCTATAGCAATCTTTAATCAACGTTCTGCTTTTCATGGATAACAAGATGAACAATATGACTCGCTCTTCAAGTTGTTTATATACCATAGGGAAATACTTGCACTTTGATTTGAAATTTGACAGTTGGATTTTCTTTTGTGGTTTGAATAGATTCTGACTGAACTTTTTTTGTTATCAAAGAACACTTTCTCTATCTTGATTCTTCAAATACATTTCTACATTTCTTTTATTTTTCAGTAATTACACCTGACAAAAACGCTGACATCTATTGAAAAGTAATGTACGAGTACACGAGGAAGAGTATAGCATCTCATACTTACCTTAATATACACGTATATTCATATCTATAAACACATGTATATATGTGTATATATATATGCATTTATGTGCAGCACATCAGATTTTATCATGCAAAAGATTTTATCATATTTCCACAATAAGAATGGTATTAACCAATCGTTATTGGTCAATGCTTTATGGATGTATTAATATTTAAATGATAGATATACCATATGAACTTCACCTTATGATATCTACTTTAATTGGCAATATTTACAATAATCTATTACCAATGATCAATTTTTCCCGTTCATCTGAGGACCATATACTTTGTTCTGATTTGAATATTGAACATTTCATTTTCAAGGAGCCTCTTCCAAACAGTCCTCTTGAAAATAACTGTTTCTCTTTTTCCAGTTATTAAACATGAACCGTTTCGGAAATGCAAAAAGAATTTTCACTGCAAATATGGTGAGTAGTATTGACTAAAAAATAATATGTACTCTACGGCATCGATTCTTCTAGATTTCTAACGTCGTACAGACTAAAGCAATAAGAATTTTTTGACTAATCATTCTGTCATCGTTGATGTTGGTCGGAACATTTATAACTGTTCTACCTTCTTTTGGATTGATATGGGTCAGCATTTTGGTTCTTATCTCATCAATATCTTCGAAGGCATTGCCAACATTAAATGTAAGCAAAATAAACGATAAACCCAAAAATGATCCGTAATATCTGTGACCGTCGTGTAAACACTTCGGTTTGTGACAAGAATGTAAAGTGTCCCCGAGTAATTCTCTCCCCAATAGAAGCAATAATGGACCAGAACATCTTAGTTGTACCTAAAGTTTAACTCATGATCACAAAAATGAATATGAGTTGAATACAAATCATTGTATTAGCTATATTTATATTTGTAAAAGTTTGTTATTATGCTCACTAGAGCGTGCATGATATTCCAGGTGATTGTAACGTTTTAGGAGGTTTCCATCTATTTACTGAATGACAATAATGCTAAACTAAGCCCCTAGCTTGTTTCATCCAAGTGAAAACGTTGATAATGTCATATATATGTTGCTTTAATGCAATTGTGGTGAATCTTACAAAAGACACAATTACCACGATTTGTATCCTCCGTAGTTGTGCTGAGTTGTTAAACCACCCTTTTCCCAACTTTTTGGCTACAATTTTGCACCAAAGATTCTCGAAGTTGACATTTTGATATACTTAAATTACCAGTTACTAAGTGGCCTTTGCCACGAAATTCATCGGAGAATCTTAATACGATGAAGCATAAAGTACCTCCTGTCTAGTTTTCAAATTTTTCGATTCCATGCACGGATGTCTGTTCTAGCAATGTCTGAAAACTTTGGTCGAATTCAACGTGTGTCAAAGATAGCACTAGGCTATAGAAATAATCACAGTCTAAATAGATGCTTGAGTCATTATTTTATCTGAAAACTGGGTAGGTTTGATGATTATAGAACACCTAGCAGATTCATTTTTAGATGTTAAAAATTGCCGTATTGTATTTTCTATTGTACGCTCAATCAACTGATTTAGTGACCAATCACTCTGTGGTTGATTAGATTTGGGTCATTGACCATGCATTATCATATGCATACTATAATTTCATTGCATTCTAAATGTCATTTGATCAGGATAAGAATTAAGAAAGTTATAGCCATGATATGTCTTTCCTAGAGCGTTAATCAACTAATGAATAATCTGCTAATCTGGTAGGCTTGATTTGTATCATAGGTAATGCATTGTCATAGACAATCCATAATCCCATTGTATTCCAAATTTTCCTATTTATTTGTATTTTTCAGTTAATTTAGATCACAGGTTTTGTTTAATTGATGATAAAACTATATGACGATGCTCCTTATTTCTGGAAGCACGAAAATTGACGCATCTTCCTTGTTTTTGAACAAGTTTCACAATTGTATCATTCTATTATTTATTTGAAGTTCTAAGGGATAAGTTAACTTTAGAATGAATTTAAGCATAATTTTTAACCTAATTTTTGTAACATTACTACAATTATTCTGTCCACATTTATTCTTTGGAAGATTTCCTTCAAATGACTTCATATCCTGACGACACTATTTTTTCTTCTCCCAGGTTAATCATTTTTCCAGAACACGAAATTCGGGGGTATATGGTGTTTTTACTTACGATGGGATTTTTTTTAAAAATTCAGTGATCAAAATCTAAGAGAATTTTTTCATTTGTATAGGTCAACTTCGATTAGGTGGGGGTTCAAAATCGATGAGAATATTTTTTACTTTTGATGGTCAAATTCGAAAAGATCTTTTTGACTTTTAGGGGTCAAATTCAAGGGGAATTCTTTATCAGTTTTAGGAGTCGAATTCGAGGGATTTTTTTACTTTCAGAGGTCAAATTCAAGGGTATTTTTTTTCAATTTTTGGAATCAAATTCAAGGGGATTTCTTTTCTCTTTTAGATGTCAAAATATAGGAGAGAATTTTTGTTCAATTTGTGTTCTTTAAGGGCTCAAAATCGAGTGGGGAACTTTTTTCTTTTAGGGGTAAAATAGAGCGTTTTCTCCTATTCAAGGGTCAGAGGCAAGGATCATTTTCCCCATTTTTCTTTTCAGCGGGCCAAAGCAAGGTTAAACAGTATGTTATGTTTTGCAGCTATTTTACCCCAGGCAACGCCGTAGAATCACTATTATAAATCTTTAATAAGCTATGTGGTTGCAACAATTTGCCATCTTCCAGTGATTAAACTTTTAAATTTGGATTGTTTACATGAATGAACCGGTGCTATTCTTCATATCGTCGTTAATCTTTCGACTACTTCTTCTTTGCAGATACACGATCATTAATTATTTCTATATTTGTATTAAAACATTTAACTCCAAATTTAATAATCTTGTGGTTGATAAGGTTTAATATATCAAATTATACTGAGGACTTGTCTTCTCTGTAATCCTCTTCTCCCTGTGTCGCCTTTGTAACAGAATGATGTAGAAGCGGGAGTAAGTGTAGCAATCTGAGTCGTAATTTAGTTTTCAGATGTTAGCAAAAATGCTTTTACCTTAAAAAGGAAATTTGAAAGACCTAAAAAACCACAGACCTATAAGCATACTTAACTGCATCTACAAACTTTTCACAAAAATAACCACTAACCGGATCACTAAAACACAAGATTAAAACCAATCACGGGAATAAGCTGGCTTTAGAAGAAACTACTCAACCATGGATCATCTCCGTTCAATAAATCAGCAGAAGGGAAAAGCAGCAGAATATGAAATGCCACTTGCTGTTGCACTTATGGACGTCAAGAATGCCATGGTCGTAAAGGCCATCACTCTACAAGATGTAGACCCTTTATACGTCGGATTACTGCAACATATATACTGACTCAGCAGCTCCTCCATCAGGCTACATAAAGACTTTGGGCTCTTCCACCTCGGAAAAGGGGGAAGATAAAATGATACCAGCTCACCCGAATTCTTCACAGCCTGTCCTGAGATGATCTTTAGAAACTTAGACTGGAAACTCAAAGGAATCAGAATAGACTGTGAATATCTGAGCAACCTCAGATTTGCCGACGACATCGTCCTCTTTGCTAAGAACCTCCATGATCTCCAAATAATGCCAAACGAACTAAATAGAGAAAGCAAGGAAGTTTGTTTCCACATGAACTTCAGCCAAACAACAGAATTTTTTCCAATCATTCTGATTAGGAATGTCACAAAGATTTGTTACTAAAAAATTGATCTTGTATAAGTTTTGGACGTTTATGTCACATATCACTTAGTCAGTGAAACTACTGTAGCAGTAAGTCGTTGCAATATCATTAGAGGAACATGAACATACAAATGTCCCTACCATTTTTTCCCCCCGGGCATCAGCAGCCTATCACTTGGGCTATAGAAATAAGTAGTAGCAGTAGTCGTAGATTTACACAAACACACAAAAAGTCCTATCTCTTCTTTTCTCGGAGTATGAGCAGTCTAAATCACGTCATTTTTAGTACGTGAAAAAGAAATCAAACTTCACGTATTGAAACAAGAAATGAATTTAACTGTTTAATCACTTATTTCCAGATAAAAAGTTTTCAGGATGTCTGAGGTTGATCATCGTCTATTCTGTTTCCTTTGTGTATCCACTCTAGGATTCGGATGATCATCTTATGGTAGGATGAGAAGAGTTTGGATGAGCTGGTATCACCTTGTCTCTCCCCATTTTTTTGTTGAGAAGGCTCAGCATTATGATTGCAGTGTCTGATCTTCCAGGACTTTACTTTGTTTAAGGTACAAGTTGAATGAAATGGCTAGTTTCCAAGTGATGACCTTACCTTCTTTTGGGGGTAGGTCGATGGTGATATTTATCTGGTCAAAGGTGCCTTTCCTTTTATTGTTTGTTTGATCGCTTGTTTCACTTTCTGTAGAGCAATTTCGTGGAAGTCCTCGAAATGTTATCTGGCGTCTTGCACATCCTGTTCATTGTTTTGTATTCCTTGTGTGGAAGAGTAGAGTTTTTGGTAGAATTCTTGGGAATGTTCGATGATCCAGCCCTTGTCTGTTGTTGGGTTTCCATTTTCTTCGAGTATTCTTGTTATTTGTTTTAGTCCTTGGATGATAGTTTTGTTGATAGCTTTGAATTGTTTTAATGATTGCTGTCGCGTATCTACTTTTGTCTTCTCTTCGTTCCGTTTGGATGGTTTTATTCAGTTCGGTTGCTTTAATTTTCTCTCTTGTTGTTATTGGTGGCTTCAGATTTCTTCCTTTTTCATTGAGGTTTTTGGTTTCATCTGAGATTTTGCTGATGGTTTGTGTGTTCTTTGGTTTAAACACAGTGGCGACTTCGATTGGAAAGGCTGTTATTTTGTTGTTGGATTTGTTGATATTGATGTTGGTGTCGTCATCTTCAGATTCTCGGTAAGAAGTTCATATTTGTATTTTAGTTCAAGCTTGAAGGATCGAGTGAGCTCTTTTGGTTCATTTAGTGATTGTGGTTTGGTGTGGAACATTTTCCTGCGTTCTTTGTTGGTATTCTAGAGGAACCTTGTCCCTAGAAGCGAACACGACGCAAAGTCTCATAAAGATAACACCAGGCGTCAAGGGCATATATGGGAAAAATCTCGTATTTTTTTAGTCGCTAGCAATAATTAAAAGTCTACGATAAAGCAAAAAAAAAAAAAAATAAAGATTGAATGATAATTAATTTTCTTGCAAATATTATGTATATTTTTAGGTTTGAAATGTTGCCGTGGCATTTGTAGAAAGCCTGTATCTGTGGAAGGTGAGGTAAGTATAGATGGTGGGTGTACTTGTCGGAAGATGTATATGTATTCACACATATTTGTCGGTCTATCCTCACAATATCTCAAAAGATTTTCAATAAATTTCAATGATAATTCATGAAAACGTGGGCAATAAACCGAGGAGGTATTGATTAAATCCTTGAGCAGATCAAGGAATTTTTTAAAGTATATTTGGAGATTTCATTCGATTCCATTCCTTGTATCTCTCAAGATTATGTAATTAAAGATAAGATCGGATAAGATATATAGTGAGTAAATTTTTTTGCACATATTTGTGCTTCTATCTCACTCGATTTTAGTTATTTGTCTTTTTCAGAAGCTTTTACTCTGGTCTGGGTTTTTTGTTGATTAGGTAATAGTCCTATTCATTTTTAAAGCTACTCACTGTTCTATATTATAATTCTTAACTTATGATCAGGCCAAATGCTTGAATGATTCGTCTAAAAGAACAGAACAATTGATTGATTGGAAAATTTCACATAAATTCAAAGTTTATTGGTTTCGTTGCAAATAGTGTTTGTACGTATAGGCTTATATTCATGTATCTATGCATATATGAATTCATGTGTGTGCATGAGTGTGTTGTGATATAAATTAGCAGGAAACACGAAGATATTATTTGATAATATCAGCCAAATTTATTCAAGAATGCTTTGTATACAGATTCAAAGCATTTCTTTAATTTGAATGTTATTATTCATTTCAGATTTTTTCAGCCATTTTCCTGGATGTAATGAAGAGTTACAAAAATGAATTTCACGAATAGAAGCAAAGGAGAAAAGGCAACTTTGGTTGTGGTGTGGGAACTCAGCTATGAGAAATGGGAATTAATCCTAATCTCATGGAATGGTGCTGATTGAACAACTGATTCATTTATTCTTATTTTTATTATTATTTCTTAAATAATATCAAGATGATAATTGAAATAAAAGAAATGGCTCTCAGTTTTACATGTATGATAATAAATAAAAGTTGTGTTGCAGTAAGTAAATTATAATTCTTATCGTTGGAATACAATCATATTTACTATGAATGCTAAAATCTTTCATCAGGCATTACCAGTATGAATCTCTGATTTCGTGTATTCTCAATATGTTTTCTCTTTCAGTTGGGTGCATGGGTAACAAAATCTGTCAACAATATCCATCGTACAAGAAATGTAGCGAAGGTAAATGATCAATAAACATTACTCAGATCTCCGTTTAAAATATTTATTTTTCATTAGATACAGCAATTATTCGAGATCGCATTATGTTAAAGTATACAATAATTGATCTATAATGAGCAAAAGGAGAGAAATTAAATTGACTAAAAAAATTTGCTATCATTTCTTTTTTCTAGGAAAGAAATGTTGTCGAAAATGTGATGAAGATGATCATAACTCTACGACAACGTTAAAACCATAGGAACAAACTTTGTTCTGTGAGTTTACATCCATTTGTTATTTTGTATTTATCGGAATTAAATTGCTAAAGTTCTTTTACTTAAATTGATATGTGTTCTAATGTTTTTGCTTTTTTTTCAGATGAAAGTTCAAAGGAGTCGAGAACAGACTGACTACAGAATAACAAGAAAATATGTGCATAGGATGACATGGGAAACCTTTCTTTCAAAAATGTCTTTCGGGAAATCAGGCAGTTCTACTGTTATAAACCCTGAGTTTAAAGGAAATATGTGATACTAATTTGGGATGATGATGAACTCGATCAAAGAAAACTGACTTCCTATTGTTTACACGCAATTATATTTGATGTAAATCTCTAGATTCAGAGGTAGGAGGCATTATAAATCAATAAGAAGAGACATTTTTTCAATGAATCATTGGCCTTCTTTCAATATTTCATTTTTTTGCAAGTTTTAAAATCACGTAAACACAATTATCTATTAGGTTCATGTCTTTGAATCGCTTCCCAAATCATTTTTTATGCTTCTAAAATCGTGCAGCACTCTAATGCATGATAATTATATACAAATATATAAAAGAATGATTATAAATTGGGTAATGTTGAAACTCCATTTAAAATGATCTCCCTTTATTAAACGGTGAATGTACCATTTGGTCTTGACAACACAAACAGAGTGAACAATTAAAGAAAATGAGGCGGCTCTATTTCTTTAATTCTTTATGTTTTGGTTAACTAGGATAAATGATACATTCACCGTGTAATAACGGGAGATCATTTCAAATGGAGTTCCAATATTGCCTAACGAAATTTATAAGCATTCCGTTGGATCATATATCCATTTTTTAATATCACATACACACACACACACACGCACACACACACACACACACACACACACACATATATAATATATATATATATATATATATATATATATATATATATATATATATATATATATATATATATATATATATATATATATATATATATTGGATTATCCAAGGGAAATAATTCTTACGAATAGTTTCAGTGATTAAGGGAAGAAATTTGTTCCCGAGGAACGATATTTTATGAATTTCTTTTTTAATCTATGAATTATGTCAAACACATTACTCTTGATGTTTTATCTGACCAGTCTCACATGTATACATATGTACGTGTGTGAATGAATACAGTATATATATTTTTTCACGATTTTCATAATAATGAATATCTGAATATTTAAAAAGTGAAACAAAACGTTCAATTTGTAATGAATCATTGAAAAAAAATTTCTCATCTTATAACCACTCTCTATATGGTATAGAGCACTGTATTAAATAAAGTTCTATCAAATATATACAAACACATGCTTGTGGTACATTTATTACTTTTTTCTTGGCGATGGTTGGGAGGAATCTTATAATCTTGGGGGGGGGTGATGTGGTTGTATTAGTAAGTTTGGGGTTTGATAATAATAAAAATAATGCTAAATGAGATTATATAGCCATGTGGACCCCCCTCCACGATCAATCGGACATAGTAGTTGTGACATGCCGGACATTGTTGTTAATCAAACAGCAACTAGGAAATGGGCATTTTTATTTTCAGCAGATGCTCATGATGTAGATGTCAATTTGTGCAGCCCGATAGGTTTCTCAATGCCTGTATTCTTTTCCTTTACGATGCAATAGATTATTGATCTGGAGACTGCATGTGTCTTGCAAGGCAATTGAGAAGGCAGTGACCGAGCTGCAAACTTCAATGATATCAGCCAGGGGTCGCCAATTATGGATTAGCTCTCTTGGTTTATCGTATGAATGCCAACTTCTTTCTGAATGTTGTCAGTTGCTGCAACAGTATCAGCCCATGTCAGTGCATGCCTCGCAAAGATGGCCGTTGCGATATTCCTATTCTCATAAACAGTTGCTCTTATTGAACGATTTGCTTCTGGCGAAGCCACGAGCAGAGCATTGGTGCATTTTTGGGAGGCATATATTCATGCAATCGAAAATAAAAATCAGTCTTATTTGTGGTGAATAACAGGTTTATTTTGGTCTGCAACAGTTTGGGATATTAGCACTGTGAAGCCAATGGAAAAAAGGTTACTATCACCAACTGGTCTGATGGTTTTTATTTTCTTCTTGATACCTGACCCGTAAAACTCGGGGACAAACACTCGCTCTGCGGGGAGTGTTTATTTAAACTTGACGATTCGTCGACTACTGGTTTTGGTTGACGATTGACGAGTTAGTCACGTGGTTGACGAAGAGGTGGAATTCACCGCCTGTTTCACCCAAAACAAATTTAAAGACTGAAGAATCCTGAAAATCTGCGGAAATTTTGTAACGTACTCATTGGCTTAGCATGAGCTTGTGACCATAGCCACACCCTCTTTTCCGAATACATTACCATACATCTGTCCTATACTGAAGTGGTCGCTCTTGGAGATCTCCACTTGATAAAAGACTATCGGATGCCATGCTTGGTTTGAAACTTAGCTTGTCATAAGCAATTAGCGCTACATTGGACATTGTCAAGTACTCACATTCACAAAATTAGGTGCTATTGTAAACAAGATAAAGTAATGAATTGAAAAAAAAAATTTAACGAATTTGAAAAAAACAACAACAACTATTGTTGGTCTCCCCCATACACTCTATTACGTAACATTACATCCATCGTTTCAAGAAAAATGTTCAGTATTCCAGTATTGTGAAAACTGATGTAGTTTTCATCTATGAAAATCCATTTTTCCTCCAGTATTTTTTCGTTACGTACGAAGTGTAAATAATTTTTCTTTTTTTTTATGAAAGGTTCTCTTAGTATCTCCTACCTCCCCCCTCTCTGGTTACATGGCGAGTGTACACAGATAGGGGAGGAGAGAGGACATAAAAAAAGAAAACTAGAACACTGGCAAACGAAAACACATGAGGACAAATGATAAAGAACAATGCGTGTTCGAAATAACTAAAACAAACTGAAATAGCGAAAAAAATAACTGCAATTAAGCAGGAATCAAAACAACAAAACCATAACGGTATTCCACCCATGATTTATCAAGTGTTTTTAAACGTGTCCGACTCTCTAATTTTGATATCTGGAGGAATACATAAAAACAAAACTGACTGAGCGAGTCCAACTCTTTTTTTCCTTCTTTTATTTCTTCTCTTGTTTGAATGAGTGTTTCCTGTAAATCATATCTTATTTATTCATTTATTTATTGCTTTCTGTTTTTTATTCTTGCTCGAAGGGTTAAACAGACGACAGAAAAGGAAAGACCTTTTAAACCAGAGGGTGCGCTAGATTTCTGTGTTTTTCCTCGCGCATCAAGTGGAGATGAGAAAAAGACAAAGTGAACGAAAAGAGTAATTTCTCTTTTTTTTTCATCTGTTTTCCACAACTGATACTCCCGGAGCGTCGTTTTATCAAAAAAAAGTATTTTTGTCCATTCATTTGTTTTCTTTTCCGTATGGTGATCACACGGCTGTCGTTTAATACATTTGTTTGAATGGAATTCTGATAGACCGAAGCAGTAATAATGCTTCGACATCAGTCGAACACCAGGCTGATGACTTTTGATCGATACCTCGTGCAGCTCTGTGCGATACAATAACCACTTTGTTTTTTTTATGGGACACCTATCAAAAATTTAATTTTAAAAATCAACTGTGTACACTACATCCAGAAAAAGGCTATTATCAGCAATAAAATTTGATGACGTTGATGGCATAATTTCAAACTTCACCAACGAAAAGAAGCTGTGCATATTGCTTGGAAAAATTGGTCTCGAAAAAGAGGTTCCGGGAATTTTTCCGGGAGAACTAGTTTGTGGCTATTATTAGCAGACGTAAACTGGGAATTACCTTAATGTGTTTCATTGCATGTATGTTCACCTCGGTTGCACAGGGGAAAAAAGAACAGAGGACGCAAGACTCGAACTTTACTTCGGTCGACCGAAAATACATAGTGTAATCTTTTCCCTAGATTAACTAATACTTTTTCCTTCTACCTGATACTGGAACTAGATGATAATCTACCCTTTTTTTCTTCTGTATTTCCCACGCTCTTTTCCGTTTTCACGCCTCTAAACTTCCTATCTTTCCGACTTCCTATGAATGGAATCCTTATAACGATTCCCCTTTGTTGCCAATCCCTCTCACTACTTTTTCCTGATTTTTTTGATAAGTGACTCCTTATTTACCTGCAGGGGTTCGAAGCAACCACACTCTATATATCCTCTTAGTCAAATAAATCTACTTGAGATGTTTCTATCATTCTTTGGCGTGGGAAAAAGAGGTACTCTAAAACATCTGCACACACACATATAAGTAAACAACGTACCAATGACAAAGTATATAAGTATATATAGCATATGCTCACACGAAAATGTCGTTTAAAAATCAAATCAAATATTTAGAGATGAAAATGTAATAGTCCCCATTACCCTTATTTTGTAGCACATCATCCACACCGGCAAAAGCCAAGCGGTGTTCATTTAGCATTGCAGAGATGTAGAAATTAGAACCAGGAATCAATTTATTCGATTGCGTCTTGTTTTTCCTAACACCAAGGATCGTATTCTTAGTTGCTGTGGGCATATTCGGTTTCAATATGTGCACTCGGCTGATTCCCTTCTTCACTTGTCGAAGCAGACGACTGAAGGTATTTGCATTGGCACCAAAAAGCTGTTGTTTCGAACGAAGCTTCCGGAATACAGACAGAGAGAGAGAGAGAGCTCCCAACAAACAGTAACGTACGTTTATTAGACTCAGGCGTAGGCTAACAGTTCTTGTTTGAACGTCCCAACACGCACACGCGTATTTCATAGCACATGCCTCCTTGTGAAAAAATTAACCAACATATTTTAAGAGTATAAATCTAAAAAAAGAAAAGAAAATGCAATTACATATTTTCTTGGGGGACCTTATTTCACTATAACACCTATAGCATTGTGGGACAACGTACTAATTGCATCTGTATGTACTCCCGCAAAATCTAAGCCCACTTCATTCTGTTACATATTTGCTTAAGCCTGAAACACTCATCCATCCAAAGTCTCTGCATCAATATAAATGAACCCTCTTATTTCATTCCCCGTCTAAGGTATTCAACCAGTTAATGAGCAAAATTTTTCCAAATAAAACCAATAAAAACACCCATCTCAACAATTCCATTAGTGACATCAAGAGAAAACAATTTGCAAACAAAATTACAATATTGTTGAGAAGAAAACAGAAGATAAAAATCCTGCCGTATCAGGACTACCATTCTACCCTGAACAATATCCTTGGGAAAAACAGGAATTTATTTTTCAAAAAAGTAAAAATGAACATGCCCTGCAAATCATGACTATCCCGTCGTGATAACTTCATAGCAGATTTAAAATTCAGTCCCATAAATAAGCCAGAGTCATACTGTCGAAGCATTTAGTCAAAATGATCTCTAACTCCATAGTAAACCATCAACCTGTTTCACATATGAGGAATTTGCTCTCTCTCAAACCCCTTTGCAAACCACCTGGTTCTTCAAATAAAACAAGGCGCATGCAATATTCATCAGTGTCTGAATGAAAAAAAATCGGATACATATTCAGTGAGCGTTTCACTGCTTCAGCCAACATAGTTGAATCGTACCGAAAGAAATAATCAATTCATATAATTAGTCTAAGTGAATTTCACCAAAGATTGGTCAACTCGGAAGTGGGTAAAACACTAACAAATTTGGAATCAAACGACCTTTTTCATAGCTCATGTCCAACGTTACCTCCAAAATGTCATCGAAATTCATGGAAAACTTTTGAATATATCATGTGAACATTTTGACATATAGCTACTATATGAGGAATAATTGTGCATGAATTTCTTTGATTTAATCACTTCTCTCGAAATTCATTGAGAACTTTTGAGTACATCCTATGCACAGTCAGGCAGAATGACACAGTGTGTTATATATACCTCTCCAAGTTTGTTAGAAGAGGAAACAATCATGCATGGCTACAGCCTTGATGAAAGAGCGGTTACTTAGCTTCTTCTGGGTGTTGTGGCAGTATAAAATGTAGGAATTTTCGTTTGTTATACTTACATAAGAAATTCAGTGTAAAAACTGTCATGGAATATCAAATTCTCCTGCCACTGGGCTGATCGTATCAATGTCTCATTTAGTAGAATTATAGAAGTTGATAATATCTGGTTTCTTTTTATTGCTAGAATGTGGGGAACGTTTGTCATTAAACTGCATACCGCGAAAAAACATTTTTCCCTGCTGTTAGCTGCATACGAAACTATCTGTGAAACAAAACATTCTATCACAACTAGCTTTGCGATTTACCTCTAAGAATAACTTGAGAATCTCATGTTTGTTTTTAGGGACAGTGCTCACCGTCATAATCAATCAGTAACTTGTTGGGAATTGATTAAGGTACACAACTTATCAAATGTGACGCGTTTATCTGATCCTGAAGTTTCTGGGGGTAAACCTTGTGGCCACAACAATAACTAAAATATCTATGTATCTGTTTGCCTGCATATATTTCCATTTAGCATGCATAGTAATTTTTTAATTGTATGTTGATCCAGGTTTGATTTATCAAAAATGGAAGAGCCACATACTCCAAAGAAATATGGTTTCTCTCCAGTATATCTTTGCATATGTCCGCTTATTAGCAAAGGAAAATCTACACACTCCATGAGAATATGATTTCCCCCAGTGCATGTTTGCATTCGTCTCCTTACGTTGGACTTTTTTGTGGAATAAGAGCCACACATTTCACAAAGATATGGTTTCTCTCTCCTGTGTTTGACTGAATACGCCAACTATAGGGTTTTCAATTAAAAAAGGAAACACCACGCATATTTCACAATATGGTTTTTCTCCAGTGCGAGTCAAGGTTTATTCTGTTTCTATGATAAACACTAGCTAAAGGTAGTAACCCAAGAGAGGATAATTTTTATATCATCGGTATCATTTGCTTAATTATTGAGAGCATACTTCTGTTTTACTACTGATGAATTTGTTAGTTTACTCAAACAGAAAAAATGTATTATTTCAGGAGAGAGGAAGAATCCCCAGAACTCAGTTGAAGCCTGTACGTTCAGACCCTTTTTGTCTTATTCCCCAGTGGAAGATATTATGAGAACTTTTTAGAACGGCAGATTTAGGTACTTTTTTCACCAACCAAGTTTGTTTTTTCCTAATCACCAATCAAGTCTAGATTGTTTCTGGTTGGGTCTGCGTTGTGCATCATCAGATCAACAACAACAGATCTCAACGTTACATTTTTCGAATTTGCAAAAT
Organism: Thysanoteuthis rhombus; assembly: GCA_963457665.1. Classification (NCBI taxonomy): domain Eukaryota; kingdom Metazoa; phylum Mollusca; class Cephalopoda; order Oegopsida; family Thysanoteuthidae; genus Thysanoteuthis; species Thysanoteuthis major. The sequence continues at coordinate 14,121,743 of OY735203.1, forward strand.
CTCTTTTTCGCTGAAAGGCATATTTCATATTTACATACACAAACATAACATTGCTAGCGTGCCTGTCGTACAAATACCTTAATTGCATCGATGTAGGACGCAAGGGAGCCATTTGGCCAATTGATGGTCCTTAACAACGCTGACACATCATATACAGTGGCGTATAAAACAGAAACTGATCACTCTGATTCGAAGAGTTGATACTCTTCACAAAAGCAGCATCCCAGCTGAGCTGAACAGTGCCGGTGGGTAGCAGTAATCTCAATGCTCAAATAGGTCTCAATAGGTGTATCAGTCAATATCTTTTTTTCTTACCAAATTGATCAAAAAATATTTTATATTACTTCCATTAGGTTTACAAATACGAACAATAAATATAGTATTAATGTAGACCTACATTTTCACGAAGTTAGAATAAGAGAGTCCTTAATTAAGATCTGATGAAAAGATCACAAGTCCGTGTTTAAATATAAGAACGCGTAATTCTAGCCCATCCACACCCTTTTTCAATATCCAATAACTTTGCTCGGAAGCAAAATTCTCATTATGCACATTTTTATCTAACTCTTTTCTATCAATATGCTTTAATTGCATATATTCAGTATTGTGTTTACCATCAATCATTTTGCATTATTCATATTCTGCAACATGCATGCTACTTTCATTTCTCGATTATGTTTTTTGCTCATGATTAAATGATTTTATCACTATAGAAAATATCTGACTCGTTTGTATTTCTTTTGCATGTATTCTGCTATTATATTTGACTAAGGTTATATCCAAACAGTACAAAAACTCGTTTCAGTGGTGGCTCAAACTACTCAGTTTCTCTTCAGTTTCTTTAAGGGTAAACATAGCTGTTAATAACAATACTCATTCTTAAGATGGGTTCTGCTTAGTTACTTGATATCAGACCTATGATCCTTGCATACACCATTTCCTTGTCAAATAATTTATGACTACCGATTGTAACATTCATTCACTATATTTTCAAGCGGTTTGGCTGTAGTCCAGGGTTGTCAATATCCAAAATATTTTCAAAATAAACTATTTTTCGGTTATACGAAGTGATTTTTGAGAGTCAATTTCCAGATTGCCTAAGAATATTCCCTACTCCAGACGAAAACCGAGATTTTTCTATCCCGGACATCTTATTCCCGGTGGTTTTCCGTATGAAAATAAATATCTAATCGGCGCCTACCCCGGGCAGCCGATAGAAACTACTCCAGCTTACGTATAGGTTGGGTTGGTGGGGCTTCGACGTGACGTTATGAACAATGAAGATCTATTGTTATAGAGTAAAAATCTGGTACTCATCACTTACATAAACTTTACAACATTCTATCAAATGAAAGTTTTGGCTTCGAAAATTCAGGGGTGAAAATTCTGGTGACCATGATTTGCAGCCATCTTGTAAATATGCAATAAAAATGCAACCACATATTTTCATGTTACCATGTTAGAAATGTTGACTACACGTACTAAGGATACCAAAATGCAAAAGCCTCAATTTATTTTTTTATGGGTTCAACTTGGTTTCTCCAGGACTAAGCTCCTTTTAAAAGTCAATATGACAAATCTCATGTGAATTACTCAGATGCAGATTATGAATGACTGAATATATTGAAACATCAACTTCAAGGAGCAAACATGGAACTGGTTGATGTAAAGACCAAAACATTTTTAGAATTAGGTAAAAAAAATTTCTCCAAAAATTTTTACCCAAACTTATGAGTTAAATAATTGTGGGTGAAAAAATGCTGATATATTTGCCATTGTGGGCCATTTGAAAATAATGTGCTTAGATCTGATTGGAATAATAAATTTCTTAATTCAAACTTCCCCTTCATACCCAAATGATGTCATAACTTACAGGTGCGGTCGATCACGTCTGGTGGTACAGACTACAATTTTTGAGCTAGAGACTTCATTTTACGGAGCAGACCCTCTCTGTAAGGGCACAATGATAATTCATCAGAATTTTGAAAATTAGATCTACTAAACTATTAGATTTTTTAGATGTATCAACTTTTAGACGCTTTTCAGTGAGTCGGTGAGTCGGACTGTCGGTCGGCCCAATTGCAGTAAACAACAAAAAAAAAAAAAGAAAGAAATGTGACGGCATTAAGATGTGTGATGTCATTCAAAGAAAACTTCCCGATCAATTTTTCACCAGCTGCTAGTGATGTCATAATATAATATCTGAGGTACACATTTTGCATCATTTTTAAAAATGGCTCTAAAACGCCAAAAATGCTAATTTACGATTTTAATTGAAAATAATACTTGCAGAATCGTGGTATTTTATCGCAGTACTTTTCAAGGACTACTTACTCTTCGCCCTCCTCCCCCTGCCACTATTATCATGGATGGTAGATGCATCTTTGAACTTATGATTATTGATTTCTGATATAGTAATATATTTTTCCCTCAGCAACAAGGTTAGCTGCACCAGGGTCAGACTCCCTCACTTCATCAAAAACTAAAAGGCAAACAAAACTAAATTCACAGAACATTATTCCAAAACTAGGTGTCCTATCTTAGCTCCTTTATGCGATTTGCAAACTTAAACAGATTAAGCCAAGCTGAGTTAGGTTTTAGACGTGGGAATGAATTTGTCATCAGTTTTAGCGAACGTCACTGTGTCCCTGTTATTCGTGCATGATATAACCAGTTTTTGACCATGTCATTGCTATCCATCATTGTTATTACAATGACAAAAACAATGGTAGGAGTATGACAAAAGAAAAAAGGCCTACTCAGCCTAACGAATGATCTTCCACTAGCTTCAAAAGCAACGAAAGGAAGGGAGGGCATACTCAGCCTAATGGTTAACCCACCACATCTAAAACAATTCGCTGCTCCCCGTTGGATTCGATCCCAAGATATACCAGTGTCTAGCAAAACACCTTAGATCACCGATCCATGGAAAAACAAATGAAAATTCGGAATTTATTTGTGATTATCGTTTTGTTTCTCTCTCTCCCTATATATATAATGAGCGTATTTTCAAATGTATTCTCTGTTTGTCACTGATACATTTCATTGGTCAAGTTGCCTCCCTATCATGACATGATACTGAAGATTCATAGAGACTCTTGAAACTTTTCATCCGATCACACATCAAAATAGCATGAGTTAAGTAGAGACTGGGAAAAAATGGAAATTAAGATACTTAAATAAATTTTTTTTGATGTTTCTAGAAGTGTCTTGCTGGGGAGAATTTATTTTTTAAGTGCTTAGGTCTGATTAGAATAAGTCTCGACGAGATTTTTTAATAAATATACGAATGTATGCGCACGTGCAAACTCACACTGAGAATATCCTTAAAAATGTATGGACAAATCATCATCATCATCATCATCATCAGTCTTTTAACGTCAGTTGTTAGACATAAACCTCCCCCATGATTCGCCACATTTCTTTATCATGGGCGTCGTAGAGCCAGTATTTCCTGAATTTGTCTAGTTCATCCCTTCATCTTGTGTTCTGTCGGCCTCAGTTTTTTGTGTCTTCTCTGGGGATCCATGTTGTGAGTTGTGATGTCCATCAGTTGTCTTTCATTCTTGTAACATGGCCTGCCCATTGCCATTTAACTTTGTTTTACTCCTTTTTGGAGCTGAGATGGTTCAGAGTCCTTATGTAGCCTAATGAAGGAGTCGCTGTGATTGTATACACGTTGAGTTTGACAAAAATCATCCCTAACCGGATTTCTAAAACACTAGACGAAAATCAACCACGAAAACAGGCTGGATTTAGAAGAAGTTACTCGACCATGGACCATCTTCATTCAATAAATCATCTGAAAGAAAAGGCAGCAGAATACAAAATGCCATTTTCTGTAGCATTTATGGACTTCAAGAAGGCATTCGACTCTGTAGAAATTCCTATAGTCATGAAGGCCATCACTCTACAAAGTGTTGATCCTGTATAAGTCAAAGTACTACAACATACATACAATCACAGCAACTCCTTTCTCAGGCTACATAAGGACTCTGAACTCTTCTGACTCCGAAAAGGAGAAAGACAAGGTGATATCAGCTCACCCAAACTCTTCAAAGCCCGCCACAAGATGATCTTCCGAAACCTGGACTGGGAAAATAGAGGAATCAAAATAGACGGCGAATATCTGAGCAACCTTAGATTTGCAGACGACATCGTCCTTATCGCAGAGAACCTTTATGAACTCCGACTAATTCTAGATTAACTAAACGAAGAAAGCAAACGAGATGGCTTACACATGAAATTCAGTAAAACAAAAATCATGTGCAACGATCACATTGAGGATGAGGACATAACTGTCAAAATTAATGATGCAAAACTGAGGAAATTAGACTACTATATCTACCTAGGAGAACGAATCTCCATGAAACCCACGAAAGAAGAAGAAATCGAGCGGAGAATCACTCTGGGGTGACAAGCCTTTGGCAGGGCAAGCTCAACCTTCAAAAATAAGTCGATCCCAATCATCCTAAGAAGAAGAGTATACAACTAATACATCCTCCCAATAGTCATTTATGAACCTGAAACATGCAACTTAACCAAGAGACAGGCTTGCAAACTGAGAAATATGCAACGCGCTCATGAGAGAATCAAGCTCAACCTCACATGGAGAGATCACAAGACAGTAAGTTTATAAGAAAAAAAACAGGAGTCAAAGACATCATAGAATCTATTAGAAAACTTAAACGGCAATGGGCAGGCCACGTTGCAAGAATGAAAGACAACTGATGGACATCACGACTCACAACATGGATCCCCAGATATCATATGCGAAACCGAGGCCGACAAATTACAAGATGGAGAGATGGAATGAACAAATTTAGAAAATACTGGCTCTGCGACGCCCATGAGAGAGAATTGTGGCGAATCCTAGGGAAGGTCTATGTCCAACAACGGACGTTAAAAGACTGATGATGATGATGATGATGATGATGATGGTGGTGATGATGATGATGATGATGATGATGATGATGATGATGATGATGATGATGATGATGATGATGATGATGATGATGATGATGAAGGCAGCAAAAGGTCCAGTGGGGGCAGAATTGAGAGAGAACAAAAACAGACAATTTCTAACTTTTCCTGGAATTGAATATTTAAAAAAAATATTCAAAAAACATTATTCTATCCAGAGATAGCACAGTAATCCCGTCAATTTTAACTATACCAGTATGAATATATGTATATATCAAGCGAATTTGTCATGCATAAAGAAATTCTACAAGATTTTAGAAGCATAAAACAGAATATTTCCTTTCGTTATGTAAACTTTGACTACCTGGGTTACCCGGCGTTGCATGGGGAAAATTTTCAAGTCCAACAACATTGGAAAGCAAGTGATAAGAGATTTGCGTAAGCTAGCATTAGCCCTCGCGTAGGCTAGTGCACACAAAGCCTTAGAAATTTTTTTTTTTCCGAAACCAAGAATTGATGTCAATCCCACCCTTTAAACCAAGAGTTAGCATCTTATGGCCGACTGAGGTAGTACAGAGAGAAGTAGGATTCGCAGGTAGTAAGTTTGAGAACAGAGCTATTCTCCTAGCAGATGCGCTTCACCTGCAACAGAATGACTTCTGAGATAAATTCGAACCGGCCATTCGTGATTTGTGCTTCTTGTTCTTTGTTATGTGTCCCTTGGTTGAAGGAATATAGGTTTTTGTAAAATTCCTGGACGTGTCCGATGATTCGGCCCCTATCCGTTGTCAGGGTTCCATTTTGGTCGAGCACACTTGTTATTAGCACTCTTCGTGTACTGTTCCTTTCTCGATATGTTGGTGGGAACAGACAGACAAACATCATCAATTGTTATATATGAAAAGAGTGACTAACATGAAAATAGTATTCGTAAAATTTCGAAACATATTGCTTCCCTTGATTTGAAAGGATTATTTCCCTTAAATAATGTATCTATTGATATGACTGGAAATGTAAAATGAAAATAATGCATAACCGATATTCACTTTCAAAACAGAAAATGTTAAAAATAATCATAACAAACACTACATCATATTATGAATGAAATTTATTGTGATAAAGATAAGAATATTCTAAAGATAGATAGATAGATAGATATCGAGAAAAATTCCAATTGTCATACATAAGGAGATTATGCTGGATTTTAGAAGTACAAAACAGGTTATTATCTTTTGTAAGCGATTGATAAACACAGAGTTGGCATATTTCCAAAAAGAAATATTTTGAATGAAGAGTTTTCCGTGTCATTCCATATACATAATTTTTTGTTCGTCTATAGTCAGTCTGTTCTCGTTTCCGTTGAATCTTCAACTGAAATCAGTGCAAAAGATAAAGTAAAAGCATACAAATGTCGAAAGAGAATTAGATGAATTGGATACAAATATGCAAATTGATAAATAGATGGAGACTCACTGATTTAGTTTCATTTCTAACGTTTACCATGAATGTTGTGTTCATTTTGACCGCATTTTTTACAGCATTTTCGACCTGAAAAAGTCATCGAAATTTGTTATTTAACTCAATTTCTGCTTTTGCTGATTTCATTACAATTCTGCTTCTACACATAATAGACCAAATATTGTTAACTTCAAAATTATGCAATTTTGAATATTTGGTGTATCTCATGAATAGAAAAATATTTCAACGAAATGAAAATTGTTTATGGATCTGTTACCTTCACTACATTTGATAAACGATGGATATTGTTGACAGATTTCACTGCGAATGCATCCGACTGCAAAAGAAAAACATTTTGAAAATATTTGAAGTTTTGGAAATTTTTACCCTTCTTTCATATCAAGGAATGTGGGATGTTCTTAAAAAACTCAAAATATCTATGAGAAGTAGAGCGTACTCTGTGAGACGCATATCATATTTATCTCAAAGGTTCTTACTGATGATTCCTAATTAAAGATTTCTGCCTTTGTAGGAAATATGACTATGTTTTGACACTTACTTGATGTAGTCATTAGTATAAAGAAATATAAAATTAACTACTGCAACCCAACTGTTATTGATTATCAAGACACGAATCATTGATTTAAGCAATGATAATAATGTTGATGATATCAAACATGATACTTGTAGGTGTCAAACAAAAATGTTTTACATAAAAAATCTAAAAATTGATGTATGCCATTTTTATATTTCAATCATTATCTTCAAATTATTTCAGAAATAATAATGAGAAAGAGAATAAATGAATCAGTAATTCAATCACCACCGTTCCATAAGATTAGGATTTATTCCCATTACTTATAGCTGTTTTCCCATATCACAGCCACGGCTGCTATTTCTTCTTCTTTGCGTCTATTCCAAGAGGTTCAAGTGTGAAATTCTTTAATATTCATTCAGAAAAATGTCAAACTCTGGAATAGATAAAAATGGAAATAGAATATATATATATATATGTATATATATATATATATATATATATATATATATATATATATATATATATGTATATATATATATACATATATATATATATACATATACATATATATATATATAAATATACATATATATATATATATACATATACATATATATATATACATATACATATATATATATATACATATATATATATGTATATGTATATATATATATATATATATATATATGTGTGTGTGTGTGTGTGTATGTATGTATGTATAGTAAATTTTTGTTTGTTATTTTGCTTGCTTTTGCATCTTATGGATTCCCAAACGTCTGTACTGTAGGGGCTTCAAATTAATCATTAAAGGTAATTTGACCGCAAGGTAAGCATAAAATAGTTGATGCAGACCTCCTAAGTCCTCTCAGATCAATTCAGGATTATACGTAACCACCCACCTCACTCGTAAGCTTTTCTTTAATGATCTACTAATTGCAAAGAAAAATTAATCAAAGTAACTATGACCCTTCAGTTACACCGAACGGAGAAAATCGAGTTTGCCAGTGTTTGTCATCCCATGCGTTTTCAATCTATTAGACCTTCAAAACTTGTGGAAATCTTTTCATTTTGAAAAAATATTTTTGAAGACTTTACATGGAAGTTCTATTTATGATGTAACCAATATGTTATTGGTGGACTTTTGCTTTCGGTTTGTAGGAAATCACAGATTTGAATTTCTCCCAAGGTTTACGCCATAATCTTTGGGCAAAATACCAAAAACCTACCTTTAGTATGCTCTGTAAAATGATTGCTTTTCTTTGTTATATTTTGGGGTTATTCTTGAGACACACCAGGTACCAGGGCCAGTATATATATATATATATATATATATATATATATATATATATATATATATATATATATATATATATATATATGCTCATTTACAAAACGGGAAATAGAGCTATTAATTCATAAAATAAATAATTATTACCCGGTGAATTTTGGCATTTTGTGCCTAACCCACTCATCAGTAACCAGTGATGTATTTTGTTCTTGTGATCGTCAAAACCCATTTATATTTGAATAACGTTTTTTTTTTAATTATTCAATCAGGTTTGTTTTATAAACCTAACAATTCTAACCTATAAGTGCTATATATGTCTGAGGGCGATCCATTAGACTCACCACCCTTATTCCCAAGATTAAAAAAACAAATTGTATACAATCCTTTTCTCAATTAAACTATCTTTTGTTTTTCTCTATCTACATATTCAGGTTATTCTATTTTCACACATTTCTGAATAATTTAATATATGTTTCCAAAATAGAAATTACAGAGTGAAATTGGAATTGGCTCATAGGAATCCTCAAACAATATTTCATAAACACATATTATATCAAGTAAATTACTAATTTTTAAAACCACTTCAACGCACAGTTAGGACAGGGAAACGAATGTTGCATTGCCGAGTTCGGACACAGAATATGGAACTAAAAAGGTGAAAATCTTGTTAACGTTGTAAATGCCAACAATTTCAAAATCATGAATATATTCTTCAAAAAGAAACCCGATAGAAAATGGACGTGGAAGGGCACCAACCATGAAACTAAAAACGAGATAGACTATATCCTAACGAACTAAAGTGACATCATCGAAGACATTGAAGTTCAAAACCATGTAAACATAGGAAGCGACCACAGAATGGTAAGGTGTAAAATGCAAGTAAACACGATCGCTGAACGTACCAAATGAACTCAGCCAATCCTTCAAGCTAGAATTGAAAAACAAATTCTCACCGATAAGAACGACATCAGCATCAACGAACTTCACACCAAAATAACAACCTCTCTAATAGAAGCTGCCACTATGTTTAAACCAGAAAACAAACAAACATTAGTAAAATCTCAGACAAAATCGGGAAGTCATTAAAAAGCATGGAAACTGAAACCACTGACAACGAGCAGAAAAATAGAGGAGACTGAACTGAACAAAACAATAAAAAAGAAGACAAAAGAAGGTACACGACAGCAATAATCGAAACAACTCTCGAAAAACGTCTGGGCTTTCAATCAATAAACAAATCTCCCTGTATAAGAAAGAAACAAATGATTAGCATACGCAAAAAAAACCCAAAAGACAAACAGACATAACAACAGACAAAGAATTGTCGAAAGCACCCAAAAATTCTACCAAAAACTCTACTCTTCAAGACACGAGCAACAAAACACCGAACAGGATATGTAAAACACGAACGAGTAGTTTGAGGACGTCCCAGAAGTTACACCATGGGAGGTTAAACAAGCCATCAAAGAAACAAAAAAAGGAAAAGCTGTAGGACCAGATAATATCACCATCGATCTACTAAAAGCGCTAGTAAGATGTCCAAAAAAAAAAAAAAACTAGCTTTTCTTGTAAAGTCTCGAAAGATTGGAACAGCAATAATAATATTTCTTCGCTAAAATGAAACTCCAAGGACCTAAACAACTACAGGCCTATAAGTTTACTCAACTGGCTCTATAAACTTCTCACAAAAATCATCACCAACCGGATCACTAGAACAGTAGATGAAAACAAAACCACGAGAACAAGCTGGATTAAGTAGCTACTCGACCATGGACCATCTTCTGGAAGAAAAAGCAGCAGAATACAAAATGCTACTTACTGTAGCATTCATAGACTTCAAGAAAACTTTGCAGAAATTCCCATGGTCATGAAGGTCATCACTCTACAAGGTGCAGACCTTGTATCTATTAGTGCATTGCAACATATATACTGTCATAGTAACTACTTTATCAGGCTGCATAAAGACTCTGAGCCCTTCCATATCCGAAAAAGAGTAATACAAGGCGATAGCAGCTCACTCAAACGCTCCACAGTTTGCCTCGAAATAATCTTCCGAAACCATGACGGGGAAAATAGAGGAATCAAGATAGATGGCGAATATTTGAGCAACCTCAGATTCGCAGGCAACTTTGGTATTTTTGTAGAGAACTTCCACGACCTCAAGTTAATACTAGATGAACTAATCGAAAGCAGCAAAAAAAGTTAACCTACACATGAACCTTAGTAAAACGAAAGTCACGTGCAACAACAACGTTGAGAATGAGAATGCAACTGTCAAAACGAAGATGCAGAAGTAGACAACTACATCTACTTTGGACAACGAATCTTCATGAAGCCACAAAAGAAGAAGAAATTAAGCGAATAATCACTCTAGGATGGCAAACCATCTGCAGAGCAAGCTCAATTAAAAAAAAAAAGAAGATCCGTTTAATCATTAAAAAGAAGAGTATACAACCAATGTATCTTATGGAGCTGAAACATGGAACCTAACCAAGAGACAGACCTACAAACTGAGAAGCACACAAAGTGCGCATGAGATAATCTTGCTCAACCTTACATGGAGAGATCACAAGACAGCACAGTATATCAGGGAGAAAACAGGAGTCTGAGACATTATAAAATCTACCAGAAAAATGAAATGGTAATGAGCTGGTCGTGTTCCAAAAATGGCAGACAACTGATGGACATCACAACTCACAACATGAATCCCTGGAGATCACACGTGCAACCGAGGTTGGCAAAATACAAGATGGAAAGACGAACTAGACAAACTCAGAGAGCACTGACTCCGCAACGCCCACGATAGAGAAGTGTGGCGAATCTTTCGAAAGGTTCACGTTCAATGACAGATAATTCAAGGCAGATGATGATGATGATGATGATCTTGGAAGCATTATATGATATTGTTTTATTAAGGTTTGTCAACTCAAGTTACATTACACTTATTCACTTGTGTTTTATGATGTTTATTTTGAGAATACATAGTTTTATCTATTTGTTAAATCAAAAGATATTTTTTGTTTAAGTCATCTTTGATTCATATTATTAGAAACCATGCATATTTTTAATTCTTTTATTATTTAGTTTTTGTTTTTGTTTTTTTTAAGAAAAAATTTCTCTGGCTTGTTTTTGGTTGTTCTAGTGTCGTAAAAATTTGTTACTACATTGTATTATCTTATTTTATTTTCATCATCATCATCAGCAGCAGCAGCCTTTTAGCATCCGTTGATGGGATAAATCTTCCTCAAGATTTGCCAGACCTTTGTATCGTAGGCGTCACGGAGCCAGTACTGTCTGAACTTATTTTATTTGTCATGGCATCTTATATTTTGTCGACTCTTTCACTGTCAATGAAATCCACATTAATCAACCGAAACTCACTATTCTCAAAATCCATTATTATTTTGGGATGGCTAGTTTCATTTGTATCAAAGTTTTGTGGTTAAACAGAGTTTAAGAATCATTTTTTAGAAGACTTTTGTAATGTAAGATTTTCATTCCTTAAAATTTCAGTGGTCGTTGTGGAATCTGATATCTTTCTCAAAGAACTTCCAATTCTTGAATATATTTTCTTTCCAAACATCCACAACCCACATTTTTCTTCTTTCTTTTTTTTTGTCTAAAATAGTCATGAACACTGGTTTTATCATTATGCTCTTACGACGTCAGTCGAATTTTATAGTATATCATCAGCTTTTTTTTCATCATTAGGTCATGGGATTATTGACTTACCTACGTACAGTAAACATGTGGCAATATTGTCAAATAAATCAAAATATTTTTAAAGTTTTGCACTACTTTGGAAAGCATTTCTAATCAAACCAAATATTTATTCAATATATTTAATAATTCAACGTTATACTCAATTCACACTGGGTTTTTTTTTAATCAAGTATTGAAATTTAAGGTAAAAAATAAACCATGAAATCTCAATAGATACGTATGAATGAAATGGAATGAAACCTCAGAATATACTTCAATTACACACATAACAAGAAATCACCAAAAGAGTGCATATCCCATCCAAAATCATGCAAAACCGAATGAAAATCGCTTCATATACAGTTACGATGCCAGTGAGTTAGATATGTAAATTTCTTTTTTTCAAATTTTTGAGTATTTTTTTGATGTTTCAAAAATATCCTTCAATAAAACAAATTCCTTGATCTGTCCCCTAAATTGATCATTTCTCCAGTTCATGTCCCAACTTTCCATAAAAATAAATTTAAATTTATTGATAACATTTGTGTGGACGAACAGATATACCCAAGTGAATACATATGATTATACGGAAGAAAATGAAAAGATATTTGTGAATCAAGAAAAATTCCTCGATTCGCTCCAAAATCTTGTCACTTCTTCCTCAGCCCATTGCCTACTGCTCTGCAAAATGTCATGAGGAATATTTTACGCTTTTGGAGATATTGTGGACAGACAGACAGACATGCGTTCGTACATATATCTCTTCCAATTTCGTCGCCAAAGGTAGATGAAAGTATTTCCACAATTTATACTCACCTCACCTTCCACAGATACAGGCTTTCTACAAACGCCACGGCAACATTTCCCACCTATGAAATATACATATTTTCATGGATATGTAATGTCATTCATGTTTAATTTTCGTTCTTGGTTTATTGTTGAAATTTCTCATCGTACATCGGTCTAATTGAAAACTATCTTACCAACTTGTTTGGCAAGTCTTCTAAATAGCAATGTTTGTTAGTCTTTTCAATCTAATTGACTGATATTACATTAGATTTTAGCAGGATAGAAATCAACTTGGGTTGATTTATTCAAAAATGTAATTTTGTTAAAAACATTTCTCAAAACTATAGTATTCGGAAACACAAAACATTATTAAATGCATGCCTTGTCGTGCTGATTGTTATGGAATTTGGTCCTTCTAGCGGAAAGCACCTGTTTTTCATTTTTGAATACAACCCATATAAGCAAGATTTGTTTGTTAAAATACTAATAAGCAGACAGTACAGGGAGAAGAGAATAAAAGAGAGGAGTGAGATGTTGTATATATTTAACAATTTGAACCCTAATAAACACAAAATCATCCAAGTTGGATTTAGACGCCCTTTTGTAAATATTGAAAGAATTACGAATTGATTATGTGTCTATAAAAAAATGTTATCGAAAGATTAACGATAGCGCAAAGGGTGATATTGCTTTATTCGAATAAACAACCTAAATTTTAAAGGTTTATGAACTGGAATATATCAAAAGGTTGCAATACCATAAATTAAAAAAGATGTATAGTCGTGTTTTTATCAATCATGATATCACTAATATATACGTAAAATATGACTTTTTAAGTATGACTCAGCACTGGGGAGAGTAAAGCTCTTTTATTAGGTAATTCATTTTGATTAAATCAAATATCTTAATTTCAAGTTTTCATCAAAATCTAAACTGGAGTTGATTTAAAAGATGATCATATATAAGGTCTTAAGACAAAATGTCATGTGAAAAATCTGCTGATATCGGGTTGTATGGAAAGAATTCATAGGCAGAAACTTATTTTATTTGAAAATCAACATCGACGATGACTGAATGATTAGTTAAAAAATTCTCAATGATTAATTATCGATTAGGTTAATCTAAAAAATAGTTAATCCTAGACGACATTAGAAATCTTGTTGCCGTAGTGTAGATATCATTTTTAAGCCAATAATACTCACCATATTTGCAGTCAAAATTCTTTTTACATTTCCTAAAGCGTTCATGTTTAATATCTGAGAAAGAGAAAGGTTATTTTCGTTAAGTTATTTGAAAAAAGTTCTAATAAACATGACCTAACCATCTGCAATTGCCCAGTGTATGACCAGAAATATGTAAATCACAAATAAATATATATTGATCTAAAATGAACTATACTCATTGATCATCGCTAAAAAGTACACATAATGTTTCAAATACTAAGCTAGTCATGGTTTCAATAAGAGCAATTTCAAATTTGAATGGCCATCTATCTAACTGACCTGCAGTTATTGCTTCATCTATACTATCTCAAGATATACATTCATACAATCCTCATGTGATTACAAAGTTGTAACTCCCTTGTATTCACCGCAGTTATCAATTTCTCGTGAAAATGATCACTTTTAAAATAACTAACCATTAAAATTGATGTGTTTGCTAAACATAACTATCTGTGATCAAATAAGTCAGTGCTTAACCGGCACAGTGATAACAAATAATGATTATTGACCTGTATTAGAAGAGTCAAGACCTTTTAATGGGTTTGACAAAAAACAATAAACAATTATCATCTGCAAGAACAAGTAGAACAATCAGATAAGTTATAAAATATGCAACATTAAATGCATCAATTGTAAAAATATATTGAATGAACAGAAAATATTCAACCAGCCAATGAAAATACATTTGCAAGAAGCCCATGTGCACTATTGCATATTTACATTCACATACATACGTACGATTCATGACTGGATGCTAATAAGCTTATTCATAAAAATAGACGCATGTCGGCAGTACCGTTTCATTCGTAATGTTTATTGATATTGCTTATCAATAATCGTCAATGTAATTACTGAAAATAGAAAAGACATAAATGTAATATAAGTCAAAATCTATTTGAAGAATAAGAAAAAAGAAATATACTTGTAATAAAAACATCAAAATTGTTGCTGAGAATATATTGAGAGTAGTTGTATCTAAGAGAAATTATTTCAAAAGCCACAAGATGAAACATGTCATCATGTTATTTACTATTGGATAAATGTAATTATAAGATATCTAAAGCATTTTTCAATGTTTGAAAATTCAATCATTTCGTAAGGAAAATATCCACGATATTTTTACCGGTAATGGCTAGTTATGATAAATTGGTGGCTTTTCTTCAATGTTTGACAATAAGATCATATATATTTCCTTACCTTACATCCCCGTGTTTGACAGCAGCCCCTCCAGCATATTGTCGCGGCTGAAAAATAATAGGACCATTCATTGAAAGGGAAAGTCTATTGGGTTACTTCTATCTATTGTACGTTTTCTACACATTGCACGGTTTTTTGAGAAAAAATTGTTTAGAGCGTTAAAACGGTGCTTTTTCATGCTCTTTCACATAAAAATGAGACACACGTATTTAAACAACCCTAGCAGTTACCATCTTGATTTCAAAATAGCTACCGGAAAATTGCAATGTTCAAATAGGAAACTTTTATGGAGTGTTTCCAGACCTAAAAATGATGATGTGGTATATTACAGTGGGTCTTGAACTTTCGAAAAGCAGCGTACATCTGATTTCACCAGACTTAGTTCAGTCAGGCACATGACTACCACAGTGTAGCACCGAGGGAGAAAATAATTCACTCCAATTAACACCGTTGATTAGGTAAAAAAAAAAAACTGTTCAAAATTTGAAATAAGTTGTGAAAATATGCATACTTTTAGATTCCTTACATAAAAAACAGGACATACGATTGGAATAGCATTACAGCCTACATCATGATTTCAAATTGGGAGGCAAAAAATGCAATATTCTTACAGCTACAGCATATAAAATCTTGATATAATTTCTTAAATCATGACTGAAAATGTTTCGGGTGAGACTGGAAATTTTCATCTGACGCCAGCAGAGCCCATCTGGAAATGTTATCATTTTTAAGTAGGTGAAACTTGGAAATTTCTACTAAATCAACTTGTAATATGAGAAAAAGACCGAGGCTGATAGATTGAAGGATTCAACCAAGGGTAGCAGCAGAAATAGGGACCACGCAGGATTGAACCAGCTCACACGCATCCTTGCATCTTTATACATCTTTCCATCTCCCACGCAAAAACTCCATACGATTAGTTGTTCTAATCAGCTACTGTGCCGATTAGTATGTCGAAAAAGTTCGGTTCGATAGATCAGAGTGAATGTACATCCTCTAACTGTGAGGCCCTGAGGAACTAGCTTTTACGTGCTGGTAATTATGTCTAATTTGTCAACAGAAAACCAGCGAAAACCGTGTTGACTCTCAAAGGGAAATGTACAGAGGATATGATTAAAATGTGGCGACAAAATTCTTGCCAGGAATATGTTGAAAATTGAAAAATTGCAGTGTAGCATGATAGCTGAAGAAACAGGTTCGGCAACCAAAAGTTCAACGAACTTAAAAACGCCGAAGATAAAAAATGAAAAAAGCTTAGTTATAACCAGACAGGGGAATTACTTCAATAGCAAGGACAACCCATTGTTTTCTCTGTGATGAAGATGCCACAAAAGAAAAACTCCGTAGTGTGTAGATAGACATGATCATCATATTTGCGAGTAAAGTCGCCCTACACATGAACTTCAGCAAGACGAAGATCATGTGCAACAACCACATCGAGGATAAAAACACTAAGATCAAAATCGAGGACACAGAACTGGAGGAAGTAAACCACTACATCTACCTAGGACAACGAATCTCCATGAGACCCTCGAAAGAAGAAGAAATCAAGCGAAAAATCACACTAGGATGGCAAGCCTTTGGCAGAGCTAGCTCACGCTTCAAAAATAAGAAGATCCCATTAATCCTAAAGAGAAAGGTGTAAAGCCAATGCATCCTCCCAATAGTCACTTATGGAGCCGAGACATGGAACCTAACCAAGAGACAGATCCGTAAATTGAGAATCATGCAACGTGCACATGAAAGAATAATGCTTGGCCACACATGGAGAGACCACAAGACAGCACAGTACATCCGAAAAAAGACAAGAGTCAGGGACACCATAGAATCCATTAAAAATCTCAAATGGCGGTGGGCTGGCCATGGTGCAAGAATGGCAGAGAGCTGATGGATATCACGACTCACGACATGGATCCTCCGAGGTCACATGCGCAACCAAGGCCGGCAGAATATTAGATGGCGAGACGAGCTAGACAAGTTTAGGAAGTACTGGCTCCGCGACGCCCATGATAGAGAAGTGTGGCAAGTCCTTTGGAAGGTCTATGTCCAACGACGGACGTTATAAGACTGATGATGATGATGATGATGATGATGATGATGATGATGATGATGATGATGATGATGATGATGATGATGATGATGATGATATATTCTTCACGAAAGAAAACTTATGGGAAAACTCTGAGAGCGACATATATGCATTAGATGCAAGGCATTATCTTATCTGTTTTACTTCACTGGACAAACGCACTTGGAAACATTAGCCAAGCAGAAGAGAGGTGACTAGGAAATGCAAATAGATAGTCCTGTGTTGTCCCAACTTGTTTCCTACAAAGTGGATATCCGTCATGATGAAGTATTACTAGTCTTCAAATTGTTTAATTTAAGATTTACGTACAGAATGAAGGAACATCATCCTATATTTTCTAGGGCAATAAATGCAACACAACTGAATGAGAGATTGCGTAGTTGGATCCCAGACTTAATGGCAAAAACACAAGGTCGAAGAATGAGGCTTGTTTAATGTAGCCCTAGGAGGAGTTATACAGATTGCTTGCTCCAATAATGATGATGATGATGCAATCCACTTAGCATTCGATACACAAATATTGAGAAAAGGTGTATTTGCCAAAGAATACATCTTTAATGGATTATTCAAACCAGGATGCAATGCCAAAATCTGTTCTAGCCCTAGTCTGCATGATCTTAAGCGGACTAAGCATCCAATATTATAAGGAAGCATCTGGTACACCCATAGAAATGGCACTAGATTTGCCTCAGTTATTAGTATCCATTGCAAGAAAATACATTAAAGAGTTATCTAGTTCTGACTTTTGTCAATGTAAAACAAAACAGACCACCTTTGCCATTTATAATGGTTTGATGATTCATGCCAAAACCTGGGGAGCGGATGAACTGGATTACTGTATCACATACGAGAGAAAAACAATTCCAACAAAACTTGCTAATAATGTCTGCGCTCAGTTCGAAAGAAATGGCTGTGTTGGCTCGCCTACACTGAAGTGTGATGTGTCCAGGGTTGATGCTATTGATAACATCTACCATGATCCCACTGCTAGAAATATTATGGACTCATTTCATGATACAGGTATATCTATTCTACGATTTCCAATGAAAGAAAAGCTTGGAACGGAGAGGGATCTGATTTTCCCAGATACTAGCAACAAAAAAGTGATGGCCCTGCTACCAGCCGAGTATTTGGGAATAGTAGCATCTGCTTCTTGTTGGGTAACGTTTGTTAGCCAAGGGGAGACTTCTAGATCCCATACCATCGACAGAGACTGCCCTCACACAGCACATTAAGTAATATTGAAATCAAAGCAGTAACATAAATAGCAATTAATTCTTTGTTATTATATACTGTATCCAAAAGTAAGATGATTGTATCAGCTAATGTATTCTGGCAGTTGATTGAAATGTTGCTATTTTCATTTCGATTCGATTTGAAATTATACCTAAGCTACTAGACTAACATGCAAATACATAAAAACAATTACCGATATTTTTACCCTTGAAATATTTTTAAGATCAATTTTAAAAAGATTTTTTTTTTGTTATTAAGAGAGTAATTTTTATAAAAAGATTACACAAGGAAAAATGTCACTTACGCCAAAAGCACTCTCTGGATGTTCCACACCGGTATTTCTTTCGACAAACTGGACATTCTGAAAAAAGGTTAAGAATTAGAAAATACTCCAATTTTTTCTTTCAAATGAGTGGTCATTCAGTTATATAACATTTGTTATACACTTTTTATTAAAAGCAGGTTTAACTATATTTAATTATGAACCTTTTAAGAAGTATACAGGAAATCTCCAAGTTAAGAACATCCTTCTTACAGGCAACTTATAATTACGAACAAACTATCATGAAGCAGGGTTGCCAACTTATCAATTTTTTTTGCTAGATATGTCTGATTTTTTTCCAATTCAGCCGATAAAAACGCTGATTGAATCTGGTAAGTTTATTAGAAGGAAATGTTCTATCTTTCATTAATGATTTGTTATGGACTCCCAATACAGAGTAATTTCATTTAATAAATGGTCTTCAAATGGTTTTCGAGTGAGTAAAATCCGCCTGCCAGTCTACTCCACTTTGTGGATCACTATTTTGCATGTAGGAAGCTTGATTTTTGCATTGAGGCATTTCTTTTCACGGTAGGGAACATAGGATGAGTGATGTTTTAAAGATTTTACAGTGAGGAATTATTCATAATGTAACTATAATGCTAAACTGGACCCTGGTTTTTGATCCGACGTAATCCAACGCTAAATTTGCATTTAAGAAGCTGAAATTCAGCATTTGGGTACACCTATTTACATCGGAGGACTTTTTTTTAGGAATGGGGCTTCTATTTACAGTGTAACTACAATACTAAACTTGACATTGTAGTGTGCGCAAATAATCGACTAAAACAAATATTTAATTCTATGAAAATTTTATGAAATATGCTTCGTTTGATGGTGTTGATATGTTTAACATTCTCAGCTATACAGTTAGCTGGAAATGAAACATCTAGTAGATTTCAACAATTTTCAAAGACAGTTTCGGCTATTAATAACAAAATACAATGGGAAACGCTACCATAACGCCTACTTGGGTATTTTTTGATCGAGTAACAGATATCGGTTTAATATTATTATTATTACTATCATCAATTTCACCCCAGTTGCCCGATGGTTACCGCTGGAGGTTGAGTGACAACAAGTCTCCTCAAGTCTCCAGCCTTGCTCTCGACATTTCATAGTCTACAGCAATACTGTGGTTTACAGCTTCACACCAGTTGCCCGGTGGTCATCGCTGAAGGCTGAGTGACGGTAAATCTCAGGTCTTCAGTCCACATCTCCTCTCTTCCTCACCTATCACATCAGTGCTGTAGTTCGTACCACCACTGCCATTCAAGTGTTTTTTTTGGGGGGGGGGGTTCTCCCTTCTCCTCTCTAAGGCTACTGTTAACAGTTGGGGGTCATAGATCTTATATTTGTTGTACTTCCTCAGTATCTGTGAAGTTCCTAGCAGTGCTGTGGTCTGTACAGTCTCAATTCTTCCTTTTATCCCGTTCTTCCAATCCCACCTTCAGTGTCTGGGTGCACCTATTATTACTGGTACCACCCAGTTGCCTGGTGATCTCAGCTGGAGACTGGGTGACAGCTAATCTCATCAGGTCTCAGGCCCTCCTGTCCACACTCTCACAGCCCAAAGCAGTACTGTGGATCACAGTTTCACGCCGGTTGCCCGGCGGTTATCGTTGGAGACTGAGTGAAAATGAGTATCCCGAGGTCTTCATGTTCCATACCTTCTTCAGCTCCCTTGTCAGGTCCTGGTATTTTCCCAGCTTTTCACTCTCCTTCCTAATGACTCTGGTCTGCAGGCATGGCCACGTCTATTATTTGCAGGTTCTTCTCTTCTTGTCCTCGATCAGTAGGTCCGGTCTTCTCGCTTAGATGGGGTGGTCTGTTTGGATGTCAAAGTCCTAGAGTTATTCATGGCTTCCATTTTCCAGGGCTGTCTCCGGTTTGTGCTACTACCACTTGTCCACATGGTTGAAACCCATTCATTTGCTCAATTCCCAGTACATCACTATTGCTACCCTATCTTTCTCTACATAGGCAGCATTTGCTGTTTGTTTTGGTTGTGTCAATTTTCGTTTATTTTCAGTTATCTTTTTCTTTTTTTTTTTTTTGCTGTGTTCTTGGGGACCGTTCGTAGGGCTTTGATCGGCACTGGTATGTTTCACAACTTCTACAGTTACCTGGCAAGGTCTAGATGCTCATCCAACTTTTCACCCTGTGATCTGCTGGGAAATCTACACGTTTTTTACACGTTCTCTTCTCTTTGTTCTTTATCATAATATCTGATCTTCTGGTCTGGATTGGATGATCCGTCTCAGAAAATTCTGTGTTTCATTCTCCAAGTCAGATTCTAGTCCATGTATGTACGATTGGTTTGTATGATCGAAATGTAATTGCTTGCACAGTTCCCACTTTTTTGCCTAGTCATATCTATTCTTTTTCTCACTCTGTGCTAGGTTTGTTACACTCACTATAAAGTTGATTCACTTATCTCTATTTTCACATAATCAACACCTGCTGTTCCCTGTATTTTGTCCATCTCAGCTTTTATATGTTTAGTTCTTATGGCGTTGTTGTGGGCCGATATTTGGAGCAATTCGATTTGTCTCTTCAAGTTTCCTTTGCGTAGCCATATCCATGTTGTCGTATCTGCATGTTCTTTACCTTATCTTCCGAAATGTCTGAGCAGTTTTTTTCCTGCTTTTGTTTTCTTGTTTTAGGATGTCCGTGTATTTATTCCTTTGAGTTTTTGCTGCATGGTCCGGTTTGTAGTGGTTTTCTTGTTTTTCTGAAGTATTATTTGCCCACTTTTCCCGCTTTTTTTATTGCGTTTGCTTCCAAGATACCTCAGTACTTATAGTTTTCTTTTTCACTGAACGCTCTGACGGTTTCTTCACTGGGTAATTCAAATACCTCTGTTGGTTTTCCTTTTCGTGCATTACCATCAATGCGTATTTCTCAATGCCAAATTTCATTCATATCTTGGATATAGAGTTTCTAGTTCTTGTCTGATCTTAACGAAAATCTTGAAATCATCAATATACATGGTGATTCAGCTTTCCTTTAAATTTGAGAGTGTGTACTCTCCGCTACATTTTCATAATATACAGTTCAGGAGTATCATTTCTATTTTTAAAAAGCAGTGGGGTCAGTGAATCGCTTCGAAGATACCACTTTTTTATTTTGATTTCAAGTGGGTGCTTTCCTTCGGCGGCTAATTCCAATTTGCCACTTCTTCATTGCTCTTAGAACGAATATCTCTGCTTGTTTTGCTATTTTTAGCATCCTCAAATATTCTATATTCCATGTGTGAGAGATCATGTTGAAAGCCATCTTTTAATTCGATCATGCAATGACTAGATTCTCCTCCTTCTGCTCCCTTGGTATTTTCTGATTAAGGAATATCAGGTCACTTGGTCCTCTGGTTCTCTTTCGGCATCCTTTTTATTCAAATGAAAGAATCATCTGTTCAGTTGAGATTTTCAACGTAATAGGTAGGCATGCTATTGGTCCGTAGTTATTTAGGTTTCATCTTTTGGGGTTCTTTCTGGATCAGGATAGTTCTCCCTTTCGTCATTCATTCAGGAACGTTTGCGTTTTTAGGCATTCACCTATTGTGTCAACGTCTCACGCATAGTAATACATATTTTTAAACCAGAAACTGTGGACCCTATCGTGGCTTGATACTTCCTAGAACATTTTTTTAAAGTCTCCGGGTTGATTTCGATTTCTGGCCTTTATATAAGTTGTAGCTCGTTCCTCGTGTTGGTCTATTTTTGGTTTTGTTTTTTCCCTGTTCCCACAAGTTACTCCATAAGTGTTTTGTCACTGCAGAATATGGTTATAATCAAATATATCATTACGATCATCACGAAAATCATTCCAGAAGAAAGAAAGGGAGAGTTAAATAATAGTTGTGATAGTGATCAAAATAAGGCCAGGAAAGTGTGGATCTTTTAGCGTCTATCGAAGAGAAAAATGAAAGAGAGAAGGCAACAAATAAAGTAACGAAGCATTTCACATTTTCCACTTTTAGGGATCAAAATTGAGGGAAAACCTTTTCTTCACTTTCATGGGTTGAAATCTTGGCTAATTTTTTCCACTTTAAGGTGTCAAAATTGAATGTTCTTTTTTTCATTTTTAGATGTTTACATCAGGATAGGCTTTTAGGTATCAAAATCGAGAGGAAATATCTTTTTCATTTTTTACCAGTAAATTCGAGGGAACTGTTTCTAACTTTTAGGGGCCAAAATTGAGCAGACGCTTTTTTCACTATAAAGGTTTAGAATCGGAAGCGTACTTTCTTTTGCTACTGTTAGGGGTCAAAATTGCAGGGAGCTTTTTTTTCACTTTTAGGGATCAAAATTAAAAGAGGGGCTTTTTCAATCTTAGGGTTTGAAATTGCAGGGGTACTTCTTTTTTGCTTTTAAGGTCAAAACTGAAGGCTAACTTTTTTAAAAATTGGAAAAGTCAAAATCGAACAGGGGGCTTTTTCACTTTTGGGGTTTAATCAAGGGGCAACCTCGCTTCGTGTTTAGGGGACAGAATCTATAGCAAACATTTTTTGTTCAATTTTTAACAACAGGGGACTTTTTAAAAAATTTATGGACAGAATTGTGGAGGAATTTTTTTCTCCTTTTTAGGGTAAAAATTAAAAGGTAATTTGTTTTACTTTCAGGAGTGGAACTTTAGGAGTAACCATTTTACGATTAGGGTTAACCGTTTATAATTCTTATGGGGGCAAAAATTGAGTAAGAAAATTTTCAAACTTGAGTGGGCATTTATTCACTTTTTAGGAATTGGTTGGACAAGGTGCTCTTTTTTTCACTTTCAGAAGCCAACTTTGAGGGGAACTTTTTTTAGGGGCTAGCATCGTAGGGAAATTCCCTTTTTTCCACGAGTAACTTTTTAAAAAAGTTTCAGTGAGGGGAACTTGTTTTCGATTTTATGGGTTAAAATTGACTGGAATTTTTTTTCTTTTTTGAGTAGTCGAAAGTGAAGGGACATTTTCCTTTGTGTTGATAGGATCTCCAAGTAGGTCAGTTTTTGAAAATTCCAAAACTTTCGAAGATTTTAGCGAGACGTTCGATTCATGATGTTAGTATTATGCTTAATTTAACCCTTTATCTATCTATCTATTCAATTTTGACCTTTTATCCGGCATAGACAGTTACTTTATTTAGTTCTAATAAATCAACCTAAAGGTTTAATCATTTTCCAATATTTTGCAATATGATAAAATATAAACGTTTCTTAACATTTATGATTGAAATCCAGAGAAAAACAAAAGATTTACTTTGATTAAGCGTATGATAAAGTTTGTATTAATAAAAAAATGGATTTGGCTTGGTTTAAAAAATGGTTTTAAATTTTGAAAAAATAATCCTTTTTTTTTCTTGGGATGTTTTAAAAATAGAAATTTGGCCAGAACGAAACGCTTTAAATCAAGAGGAGAGAATAGGTAGAAAAAGGAGAGTCTAGCGTGAGGGTAGGGAGAGAGAAGCAGAAAAAAGATAGTTTCATGAGAGGATAGGAAGCAAGATGCAAAATAAGAAAAGTAGTTTAATAAGAAGGAGAAATTTAGGTGGTTTACTTATGGCATTGGGAGATTCATGTATATGAAATCAATTTATGTTTGTATCACTTCTAGATTAGAAAATGGACTTGGCAACGAATATTTGGAGGGATAAGGGAGAGAATGAAAAGATACAGGCAAAGGAAGTGAGGTCAAATGCATGAGATAATGAATGATCTTCTTTGTGAACATCTGGGTTCAGCTAATAATTATCATCATTGTTGTTGGTTCTGTAATGATTTTCATGTATAGAAAGCTGCAGTATATATTAAACACGAAGACAAACATTTGGCTAATCGACACTGGATACGTACCGTACTGAATTACATACAAATCAAACAAACCTAGGGACAGAACTCGTTCGTAACCAGAGGACTTCCTGTATTTATATAGTAAGATGATTTGCACTTTGTTATCGAATAAAAGTTTTACTGTTTTGATATTTATAAGGAACCATATAAACACACACAAACACACACACACACACACACACACACACACACACATTCATATACGCACAATATATCACAGTAGATAATCAAGATAATGATAATCAATAGTGATAAAAAATATTAATTATTAGAAATGAATATCACCAAGAATGCTGTGTTCATTTGGGTGTGAAGAAAACACTGAAAGAAAATAGCAAAATATTTTCATTAAAAATAATTATGAGGGGAAACTGACGCATACATAAATCTAAACACACAAGCATGCATTCCTGTTTACACACACACACACACACACACACACACACACACACACACACACACAATTCTATATAAATATTCCCATTAATTTTGAATTCCTTATTTTCTCCAACAGGCAATTCTCAAAAATCAAGTCATCTTGGGTATTCGTCTCCCATTGATATTCCACCACTTCCATCATATTGATCAGTGACTTTCTAGAGAGACAAGGGGTTTCCTGACTCCGGGTTCAGCTCTCACTTTGTTTATTGAATGAACTTTGTTAATTGAGAGCAATTCTAGAACTGGGTCAATGTTACGTGGAGCAAAGATTCTGATCTATGGACTTATAAACATACATAAATCAGTAAGTGAAAACAAATAGAAGTAAATATCCTATTTTGTCTCTGAATAAGTCAGAATTTGACAAAAATATTTCATGCATTACGATAATAAGACCACTTAAGTCAAAGGTCTAGAAATCGAAAATCCGACCAAAATGCATAGAAAACTGACAATTATAAGGCTAAACAAGAGAATGAGATTTTTAATGCACAAAATTGAATGTAAAGGTATGTTTACACCAATAAGCTAATGATAAAATGCTTTCCTGGATAAATTTGCAGAAAACGTTTATGATTCCCCGAAACAAATTCACTTACCAAACCAAAAAGTGTAACAGTGTCTTGACAACATCCATTACAGCATTTCATTCCTGGAGAAAAAGAGCAAGTTATTAGTTTTGTTATGTCATGATTTGTGTTTGCAAGAATACAAAATCCATACAAACATTAAGCCTGTATTTCCCCTTGTGTCTGATGACAGAGTTCAAAACGAGATCAAAAGCAAAATCTATCAATTTATAACAACGTTTGGGCATGGCACTATACGAATAAAATTCATTTCTCAAATCATAGGCCCACGAGCCAAATATGACCTGTAGCAAAATTGTTTGTGACCCGCAGCCATTCCAGGCATTTATTTGGAATTTTGTGTAATTTTTCTTAGAAGGTCAACTTCATAATTTATATTGACTCCGCAAATCAATGATATAATAATTGTAATACATACATTTGTCTAGAATAACAATTAAGTATGCTTTTTGCTTTTTACTGTCTACATTTTTTTAAGTGAATATGTGACCCGAATAAATATGAAAATAGTCCTATGTGGCCCGCTAGACCGAAAAGGTTGCCCGTGCCTGATTTATCTGGTCTTCATTCTGTCTTAATTTTCTACCTAAGTTCGTATATTTGAATAAGCCGAGCGATTTAAGCCATTTTTTGATGTTTTTTTTTTAAGAATACGCATGGTTTTACTTACCTTGGAGACATTTCTGAGTATGAGTACATTTAATACATGGTGCTTTCAAGTCTGCAAAATAGAATGGAAAAATGTCCCGGAATCAATACAAAAATTACTTCCCTGGGAATTAAAGGAAATTGTATACATTAAATCCAAAGTGCTTATCCCGATAAATATTAATTCTTAGAGAAGAGAAATTTAGATTTTATTACAGACTCAAGATATATTAATCATATGGCCTTTGATGTAAAGTTGTAGTTTGGCAAAATTTCTCTGAACTATTACAGATTCTGAAAATGATTTCCCCTTGTGATATGGTCTTTTTATTTTTTACAGGTTTTACGTGCAAAAGTAACTTTCGAATTTTCACGTCATTTTATTTTGAATGTGAGTAATGGCCTATTCGAAGAGAATATATGTATAAATATTCTGGCACTTTTAACAATACATCATTGATATTTTATCATTAATTAAAATCTACAGATCAATTACATACACACACACGCACACACACACATGCGCGCACACACACACACGCACACACACACACACGCACACACACACACACACACATATATATATATATATATATATATATATATATATATATATATATATATGTAAACCATCAGCAGCGACATGGCAATGACATAGGAACAAAGGCAGCTTTGTTTTACAGACTTTAAAATTGTATGCAGCAGTAATAAAGAAAAGTGGTAGTTCCATATTGAAGAGAGAACAAGAGTTTGTCATTGAGATAAACAGTTAACATCAAGGAAATATGCAAAAAAATTCTCCCAATCAATGTCTTCTTTTTGATAAATAAAGGGAGAAAGTACCAGAACCTTTTTTTATGATCACATTCTTCTTTTGTTGTATCTCCATGAAATTAAAGTATCCTGCACTTTTATCCGCACTTTTGTTTATTCATAATTATATATTTACTGCATGTAACTGATTTTTAGTTGTTTTTTTCCGTTTTATTTCTTTAATTCAATTGGGTTCAGAATTCGATTAAGATATATGAATGAAGAAATATAAAAAAGAAACCATCATCATTGAATATGAAAATCTGATTACTTGCAACTAACAACATTCTCAACTGATTTACTGGTATTTTATACCATTGACAGTGCAATACATTTACTTTGTAGTTCTAAATGATTTACATAATCGACAAATGATAATGTATGTCAAGATTATTCTTCAATTATTTCTCGTTTATTATTTATTTGAAACATACCTTTACATGCTTGGGCCAGCACTAATTTGATTTTCGACTCAGCTCTTCTAAATGACGTTAAGACCATGTGCTGTCGTTTGAGTTTACTGGCAATATGATAGAGTTCGCCTCGGCTAACTCTTTGTCCAAGACCAATAGCATATACTGAAGCACCCGATCTGAGTAGAAGTTTTGCGTTGTCCATTGTCTTCCAAGGATAAGGTGATGCATTATATATGAAAAAGACAACATAATTGGGATAATCTGGTCTGTCACCTCTCTGGGGTGAGAAAGAAAATCTTCTAAGATATTCTAAGGCCTTATGTGTGAATGTAGGTCCTCCAATGTCCCGATAGCGTAGGAGATTAGAAGCTGAGAGCATATCCAATTTGTTATCAAAGGCATCTAAATTGTAATGGACAGTGATATTTAATGCAAATGTAATGATCCCAAGGCGCACTTTCCCTTTTGAAATGTCAAGAGTTTTGATAAACAACATCACAGCATCAATCATCTTATTAAAGTTTTTTCTTGAAATGCTTCCTGATTCGTCAATCACAATCATGATATCGGCACTGATATCACATTCTGTGAAAAAAGAATTGTATATTAAACATGTATGTGTTTAAATCAGAAAATGATAGTTTTCCGTAAATAGAGATGCATGTTTATAAATTCTAAATAGTACCAGGGATGAATATTAATTTCACAGGGATGTATCATTTGGTAAATCAAGAAAGATACAGAGATGCCCGTTTCAAGTTTGATATTTAATTATTAGAAAGCGGGCTTGTATCATTTTTCAAGCCAGGAACTAAAATTCTCATTCATTTTATTCTTAAAGGAAAAAAGACTTCCCTATCTCATAAATTACTTGCTATTGCAAGGAACCATACCGATTGAATCAATTCGAAAATCTAGCACATATGGTGAGTATACTGTACAAATGAATGGTGATTCAAAACGTAGGATAAGAAAATATTATTCAATTATTTAAAGCAAATGGTGTTCAATTTGATTCCTACTCATCAGATATTGATACAAATCTGAGAATGATTCTTAATTCTTGTAACGCCGGGGCAGTTTCGCTTCATTTATCGATTCAAGAAATCTAACAAGGAAGCCACTGAATTAGTCAATGGTAAGTTTATCATTATGGCTGTTTTATACTAACTCGCACCGTTGCAATATATATATATATATATATATATATATATATATATATATATATATGGGGGAGAGTGGAAAAATGAGAGTAATTTTTTTTCCAAGTGTTATGGGGGCAAAGTTAAGAACGGGCGTTAATGCCAAAAAAGTAGGGCTAATCTCCAAAAAGTAGGGGTGTTGATATGAAAAAGGAGGGTCTGGTGTTAAAGAAAAGTCAAAATTTTAAAAGGAGGTATATAATGTAAAAATGGGGTCGTAATATTAAGAAAAAGGGAACTATTATTGAAAATTTTATTGAGCCGATGACATGAGAGTAAACATTCTCTCTCGATTTGGGCCCCTAAAAACGGGAAAGAATCAAAGCTATCGAAAAGCTTTCAGTTCAGAAAGAACACAAATGACCAGTGTGCTCGAATATGGAGACATAACAACGAATAGGGACCAAATTGTCAACCGAGCAAAAGAATTTTTTAGAAAAATTTACTCTTAAAACGAGCGTCACAAAACAACGAACAGGATATACAAGTCAGATAGAATCAGTTCGAAATTTCTGCTTCGGAGGTGAAGCGAGACACCAAACAAACAAAAAAAGGGTGGGCATCATCAAAATCCGGGAAACTAGTCATTATATTCCACTATGCACAAAACAGCGAAACCTCAGAAGATTGCAATACCGCAATCATAATGCTACTATATAAGAAAGAGAGCCTGAACGATCTACATAACTATAGGCCAGTAAACCCACTGAACTGCATCTACAAACTTTGCACCAAAGTTGAAACCAACCGAATCATAAAAACACTAGATAGAATCAACCAAGGGAACAGACTGGCTTCAGATGAAGTTACTCTACCATGGACTATCTCCATTCGGTAAATCAACTAAAAGAGAAAGCAACGGAATGCTATAGCATTTGTTGACTTCAAGAAAGTCTTCAATTCAATAGAAATCCCCATAGTCATTGATGCTATCATATAACAAGGCGAAGATCCAGTACATGACGAAGTCTTGTAGCATATCTACCGATATAGTAGTTCCTTTATCAGGCCACAAAAAGATTTTGAGCCTGCCTTAAGATGATTTTCCAAAAGCTAGTCAGAGAAAGCAAAGTAATCATAAAAATCAGCGAATATTCAAGTAACCACAGATTTGACGACATTGCCCTTTTTGCTAAGGACCATCATGATTTCTAAAAAAAAAATGCTAGACAAACTGAATGAAGAACGGGAGAAAATAGGTCTATCACAGTAAAACGAATGTCGTGTACAAAAAAGCGTAGAGGAGAAAGACATAACTCTATCAGAATAGAAAATGGGGAGATGGAGGAGGAAGACCGCTACATCTATCTTGGACAACGAATATCTATGAAATTCTCAAAAGATGAAGAAATCAAGCGTAATCTCACTCTCGGCTGGCAAGCTTTTGGTTGAGTGGGCTCAACCTTCAAGAACAAGGAAAACCCAATCAATCCAAAAAGAAGGATATTCAACCAATGCACCCTCCCGATAGTCACCTATGGAGCTGAAACGTGGAACCTTACCAAAAGATTAATCCTCAAACTGAGAACCATGGAACGTGAAAGAGACAGAATCACGCTCATGTGGAGAGATCACACAACAGCACAGTATTTTAGAGGAAAAACAAGGTTCAGAGATATCATAAAAACTATTAAAAACTGATATGGCCATGGGCTGGACATGTTGCAAGAATGACAGACAACAATAGGACATCCAAATGCACAACGTGATTCCTAGAGATCATATGCGTGACGAACGTTTAGAGAGTTTTGGCTCCACAATGCCCATTATAGAGAGGCTTTGCGGATCTTAGGAACGGTCTATGTCTAACGTTACTAAAAGGCTGCTGATGCTGAGGAGGATGGTTATGACTGAAATAATTCTCTCCTGTGATTGATCATTATTAGCGACACCAGTTGAATTATTGATGACGTAAGAAATATAATCTGTCTATGTGTGTATCTGTGTGTATGTCTCTCTCCCCTTTTCCCTTAGCTTTCCATGTTCTCTCGCTTTCTTTCTCGCTTCCCCATCCCCTTTCTTTTGCATTTTTTCTTTCTCCTCAATTTTGACTCCTAAAAATGACCCCCTCAAAAAACAGAGTAAGAAAAAAGAAAAAGAAGAAAAGTCCCCTTTCCAATTTTGACCCCTACAAAAGAAAAGAAAAAAGAAATTTCCCAAAGATTTCGCCCACTAAAAGTGGAAAATAAAATTTGCACCATGGGATCGACATAACCTGTGAACTTTAAATTTAGTGTTCTGGGAAAATGTATGTTAACAGTGATTCATCAGAATATGCACTAATCAAAAAAGCACTATTCAATACACGACCATTCAATACAACCAATGTACACTCGCGATATAGGATGTATCGATAATGATTCTGCTCCTTCTGAATCATCTTTCTGAATAAAAAATACAGTCTACGTTACATTTTTATCTCCGAGGACCAGGTTGAAAACCTAATGAAAATATTCTTTACTGTTGATGAATAATCATGTAAATAGCCCCTCCCTTGAATTGGGACACCCTACAAACGTTTTTTTCTTCTTTTTTTTTTAGTTTTGTTTTGTTTTGTTTTTCAAAAACTTATTAGCTAAAAACACTTCAAGGGGATCTAATCAATGCTCACAGAGAATATCATGGGTTATTATCAAGTAGTTTTCGTGGTGGGCGAGCACAGACAGACAGACAGACAGACAGACAGACGAACTGACTTCTGACGAATTATAAGATTGTGTTGGGGACGGCTTGCAATCATTCCTGACAGAAGAGCAGCATGTCAAAATATGATGAAATAATTTTAATCTCTAAAAGTTAACATATACATTTGGAGACATTTTCAATTTTATGGCCTTTGATTTATAAAAAAAGTGGAAAGTACTTACTTGTTTCACAATTGATACCTATATATCCATGAGAGCAGTCACATATGTATTCGGTAAAAAAAGGCTTACAAATACCACCATTTTTGCATGGGTTTAAAGAACACGGATTGGTAGAAACTATAAGAAAAGGAGTATTTTACATCGATATGATTTCAAAGGTTTCTCAGTCCGTAATTGTTCAGCCTAATTTTTTTATACATTTTCTTACTTGCTTAGATCGTGATAATTATGTGACATTAGTAGAATGCCAGTTGAAATTTTAGAATACTATTTGTACTTATGAAGGATTGTGTTGATATTTGAAGGTGATCTGATTCTACTACTGTTTTGAAAGAACCTAATTGAAATCAATGCAAATAAACGTACGCATTGACAATAAGCGAACACCAAGCCAGGTTAGAACTATTTGAACACGGACCGCTTGACCTTGTCCAGAGAATAGGGGTCAAGTAGCAATAACTGTCAATGTAAATGCAACGGTTACATCAATTTTCAACTTTAGAAATCAAGGAAATTAATCAAAGCAATCTACGCCTGTATTTTTTATTACAAACTTTTTAACTTGATTTTTCCGATCGAGTACAGTTTTTCCTGGACTTCATGTAAATAGAATGGCATCCGAAAACAAAAATCCTCCAAATATGATTTCAGCAATTTAACACCATTGCAGTTGCTGATATTTTGTTTTCTACATTGCATTTAAAAGGTTAATATTTATATTGTTATTTTTACAATGACGTTTTTTAAATGGGCTTGAACTCCACTTTTAAAAGTTGGGTTCCAACTGAGTAAGACTCAGCTAAACTTATACCTTTTAATCAATTAATGAGAAACAAAAATGCCAATCATTTTTTTTTGTTAAAAATAATGTGATGTATGTCTAGATAAATAAGTATTGAATACGTATAAATTCACAACCCTATAAGATCATTATCCGAATTTAAGATTCGAGTGTGACATCATCGTAAAGTAAATCAATATCTGAGCAACGAGAAAAATGAAGATAAACTCAAGAGTAGACAAAGAAAACATCATTTTTCTCGGAGAAGAGTTTACCAATAAACTTGGATGTCACATAACCAAATTTAGTTCAAGCTGCTAATATAGAGAGGCAATTTCATGAATAACCAACCGCACTTAGTTTTACAAATTTGGCTCATTTTAGATTTGACAATATTTTAATCCGTTAGTGAAAATAACACACTCATCAAATCGACTTTATCTATTTTTTCTTCTGTCATCGATATCCATTGGTTACCAATTATTGTTTCATTTGACTTTTAAGAGGTAACTATTTTTTGTCTTTGAATTACCTTTGTAAATTGTCGTTTGAAATAGGGTAGTGTTTATATCTTTATATATACTATTTTAAATTTTTCAAAGCAATGATTTAATAAACTCTTCTCGTCACAATGTGTTGTCGATTTACTAGTTAAAGCAAAAAATAATATATTGCTTATATTATGTCAACAGGTAACTACAAAAGATAATATTGACCTTTCAGAATACATCAATAATCATAGTGATAAACATTGATGAGCTTCATACTTACCTTTGCATGTTTTATTAACAAGCGTATCAACAAGGTTTGACAACGCCGTAAAATTTGTAAGGAATACATCACATTTCCTGGTAGCTATGAGCCCAAGTTCTTGCATATCAACTCCATTTCCAGTACCGATGGTAATCACCTGAATATTCGTATTTTCTAATCTAAATGCCGCCTCTTCGGTTAAATTTCGACTACTTGACTGACTATTTGTAAGTATCAAGGCAATATTTGGAGCTGCGTCTCGATCTCCGTTAGCAGCGTTGAAAAAAATTCTGAGATAATCAAGAGCCACGTCAATTCTAGATCCACCACCTGGATAATCATCCTCGTACTTTATCAATTCGGCTACGAATGACTTTCTGTCCATGGAGTCATTCAACCTAATTATTCTCTCAGATATATTATTATTAAACGCGAATACACCGAACTGCATCTTCTCAAGTGCAACATCGAAATTCATGACGAAACTCTCCACAAATTTTAGCGTCGAATTAAGATCACTTTGATGAATGCTTCCAGAAAAATCAAGTACAAATACAATGTCAGCTGACGGAGAACATTCTGAAAAGTAGAGTATTATTAAAAATTATCGCTTTATCCCATTTCTATATATAATAAAGCATTACATATTTGTTTTCCTGGAGTGTGATGAGTTGGTTTATCATCAATGTGACACCACCACCACCACCACCACCACCACCACCATAACAACAACAACAACAACAACAACAACAACAACAACAACAACAACAACAACAATAATAATAATAATAATAATAATAATAATAATAATAATAATAATAATAATAATAATAATAACAATAATGTTGTGAAACACTAGGAATATGCAATAATTTAGGTTAAATCTAGACAACAGTTTCTGTGATTATTCAGAGCTGCAGCCCAGTGAAAATCGATAAACCCAGATGGATTTAGCAGTATATTTCTTGGCTTGGATTGATTTCGTACGCAAAGACATATCATGCGCGGATAATTTTTTTTAAAAGAAAGTTGTCCAGACAGTGTTTTGTTTAGAATAAGGTATTTGGACCAATAACTGTTAAAACTGCAATTAATGAAGGGGGAATTATGGCTGCGGCAAGCGTGGCATATTCCTATTCAAAGAAGGTCTTTTTTCTTTTCTTTTTTTTGAAATTGAAGACAGTTCTGACTGACATTGTTCAAAACAATGTGACATTCGACAACGAGAAAATAATCTCTGGGTATTCATTGATTAACTCATTAATGGTGGATTTAAAACGGGAAGTCTTTGAGTTGTTACAATATGAGGACTGGGGGGGTTGTCCAATATTTCAGTTTTATTCTTAATTAATTTAATTTTTAAATCACACTTTTGTGAAAGATATGTTTTGTTTGGGTGTATGTGAAGTATACCAACTTACTTGGTCAAAAATAAGATATGTAACATTCTAACCAATTTACAAACGCCAAAAAGATGATAGAAAAATCTTAAGTAGATTCATCACAGCAACATAGAGTGTGGTTGCTTGAACCACTAAATCAAAAAAAATCATCAGAAGTTAAAAGGGATTGATTAAAAAAAAGTATGTTAGGATTCTAACAGCAGAATTAAGAAGAATAGACAGTGAGTTTTATGACATGAAAAAAAATATGGAAGAAATAGAGAATAAAAGGATAGATAAACATTATCAAAAGAAGAGTGTATAAGCTACTTTGGTAAAAGGGAGAGAAAATTTTTTTTTAATTAAAAATTGCCAACATGTTAGGGGACAAAAGTCTGGTTACCAGGAGAGCAGGCAAAGAGCAGGAGAGAGTAGTACAGGGTTACGGTTGCCGGCCCCTGTGACTATGACTAATGCCAGCGTTCCTAGTGCAGACATGTCTGAGATAAACGGAGACAAATCCAAAAATCGCCCAGTAGTTTCAGTCAGTATCCAAAGAGTATAATAATCAACACTTCGACGTTTCTCTAAATGAATCACATAGTAATAGTTCAAAGACATCCAACCTTTCATAGGCATAACGATAAACATGCTGACTGCGAATGCTTGTAGGCAACCTTGTGAATTAAATAAGGTACAACAAAACTAAAATGCCCACAGACAATGAAAACAGACCTTGCTGGTCAATAAAATGTCGTCTTTGACATATATTTCATAGGTCTATTGGCTCAATTATTCTAATAAATAGAAGTTCGTAAGTTCCGTTGCATACATTCACTCATTGGCATACGGAAATTCTTTTGTGAACATTTCCTTTTTGCTGATATTGCTGCATCAATACTACCTGCTGATTTTCTGCAATATCTTGACCTTTTAATAGACCTTAATAGGAATTGTAGATCCTTGGACCAACCTTGAGTCGAAAGTCTTTATTCAATTTGTTGAGTCA
Organism: Thysanoteuthis rhombus; assembly: GCA_963457665.1. Lineage (NCBI taxonomy): Eukaryota > Metazoa > Mollusca > Cephalopoda > Oegopsida > Thysanoteuthidae > Thysanoteuthis > Thysanoteuthis major. The sequence goes on from OY735203.1 coordinate 14,157,245, forward strand.
TTGAATCTTAAGATTTCAGATACAGAGCAAGGACTGCAAATGTTGCATAAGTAAACCCTGTTTCAACGCTCCAATTTTTTCTAAAAACATTACACACTACATAGTTACTGGTTCCCCATTCACACCTGTCTAGAACAAGTTCCACAGTACACAAAGCAAATAGCATAAACCGAATCAAATGATGGAATTGAGGATCAACAGTGTATCTAAAAGTAATTGGGTTACCCCTTTCATATGACCCAACAAGAGGCTGAACATGATGTGCCTGCGGAAACCTCTTTATCTTCTAACAAAACCTAATCAGTATCCCATACCCCATATCTATGATATTGTTGCCCAGGTACCGGGGAAAACTCTATTTACAAGATTATGTGTAATCCAGACACACCATCAGATCCGATTAGAGTTTCCAGGCATACCAAAAACAGCTTTCAAGGCCCCCTTCGGTCTATTCGAATTATTTGGTCTCCTCTTTTGGGTTTAAGAATACAGCCTAACCGTTTCAACACTGCATGAACCATACCTCACACGGACTGGATATTGACCGTGTGTTCATTGACAATGTTAAAGTTTGTATCACAAAGAAAATCTGCAGCACATATAGCTTGTTTTCGAGCGGTTTAATAAAATACAGCGTTATATTTAATCTTATCAAGTTTCAAGTGTAAAGGCACCGGATTGAAACCTCCGGAATTCCTCTGTTTCCTGATGTAAGGCAGAAGCAATCCGAAATCCCCCAGTTCCAACGACGGTGAAAAAATTACCTAAATCCGTTCAAATGTTAAACCTTTATCAACGATTCATTCCAAACTGTGCAGAAATTCACTGTTCTTTGATCAATATTCATAGATATGAAATGTTGCAGATGTGAGGCACAAAGCCAGGAATTTAGCGTTTTCTCTTGTGTATCGCAAGAATGTTAGCGCCAATTCAATACTTCTAAGCGTGTTTGTGTGTGTGTGTGTGTGTGTGTGTGTGTGTGTGTGTGCTAAAGTGTGCATGTATCCGCCCACGAAATAATAGTCTTTGTTTTCCCATGCAAGAAAGGGAGAAGAACGATATATCAAGTGAGTTCGGCCTTTTGTAAGATAATCCTGGCCATGTTAGACTAATGACACTCTCTTACAGCCAGGGGGGAATGTTATGAATGAAAATGACAGGCTGGTAAGGGATCGACTGCTCGCATGGACAGAGAGAGAGAGAGAGAAAGAAAGAGAGAGAGAATATGTATGTCTGTATGTGTGTGTGTGTGCGTGTGTGTGTGATGATATGCAATATGAGTGTGGTAATGTGTGGGTACGTATTAGTTGTGAGTGACATGATTATAGCAGAAAAACAACTGGCTCGTACTTATATACACGAATTAGAATGAGAGAGAAAGAGCATGGGAAGGACCTGACAGGCAATTGGGAGGGAAGAGAGATCATAGAGGTCAGTTGTCGCCGAACCTGTTTAGAAATGAGAGATGCATAGCGCCTTTCAGGGAAGTTAACAACGATCAAATTTCGATATCGTTTGATTGAGATGCAAAATGATCGCTGTTACATCTAGCTGCTGATCAGTGAACACCGTACAGTCTTTTGAGAATAACACACGTGTATCTTAGAGGAGAAGAGTGCAAGCTTAGGATGCTTTTCATGAAAAGACCTCTTGTTTAAAAATACCTACCTACATATACTGCACATCAGGTGCAATGTTTCCTTAACAAATTTGTCACAATGTTGTGTTCCAACGACCTGTTCGAATCACAACAGGCTTTCTTCGAGCAGTTGCATCAACATGTGTGCACTGTGCAGATCAGGCAAATGCACACATTTGCAAAAAACATATCCGATATATACATAATAAGGACGCACAAAATACCACTTACATGGTCAAAATATCCATTGTCCAACATTGTCGATATTACATTGGAAGCTTTTGACAAAATAGGAACTGCATAGTCCAATGCTTACACGTTAGCCAAGCTTGCAGAATGATGTTTTGCAGTTGGTGCTTCCAGCCATGCTGTGGCGTCCAATAGTTCAGCGAAACCAATAGCCTCTCACTCCAAAACATCATTGGACACTGAATCATGCTATATGACCTTTGGCCAAAAGCTACATGCGGCTTACGCAGCAGTATGCCATTTTCAACACCTGTTGAAACTTTTGTTCCTATATCTTAACATGTGACAAGGGATTTACAAGATGACCAGTACCTTTGCACAACATAGAAACTAATGTCTGAATAAGCATGGCTAAATAGCTACGTTCGGCGTACCTTCTATAATTATAGCTGGATCAGGGAAACAGTTTGTGTCCAACTTTCTTTTTTCAGTTGACCAATCTTCTGAGCAGAAAAACAGTCAGCAAGCCCGTGTATCATCCGGAAAGTATGTCTGAAAATTCACTATCACAGGAAATGACATAAAAGACCAATCAAATCGTGTTCATTGGCTGGGTTATTTACAGCTCCAAGTATCGGGCCGTAAAGTAAAAACACTTCTTATAAGCAATTGTTTGATGAGTATATTAGGATTATGAAAGAGCTTGTTCCCATAATTATAGATAATTGTATGAATTATTGATAGCATGTCAAAATAAACGGAAAATGATCCAAACCAAATAAAGAAATCGGAGAATTTTTTCTATTTTATGGCCTTTTATTGCATTCATTGGAATAAACGAAAACCACTAACCAAATTCACATTCAACTCCTACGTATCCATCTGGGCAGTCACAAATATAATCGGCAAGATAAGGCCTACAGGTCCCACCATTTTCACACGGATTTGAAGAGCACGGATCCAAAGAAACTATATGAAGAGAAGTAAAGTTTTGCCGTCAATACATCTTCAAATTTGCTTCATTCTACAAGTGACAAATGTAACTTCCTTATAAGTGTCTTCACTTACTCGAAACCTTACTTCAATGTCATATCAACATGATGCTATGACCTGGCCCTTTCCGATTTTACAATTAACCATACTAATGTCCACAATGTAACGATTGTTATACATTAAAAAGATTAATAAATCATGATATCATTGATTCTTCTCGGATAATTATCCCGTGCATTGAGAAACTGCTCATACCTTTAGATGCATTTATTTTAGAAATTCAAAACAGGATGTGTTAAAGTTTATTCCTCAGTCAAACTAAAGCAATATATTGCTTCTATTAAGTCAAGTGATAAATAGACACGATAATAATGAACATGAAGAATTATTGTGATAAACGTCAAGAATGTGTCTACTTACTATTGCATATTTTAGTGGCGACAACACCAACAAACTTGGGCAACATGGAAAAATTTGTAAAGAACGAATCATTTTCTCTTGTAGCAATGGACTGGAGCTCGCCCACATCAACTTCATCTCCGATGCCTATAGCAATCACATTGATATTTGTATCTTTCAATTTACGTGCTTCCTCCTCAGTAAGGCTTGGCCTATTCGATTTACCGTCTGTGATTAGCAAGGCAAAATTCTGAGCCGTATCCCGATCTCCATTGGCTTCAGTAAACATTTCATTTCGAATATGATTCAATGCTCTATCAGTTCGACTTCCACCGTTCGGTTTTCCTTTATTGAATTTCACCATTTCGGCTATAAATGAGCTTCTGTTGCTGAAGTCGTTCAAATGAATGATTTTTTTGGAGATAAAATCATTATAGGCAAAAAAACCAAAGTGGAAGTTCTCTGGTGTAATATCAAAATTCATGATAAATTTCTCCACAGCTTTGAACAGCTTATTGAAATCACTTCGACTAACGCTTCCAGAACGGTCCAGTGCAAATACAATGTCGGCAGTGGGGACACATCCTAAGGGGAAAAAATATCATCATGATTATAATATTTCTTCTCTATGAAGAAAGAAAAAAACAGTTATTTTATATGCATTCAATATTCGGTTGCATGTCAGCATGAGATAAAAAAAAATCAATTCCCGTCAACTTGAACACCACACATAAAAAGAAACTTTTCCAAATTTTATGAAATTCTTGCTGTTATCAGAAGAAAAGCCAACAATTACTCACTTATTTCACACTTTGCACCTCTATATATGTCTGGACAATCACATATATAATTGGCAAGATAAGGCCTACAGGTCCCACCATTTTTACACGGATTTGAAGAGCACGGATCCAAAGAAACTATATGAAGAGAAGTAAAGTTTTGCCGTCAATACATCTTCAAATTTGCTTCATTCTACAAGTGACAAATGTAACTTCCTTATAAGTGTCTTCACTTACTCGAAACCTTACTTCAATGTCATATCAACATGATGCTATGACCTGGCCCTTTCCGATTTTACAATTAACCATACTAATGTCCACAATGTAACGATTGTTATACATTAAAAAGATTAATAAATCATGATATCATTGATTCTTCTCGGATAATTATCCCGTGCATTGAGAAACTGCTCATACCTTTAGATGCATTTATTTTAGAAATTCAAAACAGGATGTGTTAAAGTTTATTCCTCAGTCAAGCTAAAGCAATATATTGCTTCTATTAAGTCAAGTGATAAATAGACACGATAATAATGAACATGAAGAATTATTGTGATAAACGTCAAGAATGTGTCTACTTACTATTGCATATTTTAGTGGCGACAACACCAACAAACTTGGGCAACATGGAAAAATTTGTAAAGAACGAATCATTTTCTCTTGTAGCAATGGACTGGAGCTCGCCCACATCAACTTCATCTCCGATGCCTATAGCAATCACATTGATATTTGTATCTTTCAATTTACGTGCTTCCTCCTCAGTAAGGCTTGGCCTATTCGATTTACCGTCTGTGATTAGCAAGGCAAAATTCTGAGCCGTATCCCGATCTCCATTGGCTTCAGTAAACATTTCATTTCGAATATGATTCAATGCTCTATCAGTTCGACTTCCACCGTTCGGTTTTCCTTTATTGAATTTCACCATTTCGGCTATAAATGAGCTTCTGTTGCTGAAGTCGTTCAAATGAATGATTTTTTTGGAGATAAAATCATTATAGGCAAAAAAACCAAAGTGGAAGTTCTCTGGTGTAATATCAAAATTCATGATAAATTTCTCCACAGCTTTGAACAGCTTATTGAAATCACTTCGACTAACGCTTCCAGAACGGTCCAGTGCAAATACAATGTCGGCAGTGGGGACACATCCTAAGGGGAAAAAATATCATCATGATTATAATATTTCTTCTCTATGAAGAAAGAAAAAAACAGTTATTTTATATGCATTCAATATTCGGTTGCATGTCAGCATGAGATAAAAAAAATCAATTCCCGTCAACTTGAACACCACACATAAAAAGAAACTTTTCCAAATTTTATGAAATTCTTGCTGTTATCAGAAGAAAAGCCAACAATTACTCACTTATTTCACACTTTGCACCTCTATATATGTCTGGACAATCACATATATAATTGGCAAGATAAGGCCTACAGGTCCCACCATTTTTACACGGATTTGAAGAGCACGGATCCAAAGAAACTATATGAAGAGAAGTAAAGTTTTGCCGTCAATACATCTTCAAATTTGCTTCATTCTACAAGTGACAAATGTAACTTCCTTATAAGTGTCTTCACTTACTGGAAACCTCACTTCGATGTCATATCAACATGATGCTATGACCTGGCCCTTTCCGATTTTGCAATTAACCATACTAAAGTCCACAATGTAACGATTGTTATACACTAAAAAGATTAATAAATCATGATATCATTGATTCTTCTCGGATAATTGTCCCGTGCATTGAGAAACTGCTCATACTTTTAGATTCATTTATTTTAGAAATTCAAAACAGGATGTGTTAAAGTTTATTCCTCAGTCAAGCTAAAGCAATATATTGCTTCTATTAAGTCAAGTGATAAATAGACACGATAATAATGAACATGAAGAATTATTGTGATAAACGTCAAGAATGTGTCTACTTACTATTGCATATTTTAGTGGCGACAACACCAACAAGCTTGGGCAACATGGAAAAATTTGTAAAGAACGAATCATTTTCTCTTGTAGCAATAGACTGGAGCTCGCCCACATCAACTTCATCTCCGATGCCTATAGCAATCACATTGATATTTGTATCTTTCAATTTACGTGCTTCCTCCTCAGTAAGGCTTGGCCTATTCGATTTACCGTCTGTGATTAGCAAGGCAAAATTCTGAGCCGTATCCCGATCTCCATTGGCTTCAGTAAACATTTCATTTCGAATATGATTCAATGCTCTATCAGTTCGACTTCCACCGTTCGGTTTTCTTTTATTGAATTTCACCATTTCGGCTATAAATGAGCTTCTGTTGCTGAAGTCGTTCAAATGAATGATTCTTTTGGAGATAAAATCATTATAGGCAAAAAAACCAAAGTGGAAGTTCTCTGGTGTAATATCAAAATTCATGATAAATTTCTCCACAGCTTTGAACAGCTTATTGAAATCACTTCGACTAACGCTTCCAGAACGGTCCAGTGCAAATACAATGTCGGCAGTGGGGACACATCCTAAGGGGAAAAAATATCATCATGATTATAATATTTCTTCTCTATGAAGAAAGAAAAAAACAGTTATTTTATATGCATTCAATATTCGGTTGCATGTCAGCATGAGATAAAAAAGATCAATTCCTATCAAATTGAACATGTCAAATTGAAGGGATTTCTAAGTTCATGAAGTTTTTGTTTTCATCAAAAGAAGCCAAAAATTGTAATGGTAACACACTTTTCCTAAACATAAGAAAGAACCCAAAATGATAATTGGAAGAAAAAACCCAATTGGGAAAGGAGATTTGAAAGATAGATCTTGCACGTCCAGAAAGAAATGCACTGCATACAAACAGACCACAAATAAGACTTTGCGTAGATTCAAGATAACACAAAAAGATACTCCTGCGGCAGTGGAAGAGATACATCAGAGGAGACTAGACAAGGGGGTATGGTTGAAGAGATACAGGCTAAGAACTGTCCAATTCACACAAAACTGCACATTCCAAATCAACGAGAGAAGACAGAACATAAAGTCTGGCGCCACATAGACCAAGAACAACTTGAACAGTATTCGAGACACCCGAAAAGACACAACGAAAACCCAGAATGGTAAGAGAATCAGAAAAGAGAACTCAAAGGTATAGACAATGGAGAACCAATAGTATTGAATAAAACTACATTGAATTAGATCTCAGGAAGTGTGCCAGGATCCACGGATATTGGTTTAAGAAATTCACCACGCTACACGACAGGCTCATCCGCCTACTCGAAAGTTGTCTATATGAAGGCGAGGTACCAGAATGGACGACCAGAGGCACAACCATCCTTATCCCAAAATTTCCTGAAAAGGGAAACGTAGCAAGCAATTAGAGGCAAATCACGTGCTTATCACTCGTGTTGAAAATCCTGACTGGACAAATTGTGGAGAGAATGTACATATCCATGGGAAGAAGGGTAATATTACTAGAAGAACAGAGAGGGTACAGGATAGTAACCAAGGAGGTGAATGACTTGCTCTACATCGACCAGATGATCTTAAAAGAAGTAAGGAAAAGGAAGAAGAACTTTGCAATGGGAGGGATAGACTACCAAAAAGCATACGACATGATTCCATATAGCTAGATAACGAATGTCTCAGTATGTTCAAGATCAGTAAACCGATGATGAGACTCATCGCCCATTCTATGAAAAACTGGAAACTACACTTGAAAGCCACGGGAGAAAATTTAGCAGAGATAAGTATGAAAAGGGGAATATTCCAGGTAGACTAATTGTTTCCACTATTATTTGTTCTATGATACCGTTCAATAGGATCCTGAAGGACAGCAAAAGGTACCATTTCTCTAAATAGAGGGAAAATTCAACAGCCTAATGTACATGGGCGATATAAAATTATTTGCCAAAGCAGGGGAGAGCTCGAGGCGCTATTCAACAAAGTGAAAGAATACAGCGAGGAAATTGGGATGGAGTGTTGAATGGGAAAATGTGCAATTATCGTAATGCTCAAATGAAGGCTTGCAACAGCAAGAAGAATCGAACTTCTGGACAATAGGAAGATTAGAGCACTGACCGCACAAAACCGATACAAATACCTATGAATTCATGGATGTGATTCGATAAAACGGGAAAAAATGAAGGAGAAAATAAAGAGAGAATACATTAGGAGTATAATGAAAATATTAGAGACCATAACAAACAGCAGGAATCACAATAGATGACGATGAATTAATATATTGCTTGAATAATGAGAATTATAGTAATGAACATCAATAAGCATTTAACTTAATATTGCATATTCTTTCGACGAAACTATCAACAAGATAGGTTAGCGCCGTAAAATTTGTAAAGAATGCATCATCGTTTTTGTAGCTATGAGCTCAAGCTCTGTTGAATCAATTCCATCTCCGACGCCAGTAGGAATCACATTAATATCTGTATCTTTTGATTTAAGTGCTTCCTCTCCCGTTAAGGTGAGCCTATTTGATTTTCCGTCTGTGATTAGCAAGGCAAAAGTCTGTGCTGTATTTCGATCACCATCAACCACAGTAAAGATATTATTTCGAAGATTAGTCAATGCTTTGTCAGTACGAGTATCACCCTTCGGGTGATCTTTATTGAATTACATCAATTCGGCTATAAATGAGCTTCTGTGGGTGAAGCTATTCAATTCGATTATTCTTTAGGATATGAAAATCATTGAATGCAAAAGCAGCAAACTAGAAATTATCTGGTGAATTTATCCGCAGCTTCTAACACCGTAATAAAATCATTTTGATGCATACTTTCAGAGCAATCGACTACAAATCCGATATCAGCAGAAGAGGAATATTCCGAAAATAATATCATGAAAACTATAATTTTTTTTCTATTTCTGTACATAGCTAAAATGGCTTTTTTTCCGTATCACAGGAATCAAATTTGCTGGAATAATAATAGGGCAAAAATTCTTTCCTAAGTGAAATGAGGTGACAGAAGTCATTGGAGAACACATTTCAATGTATAACGTCCTCAATAATCATTTTTTCTCAGAGTTCTCTCCTATTATACTCAATGAGTTTGATTTTTTAAAGGGGAATGGTCTCTAGAGATGCTGTAGAAGATGAAAGGGGGATAAATTATGATTTAATTATCTGATTTCATTCGAACGAAATTGTTGTCTGATTGATTCAAAAGTGTGATATTTCTTCTGTATTTCATATAAGATTTTTTTAATTCACTGAACTCTCTCACATTGTCTATTTGGGAAGAAAAAGTTCATCAAGATGATTTGTTTCAGCTAAAATATTGAGGCTCTTTGGATTCGCGTTATCAGATACAAATAGATGTATCGAAAGGTCTGCTAGACGAGACTTGCGGGCAAAGTTTCGCACATGCCGCAACGATTTACCATGTTCATTTATTGCTCAGTCGTAGCAAAATGGCAAGGTGACATGGTATTGTGAAAGCTTAAAAATGAAAATATCATCGGTAGTGGCTGATTTTTTAAGGACAGCAGATTAACAGACAAAAGGTTTTTCAATATAAAAAATGCAGGGTCCGTGGCGACCTGGACACTCGATTTTTGGTGGAATAGAACGGGGAAAACTGGAAAACATGAAACTGAAAAACAATTCACGGATTTATACCTAAAATGCGGATGTGCTTGGAGCACAATTTACACCAACAATCAGGAACATTCAAACTCCTTTTTATAACTTATTTGCATGGGGTTGTTTGGAGACACAGTATCAGACATAATAAGGAAAATGTTTAATGAAATTCTGTTAGTTATGAATGTATATCCTTTTTAGTTTTATAAGTATGAAAAGAATGTTTTTTTTTTGTTCTTATTAATTGTTACCCAAACCCTAACACTAACCCTAAGCCTAATATTAACCCTAACAGTAACATTAATTGTAACCCCATATTCGATGGAATGTGTTCGTAAACGCTTAAATGTAATGAGGAAAAGTGTTCCAAAGGGTTTATGAATTATTATCACCAAGTGTATAGCTATGAAAATTGGCCGCTGTGTGTGCGTGTGAATTTTTTTATTGTTTTCTTCCACTCTATCTCTCTTTTAGATTCCGCCACCTGAGCCGCCCTACCTTGTATCAAGTCCAGATACAATATAGATGATAGATAAACGAGCAAGAAATCTGGTTGGCACAAATTGAGGGATCAATAAAAACGAGGAAAGAATTCGTCGATACTCTTAAAATTGACGAACATGAAATTGCAATTTTTTGATAATCAAATTGTTGCCTTCTCCCTACTCTCTCTCTCTCTCTCTCTCTCTCTCTCTCTCTCTCTCTCTCTCTCTATCTATCTTTTCGCTGACTGTCGTTGAACATAGACTCTAATGTTCGCCAGACCTCTCTGTCATGTGCGTTTGAACGTGTCTAGTCCGTCACGCCATGTTGTACATTGTCAGCTATGGTTTCGTATGTGATCTCCAGGGATCCATGTTGTGAGTCGTGATGTCCAGCGGTTATTTCCAGTTTTACAACACCACCAGCTCATTTCTATTTCAGTTTTCTTATGGATTTTGTGATATCCCAGACTCCTGTTTTCCTCGAATATACTGTGCTGTCTTATGATCTCTCCATGTTACGTTAAGCATGATTCTTCCATGTGCATGTTGCACGCTTTTCAGCTTGAGGATCAATTTCTTGTTACGTTCCATGTTTCAACTCCATAAGTGACTATCGTAAGGATGCTTTTAAGGACTACTGGGATTTTCTTGTTCTTGAGGATTCAGCTTGCTCTATCGAAAGCTTGCTATCCTAAAGTGATTCGTTGCTTGATATCCTATTCTTATGATATTCATAATGTTAGGTAGATGTAGTGGTCTACTTTCTCCAGTTCGGCGTTCTCGATTTTAATTGTTATGACTTTATCCTCAATCTATTCGTTGTTCATGACATTTGTTTTACTAAACTTCATTTGAGGACCAGCTTTCTTGCTTTGATCATTCAGTTCGTCCAGTATTAATAGAAGGTGGTGAGGGTTTTCAGCAAAAAGGGCGATGCCATCTGCAAATCTGAGGTTGCTTCAGTATTAGTTGTGTATTCGGTTTTTTCCCGAGTTGAGGTTTCGGAAGATTATCTCAAGGCTGGTGGTGAAGAGTTTTGGTGTGCTGGTATCACCTTATCTTACCTCTTTTTGTACTAATTGGGACCCTACATCTTTATGTAGCCTTATGAAAGAACAGATGTGTTGGAAATTATGTTGCAATACCCTGACATATACAAGGTCTACGCCTTGTTGAATGAAAGCACCAATAACTTTGATCTAAGGCCTTCTTGATGTCAATAAATGCTGCAGCAGATGGCATTTTATATTCTGCTTCCTTTTCTTCTACTTGATTTACCCGAAGACGATGGTCAATGGTTGGGTAGCTCCTTTTGAGGACAGCTTGTTCTTGTGGTTTGTTTTCAACTAATGCTTTTGTGATTCGGTTAACATAAAGTTTCCGGGTGCAGCTGAGTGGGCTTATTGGTCTGTAGTTGTTGGTATTTTTCTGGATCCCTTTTTTTATATATAACATTAAAATTGCGGGGTTCCAATCTTCTGGGACTTACCTAAAAGTGACTTCGCCAGCTTTCTTCTGTAGGTTGATGGTGATGCTAGAGGTATTTCCTCTTTTTCTTTGTTTGATGGCTTGTTTCATCTCCCACAAGGTAACTTCTGGGAAATATTTGAAAATCGCTCGTGACTTGTATATTTTGTTCATTCTTCTCATTCCCTTGTTTGAAGGTATAAAGCTTTTGTTAGAATTATTGGGCGTGTTCGACAATCCAGTCCCAGTCCATTGTTAGATCTCCTTTTCTTTCGCACACACTTGATTGAACTTTCAAAATACATTAATAATTATTCAAATAAACATCGATAAGCTTTTTACTAACCATTGCATATCATTTAACAGAAGTGTCTACAAGATTGGGGGCAATGAAGGAAAATTTGTAAGTAATGCATAATTTTTTCTTGTAGCTATGAGCTCAAATTCTATTAAATCAACCTCCCCTATGCCTATAGCAATCACATTAATTTGTGTATCTCTCAATCAAAGTGCTGACTCTTCGGTAAGGCTTGGCCTATTTGATTTGCCGTCTGTGATTAGCGAGGCAAAATTCTGAGCTCTATCTCGATCTCCATTAGCTTTAGTTTACTTCGAACATAATTCAATGCTCTATCTAAAGAAAAGGTAATAAAAAAATACTCACTTATTTCACACTTGGCGCCTGTAAATCCATTTGGGCATTCACATACATATTCGGTTTGTTGACGCGTACAGGTTCCACCGTTTATGCACGGGTTTGAATTGCAAGGATCGGTGAGAACTGTATGAGTAGAATTTTTCATCAATATGATTTGGAAAATGTTTCATTCCGAAACTTCAAGCCTAATCTCTTTATTCATTTTTCAGTATTTTGAATCCTGGGTTTTATTTAACATAAGCCTAATACCATGAGTTGACATTTTCTGATTTTACACTTATATACATATGCATTCGGTGACTTAGAAAGTAGCAACAAGATAAGATGAAACTATTTCAAAATAAAGCTATATATTGGCATGATTTGCTCCCTTGACTTTGTCCACTAATTGACATCCAATGATAGAATAGGGACAAAAGAGATATTATGTATCGCTTATATTATTCCAACGGCTAAATACTAAACGTAACACTGAACTTATATAATGCATTTATAATTATTGCAATAAACATCGATAAGCTTTTTACTTACGTTCGCATGTTTTATTAATGAAGGATTCAGCAAGGGATGACAACTCCGTGAAATTTGTAAGGAATACACAATCTTTTCCTGACGCTATGAGCTCGAGTTCTTTTACATCAACTCCATTTCCGATACAAATTGAAATCAAGAGGATACCCGCCTCTTTCAATTTAAGTGCTTCTTCTTCAGTTTGGATGGCCCTGTTTGATTTACCATCTGAGATTATTACGGCAGCATTTGGTGCTGTATCACGATCTCCATTAGCTTTAGTAAACATATTATTTCGAAGATATTCCAATGCTTTATCAGTTCGAGTTCCACCCTCCGTGTAAGCACCACTGTATTTCATCAAATCGTCTAGAAATAAGCTTTTGTTCGTGAAGTCGTTCAAATGAATAATTCTTTCGGATATGAAATCATTAAACGCAAATACACCAAACTGCATCTCAGCTGGTGACATTTTAAAATACACGACGAAACTCTCCACAGCTTTTAACATCGTATTAAATTCATTTTGATGAATGCTTCCTGAACAATCCAGTGCAAATACGATGTCAGCGGACGGGGAACATGCTGCAAAAGATATTTAAGATTACTAGCTGAATACTCACCGTAACGAGCGTGTTTCCCGCTAGTATATATAAATTGCTATAAAAAAAGGGATAATTTTACTTGGTGGAGTAGAAACAACTTGGATTGGGAGGAAATAATTGTGGGTGTTCAAAAATGGGTAATCATATGGAACAGGTACATTGAAACAGTATGTTCATATTTTTCAAGGTATGTAACTTATCTGCAGTTATGATTAGCTATTGTTACTATTAAACTATTACGGAATAATTGAAAGCAGAGAAAAAAAACACTCAACATTTGAAACCGTATTTTATTAAATCTATCTGAAGATATACTTTAGGGTAAGTGTTTATGGTTCAGGCTAATATCAGGGTTGGAATTGCAATTGCCTATAGAAAATTTTTTTTTTTCTTTGCTACCTTTGCATTTAGTACCACTATTTTAAATTGGTCTTTTCTCAAATGGCTAAAGGTAGGTAGATATTATTGTGTTTAAGTAAATTCAATTTCCAGCAACGAAACAACATAGTTGAATAATTTTGAAACTAGGAACACTGACTACAGACCATGGCATTAATGCTAACCCCTATAAAAAATTTGGGTTGGGTGAAAAAAATCATGAGATCAAAAAAAAAAATGGAGGGTACGGATAAAAAGGGGAAGATTGAAAATTAACCCCTTCAATCCTTCTACAGATCGTAAGATAAGCATTTTTTTATCCCTTCCCCTATCGTTGGTGATAAATATTCCTTCATCTTCACTCTTACACACGAATCTATGACAAAACCACATCGAAATGATAAGTGTTGTCGATTTCAGGATTAATTTCAGGCCATGGATAAATTCCAACTAGCTGAAACATACCCAGAGATCTCAGTACTATACAAAGGAAATTTCATCAAGTTAAGTTGTACTGTTTCGGTGCTAGGCAAGTACATACGGTCGGACAGATTATCTTTGGGGGAATTTCAAGTTGTACTCTTCCCTTTGCAGATAATAGAGCATTATACATTTCTTTTCTTTATTTCATCATAAAATTATTCGGATTAATGTCAACATGACACTTCTTTCCAAGTGGAAGTAGATAACTCAAGTCGTCTCAAATCAATTTCTGTAGGAATGATGTGTAACGTACTGAAGAAACTGTGCAATCACCATGAGATATGCATGTAAGAATATTCTGGAAAAGATTTTTATAATTGAAATTTTTTTTTGTACACATATATATATATATATATATATATATATATATATACATATATATATATATATATATATATATATATATATATATATATGGCAAAGCATTGTATTTTATCCGGGCCTGAAATGTCTCAAATAAATGTCTGCATAGAACTCCTTCCCGACTTTCATTAGAGAATAATTTTGATGTACAGAAGAAGATTTTGAGCCGATCAGAAAAAGGATTCGAAGGATACGAGGATGATGCACGTTTGACCCATTTGGTACCCCACATAGTGGTAGTAGTATCAGGAGAAGGATGTGGGAGAAGAAAATGGGGATGGCTCAACCAAAGGTCTTGGCCAAGTTTAATTTCACTCCAACACGATGTGTGTGCGAAAATTCAACATTACTGGTTGTGCTGATACTAACAGAAAGAAAGGGGAGAGAAAGAGAGTGGGGATCGTACATCCGAAGGTCTGGTCCAGTTTTAATATCAATTTGATATGATACGGCTGAGTTGATATCTAACATTACTATTTGTGGTGGTAATAGCAGGAAGATAAGGAAGAGGAGGAAAAGAGGGGAATGAAGATGTTTCACTTGAAGGTCCGAACCAAATTTCATATTAATCCAACTTGATTCGGTTATAGATATGAGCGTCAATTTTTTACCATTTGAAATAGCCAAAAATATCGCCTTTCACAAATTAGTCACACAGTAGTAACAATTTCCCCATGCACTAACATGCACAGTAGTTTTAAGATTAAATTTGAAAGAAAAAAAACAAATAGAAAAATATATATTCTACAGAAAACTACTACAAGCAGTTGTCAAGTGGAGTTCACTTGCGACTTCGCAAGGTTAATAGCAAACGGTATGTCCAGTAGCGCTCACTCATTTTTTTTTTTTGAATCCCCGGAATACCAACTAATTGCATTAAATCTCGAAAAATCAAAAAATATTTTTTAGAATATGTGTAGTGAAGTATTTAGGCCAATTTACAAGATTCTTGGCCAAATGGTGCATCTGGAAGCGCTCATACAACAACAAAAAATGAGTGGAAAGGGGAGAACACCGCTCTTCGTTTTTGCTTTTTGTTTTGGTCAGTGACTGAATTGAACGCCGAAGGTGACATTTCGCTGAGTAGTTCAGAGATAATTTCTTATATCTTGTGTTCAAAAACCAAAGATGTCATCAACAGTTATGTATTAAAAATTATTACTTATGACAAATGCAATAGCAACATGTCAAAAATGTGAGAAACTAATAACGCTCTTCGAAGGCCAACATATAAAATCGAAAGGAAATTAAATTTCATATTAAAAAAAATGGTCGAAAAATACTCACTTATTTCACACCTAAAGCCTATATATCCACTAGGGCAGTCACACACGTGTCCAGTCGGTTGATGTTTACAGGTTCCACCGTTTTTGCACGGGTTCAAAATGCACGGATCGGCAAAAACTATAAAAAAATAATTTTTCATCAATATAATTAGCCTAATATCTTCATTTATTCTCCCTAATCTCTGCATCGCGAGTTCTATGTAAAAGTTAGCATATTACCATGAGTTGACATTTTCAGATTTTACATTTAACAATACAAGTTATACAAATGAAAAAAAATGCGTTTTATCTTGAAAGGGATTTAATTCGAATATAATCTTTACATCTTTGCAAAAAATATGTATTCAATGACGCAGCATCCAACTACAAGATAAGTCAAAACTATTTGAACACAGAAGCAAGTATTGCTGCGATTCGTTTCTTTGACAATGTTAACTCATTCACAAGCAATGACAAGGAGCAAATTAACATTCATGTAATTACAAGAGTGGTTGTTGATTCAGTTTTCTATCCTTGCAACGGCAGATAATTCACTTCGGCAAATTCTACGAGTCTCGTTATAACTATGAGTTTGCACATGCGCAGTTTTCCGTACACTTCATGAATGTTGTGATTATTATTAGGTTTTAAGCATTTTATTTAAAAGTAAAATATTCATGTTTAACTCATCTACAAGAAATGGAGAAATTTTCTCCTTAAACTGCGTCAATGAGAGAAGTCCGGCTAATACAACCACGAAGCGAGATCAGTAATTAGTTTGGATTTATAATAATATATAACAAAAAACATTATCACCGGCTTCTGTTTGAATAATGTGTATCACTTATATTCACAAGTTAATGAATTTAAATTAGGTTTTATTCAAATTCAAGATTTCCTGAATGTAATATCTTTCAGTGCATTTATATTTTTGACAGACTGAGCTAATTTGGATTTGACAATACTTTAAGAAAATAACAGATTTCATCAAATCGATGACATCTATTCTTCTTATTATCATCGATATCCACGGCAGAACTTTGTATGGTCTACAGCTGCTTTATTTGATCCTCCAGATGTTCCTAACTTTATATACTCAAAAGATTTATAAATCTGGTCATCTTTGAATCAACTTTGTAAATCTTAGAGTTAAATAAGGAAATCTTTACATAGTTATAAGCACTTTAAAAGAATCAATCATTACCTTCCGAAAAATGAATATATCAT
The DNA here is from genome assembly GCA_963457665.1 of Thysanoteuthis rhombus. Taxonomy (NCBI): domain Eukaryota; kingdom Metazoa; phylum Mollusca; class Cephalopoda; order Oegopsida; family Thysanoteuthidae; genus Thysanoteuthis; species Thysanoteuthis major. The sequence goes on from OY735203.1 coordinate 14,174,241, forward strand.
ACATCATACCAACTGTTAAATACTCAACGTGATACTGAACCTATATAATGTATTTATAATTATTGTATATAAACATCGATAAGCTTTTTACTTACGTTCGCATGTTTTATTAATGAAGGATTCAGTAAGGGATGACAACTCCAAAAATTTTGTAAGGAATACATAATCTTTTCCTGACGCTATGAGCTCGAGTTCTTTTACATCAACTCTATTTCCGATACCAATTGAAATCAAGAGGATACCCGCCTCTTTCAATTTAAGTGCTTCTTCTTCAGTTTGGATGGCCCTGTTTGATTTACCATCTGTGATTATCACCGCGGCATTTGGTGCTATATCACGATCTCCATTAGCTTTAGTAAACATATTATTTCGAAGATATTCCAATGCTTTATCAGTTCGAGTTCCACCCTCCGGTTCATCTTCATCGTATTTCATCAACTCGTCTAGAAATAAGCTTTTGTTCGTGAAGTCGTTCAAATGAATAATTCTTTCGGATATGAAATCATTAAACGCAAATACACCAAACTGCATCTCAGCTGGTGACATTTTAAAATATACGACGAAACTCTCCACAGCTTTTAACATCGTATTAAATTCATTTTGATGAATGCTTCCAGAAAAATCCAGTACAAATACGATATCAGCGGATGAAGGGCATGCTGAAAAAAATGAAATGAGTAACTGAATGCGCTCCCTGACGAGTGTGTTTCCAGCTAGTATGTATAAATTGCTATATAGCAAATTAATTAATCTTTCCTTACACGATTGAATACAGTGAAAACAATTATGGGCGTTCAAAAATAGGTAATTTTTAAAACAGGCCCATTAAAAAAGTATGTTAATATTTTTCAAGGAATATACTTTATGTACAGTCATGATTAGCTAATACTGCTATTAAACTATTACGGAATAATTGAAAGCAGAAAACACTGAAAATTTGAAACTGTATTTTATTGAATTTAACTACAAAGGATAAAATGTGAGTTTGATGTTTATTGTTAGGGTTAGTATCAGACCTGGAATTTTAATTGACAAGAGAAAGAAAAAAAATATATATATGCTATTCTTGCATAAGGTACCGATATTTTGAATTCGGCTATTTTCAAATAGTGACTAGATATTTTCATAAATGGCCATTAGGTTGATTTCATTTCTAGTAACGAAACAACATCAATAAATGATTGGGAAATTAGAATCACTACACTCAACATGACACGCTTTTCAATTAAAAAAAATACTAACCCTAACTCAAAACCTCCCTACACACCTTAACCACAGGCATAATGTTGAACCCCACCTCAAATCTACCAACTAATCTTACCTGCTAACCCTCATTCTCTCAATCCCAATTTTAAAAGATAAACAGTCATTCTCATTATACCCCTGTCTATCGTGAAAGATGAACATTCTTCTCTCTCTCTCATGATATTGTGCTTACCTCCTTTCTGCATATAATAAAGTATCATATACTTATTTTGCTGGTATAAAATGAGTTGGATTAATGTCAGTATATTCCTCAAGTCATTGATAAATAAAAATACGAATTGAGAGGTATATTTTCCCATTTTTAAGGGTTAGAATCAAGGACAGGGATTTTTTGTTCATAATTTATGAGCTGAAAATTGAATGGTAGTTTATTTTTTGTTTTAAGGAGTCGAAATACAAGTGATTTTTTCAATTTATGGGTCAAAAACAAGGGCAAGTTTGTTTTTCACTTTTAAGGGTCAAAATCGAGGGAAATCATTTTTCCTTTCTTAGTTTAAAAGTCTCCTTGTTTAACCCTTTTTTCAAGCTAAAAAGGTTCAGAGTCTTTATCAAGCCCAAAAAAGGAACTGCTGTGCTGGTAGATATGTTGTAAGACTTTTACATATACGGGGTCTTCATCTTGTGTGATAGCATCAATGACACTATGATGCAAGCGGATCTTTTAAAAACATTTTAGTCTTTTTTTCAAAAGATTACGTAGGTACTTTTTTCGTAGACTTCTTTTCTACTGAAATGAGGTTAATGGGGCCAGATGGTACAGTAATCTTGATCTGAACCATGCCTACTACCAAGTGCACTTACAAAATGCTCATCAGTGGAAGAAAGCTTTCTTCATACTGGGGAAGGGATTGTACCACTGGACCTGACAGCCCTTTGAGTTGAAGAAAACATCAGTCACATTTGCGTGAGTAATGCACTCTATTTTGGCTGGGACGGAGTACACAGTGGAGTAATTGAACAATATACTGGTTTTCAAAAAGAAAAAAATCTTACGATGGATAACATCAGCGGGACTAACGCTTCGATTCTTCAAATGCAAGTGTGGTTACAGTAGATACATTTCATTTGACAAAAGCCCAAGGGGAAGAGAATGTTGAGGCATTTAGAGGAACATAGGTCCTCAAACCAGGAGACAGTATGAAGCAATTCTGGAGCTGGTAAAATTTTACAGGGGATATATACTGCGCCAACATAGCCGTACTATTGTCGGTTCTTATCAAAAAGGGAGAGCAAAACTGAAATATACGATTGGACAAGGCTGAGAACAATTTAATTTCTGTGGGAGTGTTTTATTCTTACTTAAATTTCTTAGATGTATTTCCCTATGCTAGCATCTGTTTCATATGACCTCAGTGGGTTATATTATTATCTTAGGTTTGGTCTACTTCCTCATGTCTAATTTATTCATGCTGATTGGATTGTTCCCAGAGGTGGCTTTGTGACTAAAATACCTATGTTAATAATTATTGGTATATCTATATGTGGGTTATTGAGTTATGTTTGTTATTAGAAATTTTGAGCAGTGCGTACATTTTAACGCTATTTAATTTTTTCTGTTTAATAAATCTATTTTATGTTTTCTTTTTGTTTTATTGGCAAAACTAAGGATTTCAAATTTCTCATTTAGACATAGGTGGCATGGAGTATCATCATTTTGGTATATGTGTGTTTGTTTTAATATTTTCCATTTTATTGCAAATTTTCCTATAATATGTAGACAGTGATGGAATTTTTTTTTCCATTAGTAAATGATGATATATGGTTGGCTACTCTAAAGGGTGTTTTTGGTATTCCTATATGATATTCCACTTTTAGTTTTTTGTTTCTCTTGGGTTGGTATTTCGGCTTGGTATACAATAATTGATTTGAGACATTTGTTTTGCAAAGTGCATCAGTTTTTGTTTTATAATTGCAGTCTAGATTATTTATGTTCTCTTCATTAGTATTGATTTTAATTACTCTATTGTTGTGTTTTGTAACGTATGTATTACAATTTTCTGTAAAACTAAAGCTAATTTTCAATTTGTTCATGTTAGATATTTTATTGAGTGGGTTACTCTTGGGGGATTGTTTTTCTGTTAATTGGATGGATATTTTTCCTACGATAATTCTTACTTGTAAGTTGAATGGTAGTGTTTATCAGATGATTGGTCTACCTCTATCACGTTTTTTTTTTATTCTTGGTTTTTCATCATATTTGAAGTTATTTCAGTAAAACCGATATTCTGTATCATTTGGCCTAGACAGTGTATATATATATGTGGGGGTGTCTGACTGAATGTCTATCGTGACAAATATTTCAGCTATCCGTATATAAATATTTCAAGGGTTTTAGACGGGCAGTTCTATTTACAATGTGACTATAATGCCTCAATGGAACTATAATTTTTGTCAAATATTGATACCTTTTTCAATGCCAAACTTAAGTAACAAATCGTCCTTTATTTACATGTCTGTTTTCTTTTATACTAAAATTTTGGAAATACATTTTGCAGTATTTAGTTCTGAACATCATTCAACTTTACGCTCCGACTTTAAAATTAACCTACCGGGGGGGGGGGGGGGTAAACAGCTGCTACGACGACTTGAGTTCCATACTCCAAGAAAACAAAAAAATATTTCAACATCATTATGGAAGACTTCAACGCCCAAGTAGGACAAAGTTATGAAAAATGTGTCGGTTAGTACAGATATAAAAATACAGAACAAGTGGAGATCTTGCGAACTTTTCAACAGCAAACGGGTTCGAAATCATGAATACCTTTTAAACGAAAGCAAATTGAAAGTGGACATAGAGGAGCCCTAATCACGAAACCAGAAACGAAATAGACTAAATCCTAGCGTACAAGAGCGATACCATTGAAGATATGAAGGCCCTAGATCAGGTTATTGTGGGAAGTGACCCTAGAATGATAAGATGGATAATTCAAATTAACACCAAAATAGAATGCATGAAAATGTTCTACACCAGACTGAAACCACTTAACGTTCAAGAAGAACTCACCTGATCATTCAAGCTGGCACTGAAAAATAGACATGAACTCTTAAACAAAGCAGAAGAGAACATCAAAGAATCGGCAACATAATAACAATCTCCCAAATAAAAGTTGCCAGCATGTGCAAGTCAAAGATCTCACAAGCCATAAGCTCAAAAAAAAAAAAAACAAGAATCTCATGAAATATGCAAGAACCTAATGCCACCATCAACAATAGAAAAGATAGAAGCAACAGAGTTGAGCAAAAACATCCACAAGAAACGAAGGGAAGACAAAAGAAGATACACAACAGCAGTCATTGGAAGCATTCTTGAAAAAATTAGGGGATTCGAAAATATTTGTGGATGTAAAACTATTGGGAAATCTCTCAGTACAGGAAAAAAGCTAATAAATAGTATGCCCAAACCAAATGGAGACCTGATAACAGATACAGACCGTTTTGTCGAAAGTGACCAGACAAGAAACACTGAAAAATGAATAGGAAACGAGCTGAGAGTAATCAATTCGAAGATTTCCCAGATAGTACTCGACTGGAAGTGAAGCAAGACATCAAACAGAGAAAGAAAATCACAATCGACGGACGGAAAAGGGCTGGAAAATCATCACTAGGAAAGTAGCCATTCTATTTAACTTATGCCTCAAACAAAGTAAAGTGGAACACTGCAATCCTAATGCTGTTATACAAAAAAAAACGAAAGACCTCAGCCACTAAAAGTCAATAAGCCTGCTCAACTGCGTCTCTTCACCAAAGTGATCACCAGCTGAATCAACAAAACACTAGATTAAAACCAACCACTGGAACAAGCTGGCTTCAGAAAAAGGTACTCAAACATCGACCATCTCCATTCAGTAAACCAACTAAACGAGAAAGCAGCAGAATATAGAATTCCTCTAGCTGTAGCATTTGCTGAATTTAAAAAGGCCTTCGATTTAGTGGAAATCTCGAAAGTCATTGACGTAATAAGCGTATACCACATATGTCAGAGTACTGCAGTTCCTTCATCAGGCTACATCAAGACCAGCTTACCCGAACTCTTTACAGCCTACTTTGGGATGATTTCCCGAGATCTAATACACAAAGGAATCAGAATAGACGGAGAATATCGAAGTGACCTCAGATTTGCTGACGACATCGTCCTTTTTGTTAGTGGCTACAACTAGGATGACCATACTGATGGACATTCTATAGACTCTATCTCACATTTACTTAGTGACATTCCTTTCCCTTCATCCTTCCTATCTCTACATCTTTTATTTCTATAGAGCCCTCCTCATATCCGTGTCGGCAGAAACCCCGGTCCTTGTTTATTTTAAATTCACTCATGAATTAAACCTGGCACTATTGTTTACTTCTTTGTTTGTTTTTATTTCTGTATTTTCTTAACATCCAACTAACTGTGAACTAACCTTGTTTTTGTGCTTAAACAACGAACAGGCTACTTACCAGGATTTTCTCCTTGGATCAATTCTCGTTATTCATATTTTAGGGGGCTAATATATTAGCAACGCTAAATCTGGCCCCCGACGCTAAATCTGGCCCCCTGACCCTAAATCTGGTGACCTCCCCCCCCACGTGAATTAAGCGCAAATTCGTATTTCTTTGCGTGGCGAAAAATATGAGAGGTTAGTTTCTTCTCTTCACACAGTTCTGTTCATTCAGTGCACTCTATTCTTCAATAACAACCATGAGTTCTGAAGACCATCACGATATGTGTGCGATGTATAATACCAGTATCCCTTTTTTGAGAAGCGATCCACATTCATGGTTACAAACAGAAGTTTCACTTCACTGTAACTGCTTTACCCGGTACACTGATTCCGGAAATCCAAGATTTCATTAACAACGCCCCAGCTTCAAACGCTTATGATATGCTGAAGGAAGTTGTAATAGAGAGAACTTCCAAGTCAGAGCGAATGAAGTTATAACAACTTCTCACGACTGAGACGTTAGGTGACAGGACCCCATCGCGATTCTTACGTCATATGCAGTCATTAGCGGTAGGTGACCAAAACGAATCCTCGACCTTGTTGAAAGCTATGCAAAGCAACTACATTCCCTAGAAAACAAGGCTGACGAACTTTCTAATCGACCAGCCTGCGGCCGCTGGAAAGGACGATCCAGGTCAAAATCGAGGTCTAAGTCGAGACGCAGGTGCCCTATCTGTTGGTATCACAGTTCGTTGGGGGTGCAGGCAAAAAAAAATGCACCTTTTTGTACTGTACAGGGAAACTAGCATGCCGGCAGAATTCGACAACTGATTCTGTTGGCCACAATACCCCTGCTAGAAAGGAAGGTCGTCCGTTACATGTATACGATATGGAAACAGGACTCAATTTTTTATTTGATAGCGGCACACAAATTTCGTTGGGACCCGCCACCCTCAAAGATAGAAACAGGGGCCCGGAGAAATTGACACTACAAGCCGTTTATGGTTCTCTGATTCGTACATTCAGTCAAAGATATATGAACGTCACTATCGGTCTTCTTAGAAAATTTAAATGGGTTTTTACAATCGCCGAAGTTGCTACACCTATATTAGGGGCAGATTTCTTACAGCACTTCGGACTACTGATAGACATGACAAACAAACGGCTCATAGACCCTGTAGCAAGTTTCAAGACAAAGGGCTCCCTCGAAGCCACTGAAAAATTAAGTTCCTCTATAGCTAGCTCTAGTGTCAACCCTAAGTATTTAGAACTTATTAGGAGATACCCCAAAATTAGCAAACCCTCATCCAATGCCTCTCAATTGTCTCACGATATAACTCACCACACCGTAACAACAGGTCCTCCTGTCCATGGACGCCCACGACGCTTTTCCCCTGAAAAGCTAAAAGCTGCGAGGATGGAATTCGACCAAATTCCAGAGCTTGGCATCATACGGCCATCTCAAAGTAGCTGGGCTTCCCCACTCCACGTGGTCCCAAAAAAGGGCGGTACTTGGCATGCATGCGGTGATTATCGTTCTTTGAATTTTGTGACTCAGCCAGATAGGTACCCACTACCACATATACGTGACATCACATCACAAATTCAAAGAAAAACATTTTTTCTAAGATATATTTGATTTGGGCATATCATCAAATACCGGTAGAACCCACTGACATACCAAAAACAGCAATAACAATACCTTTTGGTCTATTCGAGTTTTTACGAGTTCCTTTTGGACTTATAAATGCAGCTCAGTCTTTCCAACGTTTCATGAACCGTATTCTACATGGACTAAACAACTGTTTCTCATACATTGATGATGTTATGATAGCTAGTTCATTACATGAAGAACACCTAGTACATTTACAGCAAGTTTTCGAACGTTTCAAGGAATATTGTGTTATTATTAATCTGATCAAGAGTCAGTTCGGAAAATCTGAAATAGATTTCTTAGGACACAAGATTAGTGCTGCTGGTGTTTCTCCCCTTCCTGAAAAGACTGAAGCTATACGAAATTTCCCTGCTCAAGACATCATGAAGAAATTACGCCAATTTTGGGGAATGATCAACTTCTTTAGGAGATCCATCTCAAATTGTCCGAACATTCTACGACAATTGACTGACACTGACCAACATTAAGAACTATGACATTTCACTGACTAATAAGGCATTAAAAGCCTTTGACAAGATTAAAAAAAACGAATTAGCCTATGCCACTAATTTATCTTTTGTCCTACCTAACACCGAGTTGTGCCTAGCTTGTGACGTCTCAGATCGTACCATAGGTAGTGTGTTACAGCAGAGGGTTTCAGGTTCATGGCAACCTATATCCTTTTTTTCTAAAAAGTTGACTGCCACGGAATCGTGCTACAGTACTTTCGGTGAAGAGCTGTATGCTGCATATTCCATTGTACGTCACTTTCGCCATCTGCTGGAATATCGAGAATTCTATATTCTAACCGACCACAAACCACTCCTCGGTGGTTCCCGAGCTAAAACAGACAGACACTCGCCTCGAGAAATTCGGCATTTGGATTTCTTCCTCCAATATACTGCTGACATTCGCCATATCAAAGACGAAGACAACATTACTGCTGACGCTCTCTCCTGTAACATTAACGCCTTTGTGTTGGATCCTGTAATTGATGCACAAGCCATTGCCGCAGAACAACTCAACGACACACAACTACGACACTGTCTTCAGTCGACGAGCACAGCACTCCAGTTACGCAACTTCCCAGTTCCACATTCAGACCTTCGCACCACATGCGACACTTCAACGAATCATCCACGTCCATTCGTTCCAGAATAACTAAGGAGATAAATTTTCGATTCGTTGCACAACACATCTTATCCAGGTGAGGAAGCTTCAATCAAGCTGGTCGCAGAAAGGTACGTGTGGCCAAAAATGAAAACTGATGTCCACCTGTGGGTAGAAGCCTGCATTGTATGTCAGAAAGCAAAAATCAACAGGCACACGCGTGCACCGGTCGGCAAATTTCCAACTCCTGATGAACGTTTTACCCTCGTTCACGTAGACATCACTGAACCCCAACCGCCATCCAACGGGTACACGTACTTGTTGACTTGTGTGGACCAATTCACACGCTGACCTGAAGCTTTCCCAATCACAGACATCACGGCAGAGACAGTTGCACGCGCTCTCTTGTCAGGATGGATAGCACGATTCGGTGTCGCATCGGTAATTACAACCGACAGGGGACGGCAATTTGAGTTGAGTCTATTCCAACAACTTACAAATCTTCTTGGCTGCAAGAGAATCCGCACAACTGCATATCTTCCGGAAGCAAACGGCTTAGTCGAATGCTTCCACCAATCCTTGAAAACTTCCCTAAAAGCACAACTAGATCACGTGCACTGGGAAGACTATCTGCCACTTGTTCTCCTTGGACTACGTTCTTCTATTAAGATGGACCTAGAATGCTCATGAGCAGAACTAGTCTATGGAACGACACTACGTTTACCAGGCCAAGTGGTCATAAAAACACCACATGATGAACCGATGAACATAGACAATTTCATCAATAGACTGAAGTTTTACATGGCTCAATTGTCACATTCATAAACATGAAAAGCAAACAAAAACCCATACGTCCATGATGCATTACATACAAGTACACATGTCTTGGTACAAGACCACACACACAAGCATCCACTACAACCAGCCTTTAAAGGCCCATACAAAGTCATAAACAGACACCCAAAATGTTACACGCTGCTTATAAACAACACGAATCAAAATAATGTTTACCTACGTAGGGAGGTCAAAAGTGAACAGTGACTTTTTCAGTAAAAAATGTTGGAAGACTTTTCTCTCTTCAAAGTGTCAAAACTGGAAACTGACTTTTTTCCATTCTTGTAATTGGAGAGACTCCCATCTTTAAGGATAAAAATCATACATTTGAATCTACTAAGTCTTTTCCCGGGCAAGCGTCATTAGCTCCCTCGGTTGCTTGCTAAATCTTTTATATATATATATATATATATATATATATATATATATATATATATATAGTGAATATGTGGAAAACAGGAGTAAATGTAGAAAACGAATTTATTCCACTTTTTAAATCGTTATTTCAAAAATTGTTCCTTGACCGGTTTCGCTTATGCGGCCATTTTTTAAAGGATGGAGTGAATGGATGGGTGTAGATGGTATCAGTTCCAATTTATAGTTTGTTTGTTTTTTGGGGTTTTTTGTTTTTTGTTTTTTCATATTCCCATCTGGTTTTCTTTGGTTGACTTCTGGTGTTTCATTTGTCCGAAGGTTATCTGTTGTGTTGAGCCTATCTTTTTCATTACTCTGGTGTCGATTGGGTCAAGAGCAATTGATATGGAGAGGGAGGAATATGGAACGGTGTTGGATTCTAGATTTTGTGTGGCTATGATGGTGGTTTGTTGAAGTTGAACATTTGTTTTGCTAAAGTTCATGTGGATGCCAAACAAACATCAAAATCATAAGTACCATGCTGGAGAAGGTAGACAACTACATCTACCTTAGACAACGAGTCTCCATGAAGTCATCAAAAGAAAAGGAAATAAAATGAAGAATCACATAAGGTTGGTAAGCTTTTGGTAAAGTAAGACTTTATAAAACCAAAAAATCACATTAGTCCTGAAAAAAAGTGTATACAACTAATATATGCTACTGATAGTCACACATGGAACTGAAACATGGAAAAAAAAGACCCTCCAATTGTGAACCATGCAACGTGCACATAAAAGAATCATGCTCAATCTCCCATGAAGAGATCATAAGACAGCACAGAAAAGACAGGCGGCCGGGACATCATAGAAATTGTTAGAAAACTCAAAGGGCAATGAGCTGGACATGTTACAAAAATGGCGCACAACCGCTGGCTATTACGTCTCAAATCGTGAATCTCCAGAGATCAGGTGCGAGGTTATGGCCGACAGAAAGTAAGATGGCGTGACGAGCAAGATAAATTCAGAAAGTACTGGCACAGCAATACCCATGATAGAAAGGTCTAGCGAATCTTGGGGAAAGTCTATGTCCATCGACAGACGCTAACAGACTGATGATGATGATGATGGTGGTAGTGGTGGTGGTAGTATCCACAAGAAGAATTTTGTTCCATACCAATAGCTTTTACATTCGTGGATCGTTTGAATTCATTTATACTTGAAATCCGAGCGTTTTATTTGCATTTGATTTTTTATAAGTCAAGTATTAACGATGATTATGATATTTCATGTTTGACGTTTCCATAAAATTTGAAGAAATATTGTTTTAGAGTTTGATTTGGTAGTTTTAGCAGGGGGGATGTATACCAAAGAAAATTCCGTTCACTTGTACGAAATCAAGACAAGATCAGTAAAAAATAAAATAAAATCATGTTCTTTGTCTGTCATTTTTGATGATAGATATATTACAGAAACATTATTTATATCATATCTATCGAATCTAAAGCCAAGACTTATTCTTAATTTTCTTATCAACGCCGTTCTCTCCTTACCGTGAGTAAATCAGTCCATGCAAAAACTTAGTTTGTTCTTTATCATTTTCTCGAATACTATCATCCATTCATATATATCATACCGTCGAAAATGTCACAATATGAATTATACGTAGTTCTGATATCAACAGAACATAAACAAACTAGACCAAAGATCGGAGAGTGATGAGTCAAGGGTGTTGATCGGGCTTTTGTCTGCCATGCAAATTTTGGTAGCTCAATAGATAAGAGCAGACCTGGTTTCAAAGCTCTCCCATAAAGGGTGTGGGTTCAATCAATTTCCCGATCAATGCCATTTGCTCACAACCGTAGGTAAATTGACCCGAGCAAAAATCTAATTACACACACACACACACACACATATATATATATATATATATATATATATATATATATATATATATATATATATATATATATATATATATTTCAAGGGGCGCTATCCCCACGAAAGAATAGTCTAGAAGTGCACGTTTACTAAATCATAAATCTATAGTATTAATATGTATCACTTTAAAGAGGGCTGTTGATTTCATGTCAGTTGATCCGTAAATAAAGCTCAATGGGGGCGGGATCTCTCTTCTAACGAGTGGCAAATAGAGGATTTCCTCATATATGTATATATATATATAAGGGGTACCGTCTAAATTTTGTGAGAGCCATGGAAATCCCCTATAGATATGTTGGAGCCCATCAAATATGTCGAATAAGAAGGCAAATCAATCAAAGGCAAATCAATCAACGGCTCATAAATTTATGATCTAAGTGGGGCAGGACCTCCAGTGGGTATATAGAAAAGAGTCTCTTGGTGCTGGATGGGAAAAGGACGGATAGATATATAGGAGACCGACTGAGATAGTACAGGCCATCGAGACACCATGTAGATATATAAGGACCCACCGAATATACCAGATAACACAAAGTAGGCGACGTCAACCTGAATGTTCATCAGAGAATAGTGTGCTAAATTCATCCGCACCTAATCTCATATGACAACGGAACCATGTAAATATCGTGGTGTTCCTATGAATCAGTGTCTATTAAAGGTCCAATTACATTTCTCCATGTGCCTACGGACAATTTGCCATCAAGGGCGAGAAGACACTGTCAAAGAAAGACAAAGTTTTAAACATTTTTAACAAATTAAACAATGTAAAGGTCTACACCTACTATGTTTGAGGTATGGGCGAAGACTACTGACTAAATTAACAGTTAATGGAATTTAATAGCATAACCAAAAGCATTATATACATCAGTGAAATCCACTTATTTACAGCTTATGGTTTTTAAACATCTATTCTGTTGTAGAGATAACAAATTTATTGGCGTAAGTTAGATTAGGTAAAAGATACACATTAAAAGTGATCTAGTTTTACGCGCCTACTTCAAGAGGTTCTGACTCGGAGATTGAATCCTATATCAACATCAGTGTAGTAATGAACGAGGAGAAGACAAATTTCATAGTACTCGTTAGAGACGTCAATGCTAAGATAGAAAAAAATAAGTAATGGGAAATAAGTGTAAAAGTCTATGGGATAGAACAGAGGAACGAAAGAGGAAACGTGCTAATAAATCTCATACGGAATGGAGATAACAAACACTTTTTTCTAAGAACGAAAAGGTTGCAAATGGACAAGGAAAAACCGAAACGGAATAAAAAGAAACAAAAATGACTTCATCATAAAGAATTAATAACTTCAAAGACGTTAACGTCGCCAGTAAAGTAAACATAAGAAGTGACCACTTGATCTCAACAAGCCGAATTACATTTGACTCCAAAACGGAAAGGAACAAAATGATACTTAAGAAGAAAAAACATACCAGAGGTTAAAATTGAGTGGTATTTTTTTTTTTTTACTTTGAGGGATCAAAATTCGAAAGGTTATTTTTCTCAATAGTGTGGGTCAAAATCGAAGGGAAGATTGTTTTCAATTTTGAGAGACAAAGGGGAACTTTCATTTTTCATTTTCCAAATCGAGGCGGAACGTTTATCTTGGCAAAATCGAGTAGAATTTTTTGTCTCACTTTTAGGGGTCAAAATCAAGATGGTTTTCACTTTTAGGGGTCAAATCAAAGAGTGTTTTTCAGGGCTCAATATGCAAGGGAATTTTTTTTTTACTTTTAGAGGGCAACATCGAAGGGGAATATTTTCTTCCACTTTCATGAGTCAAAATCGAATCGAGGATTTCAGGGATCAAAATCAAGAGGGAGCTTTTATCTTTTATTTTTAGGTCAAAATCAGGTGCGATGTTTTTTCACTTTTAGGCGTTTTGATCGAGGGACTATTCATTTCACTTTCAAGGGTCAAAATCCTAGGGAAATGTCACTTTTAGAGATCAGAATTGAAAAGGGTCCTAATCGAGGAGGGGGGATTTTTTTATATCTTAGTGGTAATAATCAATAGAAAACGTTTATTTCAATTTTCAGAGGTCAAAGTCAGGTGCGTTTAGCGGTCAAAATCGAGAGGAATTTGATTCCAGTTTTGGGGTTCCAAATCTATGGATAATTTTTTTATGGATTAAAATCTACGAGAATTTTGTCTTCACTATCAGAGATCAACATCGATGAAGATCTGTTGTCAATGTTAGAGGTCAAAATCGAAGGAGAAGATTTTTTCCTAATTTTAGAGATCAAAAACGAAGGAATGATTTTTTTCCGATTCTTTAGTGGGGACTTTCAGTTTCTTTCTAGATCGAGGGGTTATTTTTATTTATTCATTTATTTATTTATTTATTTATTTTTCTTTTAACAGTCAAAATCAAAGGGATTTTTTTTCCACTTTTAGGTATCAAAATTGAGGTGGGTATCAATTTTAGTAGTCAAAATCGATGGGAGTTCTAGAGAAAAAACTAAAAAGAGAAGTTTTATTTTTCATTTTTAAGGATCAAAATCGTTGGAAGAGATGTTTTTCTATTATACGTCTCAAAATCGAGAGGGAACATTCAAATTCATATTTAGGGGTCAATATCAAGCAGATTTTTTTCTTTTCACTGGTTAGTATCGAAGTGGTTTTTTGGGTCTTTTTCTTTTTTTTTTCCAAGAGTCCAAATTGTGGGATAATGTTTTTTAGTGGTCAAAATCCCAGGTGGGTTTTGTTTTCAATTTTGAGGGTCAAAATCGAAGGGAAGATTTTTTTTCAATTTTACTTTTCTTTTCATTTGTAGGGGTCAAAATAAATTAATTTTTTGTGATCAAAATTGAGAACAACATTTATGCTCATTTTGGGGTCAAAATAAGTTGGAAACTTTTATTTCACATTTAAAAGACAAAATCAAAGAGAATTTTTTCCCACTTCGAAAGAACAAAATCGCTTTCAAACCTTTAGGGATTGACATCGAGAGGAAACTTTTTTTCCACTTTTGGGGTCAAAATCGACAGTGACGTAGTTTTTTTCTTAGGCGTCAAATTGAAAGGGACTTTTTTTTGTTGTTTTTTTCTATCACTTTTCAGAGGTCAACATTGAAAGATGAACTTTTGTCTCTTTTATTGGTCAGAATCAAAGATGAATTTTCCCTTTTTTAACATTGACTCTCCCCTTTCGAACACGAGCCCCACTTTTTAACACCCGGCTCCCCTTTTTGGACATTAGCCCAATTTTTTTCATCATTAACCTTTCCCTGAATGGCCCTGTTTTTACTATTTTTAACATAATCCTTTTTTTTCACTTAGGTTCCTTTTTCTTAACATAAGTCCCCTTTTTAACATTATATCTTGCCTTTTAATAAAAAAAGATAATTAATATTTTACGTTGAAAATCATTTGATTTAATTAACTGATGATACGTTGTTGTTTTTTGTTTTTTTTTCACTTTGTCTTGTCCCAAAATGTCTAAACCTAAAATGTCTGAACCCAAACCGGTTCAATATTGACAATATTTTCATGGACTGTCCGACAGGAGGGGGTATTAATCACGATAGCAATATAGGTGAAAGAACAACTATGTCACTTATAAGTGACTAATGTACTAATGTTTCTACATGGGTTTATCTAACGAATCTGATACTAAGATCATAGGAAATGAATTCGTTTTTATTTTATCACTGGATCATAGTTCCTCGTGAGCCAGTAGCACATATTTTGCGGTCTGGTACCGGACCAGGGTCCAGTAGTTTAGGGACTACAGGTCTAACATACTATAAGTATCAAATTTGATTTTGTCAATAATTTTGTGTAAAAATACTAGAAATAGCACAATAAATTGTTAAAACTGATTATGAGTTGTTATTGGGTAGAATGATTGAATGAAAATATTTTGATTGCTTTATCTATAAATACAACCAAAGATTTTCAATGGGAACTTGACACCCGTGTTAAAAAAAAGCCTCGAACTTGCGTAAAAGATTTCTCATCGTCGAAGCCCTGCTCTTATTATTGAAGAGAAAGATTAAGGGAAAGTTCTAATGTAACTTATCAAAAAGCTTTGTGAGAGATTTTTCAGAAAAACATCGTGAAATAGCCAACAGCGTGAAATGTTGTCTATTTGTGAGCATTAAAATGGCATTCGAAAATTTTCTCAAATATTTGTTATGGAAGATGTTATTTTTAAATAATAACCGTGTCGCAACAGTATGAAAATATAAGAATTAAAAAGTACTATATTCATGGGTATTTGGAAAGTATTTTGATAATTCTGCAATTGCCGCCGTGTCCAGATAGTATAAAAAAAAAAGAATTAATAAATGTCATCCCTAGGTATTTAAAGAAGAAATATACCACTATAATCTGTGTGTGTGAGTGCATCAAGACAACTCTACAACTGGTAAGTTGATATTCACCAGATATGTTGGTCTGTGCACCTGATATTGCAATGTCATGTTTAAAGTTGTTTGGGTTTACGGTTTTCGCTATGAGGTGGTGTTCGATTCACAATAAAAATTCATTTTGAAATGGATACAATTTATGGTCCGAATTTTCTACGTCACCAGCGTTCATGAGCGTTGGTGGATAGATGACGTAACAGCATTTTTAAAATTTTGATTTGAAAATGATATATATATAGAGAGAGCGGGATATAATCAGTATTTTTCGGCCGAATCTCTCTATTGAACAAGATTAGATTGAATTATAGTTGAGATGACGTAACAGTATTTAGAACTTGTTTTCTAAAGGACGGTATTTTTACTTTGATAGTTGTTTTTAACGACATCATATCAAGTTTAAACCTCCCGAAGATTTTCATGTCGAGGAATAAACAACAGAAATATTGTGATTATGTCTTCTGCTTTTCTTATATTATCAAACGCAATTTGAGGAATTATATTCTTCTATTTTCTACTAATTCAATATATGTATATTCATATTTGTATATATATACCTACATGTATATATTTATGTAAGTGTATACATCTATGTATATATAGATATAATCTAATAAACTTTGCACTTTTCTGCAGAATTTTTTTTTTTTTTTTTCATATTAGAAATTTCATAATTCTTATACAGACCCACGTCATCAAACGACGTTATTTTATGTAAGTGACTTATTTTACGATCGCTGTTTAGGGCATTCCTTGTTTTATAAATAATTTTTACTATCCGAGCGAGCGAGTGAAACGAAGTGAAGCTTGGTTATTGACATAGGCCTATTCATTTCTATAACAAAATGGTGTCCGTTGCCAGGCTAGCTACGGCTCATCCGCAGATCTAAAATTCAAAAATTGTTCATGCAAATAGAATGCATTTCAATGGATGTTATATGCTAAAAGCTAGGTCCCCCCACCCCTTTTATCAAAATCATAGAAAAAAGAAATTGTTTCATGATCTTAATGTACCCAAAATATTGATTCAGAACGTGTTTGATTCTTTGAAAAGTAAAAACGTGCAAACCATTTTAAAATACCGCCTCGGACAATTGAACAGAAAAGAATTGGATGTATTTTATTTCACCAAACAAACAACAAGTAATAAATTTATTTTAATAAGGCAATTGGTTAAGATTGAAGATGAAAATTCAGCTAATTTCCTCACAAGTAGTGCCCATCTTTATATTTCCATAAACCATTTTTTTTTTTCAATTTACATGACGATTACCTGCTGTACAAACATAAGTATGAATGATGCATTTCGTTGATTTGTGCCGAAAAAACACTGACTTTTTCGTAAAGGTGTTCTTTTTCAATGAGAAGGGTAATCGTAGAAACAAGGGCTTGTTTACAATTGCGAACCGGTTGAGCATGAAAAGTTGCTTTAGGAAAAGTTAACCCATATGAATAACTATGTAGATAGATCCCCACTCCCCAGTGACGGTTGAAATTTTAATGATTCTACTTCGTTTTATTATCCTTTTTTTTTTTTTAAATAAACTCGACTTCGTTCGTTTTGTATCCTTGTACTTTTAACAATTGTTGAAAATCGACTATGGATGCAAAAAAAGGCAAAAGTATTTGGAGCTAATTCCCTTCTTTCGGCACGATAGGAGGTAGTTGCGATTTTTAACCTTTGGCGCGGTGGAAGGAAGTCGCAATAGTAAATTGTCAAGTTTCACACCTTCATTCAATCGATGATGAAAACAGAATTACAATTATCTCCTGTAACCATGATGGATATCAATAAATATAATCCCTATTGTAAAGTTTCACACTTTCTTTCACTCGTCAAAAACGGTACACAAATGTATCACCCCACCCTCCAAGAAGACAAATTTCGGGGGATGATTTTGAAGAACTAATTTGCTTTGAAAAAAGATTTGTATGAATACTGTTACGACTTCAGAACATCAGCAAATAAGTTCGGTTAATCACTCAAGGAGAAACAGTCAAGTGACCAACATCTTTTGGCAAGCATCCTGTGTTGGGCGTGATCAATTAAGAAATTGGTAAACAGGGGTGATCGATGAATAAGTTACTTTTGTCGCCTTTTGTTAGGTAGTGATCACTAAAACAGTCCAATTTAGGAGTAAAAAAGAAGAAAATGCTGCCAGACATACACTAAGGGATCAATTTAGCATGAACGTACATTGCAAAATCTCCCACCTTTTACTAAAAACCTACTTCGTGGAAAAGATGAGAAAAAACAACAACAAAAATATTTTCTAGACATAATGAGTTGTAAATGTCCATATTTTAAGCATTCTGGCTCCATTCATGTGCCCTGTATTTGTGATATATACGTATATAGATAGCCAGACAGACGTATCTAAAAGTAAAGAAACACAGTTTAACAGTTTTGGTCCACGGTTTCTAATCAAGGTGGAAAAATATTATTCAAGTTTTTACTTTCCAACAAATACCATTAAGTTTTTGAGCAAATCGTTTGTAACCTCATGGAATAATTGTCAAAGAGAAATGTATCAAATGTAATATGTTGTTCTTTTACATACGAAGTAATAATGGTTAGAACCGTCAGGCTTTTGGAAGCATTCAAACCTAATTGGATAATTGTGGAATACGTTATTCAAATGTGAATGGGATGTTAATTTCATAATCCAAAGGAAACAACATATGACCGCTTGCTGGTGAGTGCGAGAGGCATGAAATGTTAACATTCACCGGGTATTCGTCCTTGAAATTCTTACAGAAACATAAACGTGTTTGTGTAACGAATCCTTACTCCAATACACACACACACACACACACATATATATATATATATATATATATATATATATATATATATATATATATTACGAAGACACACGTGGTCACATTTAGAGACTGTGACTCCCACACTCACCAGCAACTGGCAATATTTTGTTACCTGGGGATTATGAAAGTAAATAGCACATTTACATTTGAATGACGTATTCTACAACTGTATTCGCATAACATATTCTCCGCTTTGAGATTTTTAATCATCGGTGGATTTTGTTACGGAAGGTCACATGCATGAATTTCTGCTTCTTCCAGAAAACATGGTTTTGTCATGATTAAATAAATAAATGATTAAATTTCAGGGTGGATTGAAGATTTTTTCAATATATTATGTACTGCTGCATGAAAACATCTATGGCACGTGATGGAGCCTTTGTACTCGATCTTGGAAATTGTACTGTTGCAATGGTCAGACTGTGAGACTTTTAGTATGTCATCGGGCACACCTGACACACCCTAAGAATCAGTCTTATTGTGTTTTTTTGATCAATTTTGTGGTCATTTTGGGGTGTACGAAGATTTTTTTCATAAAGCCAAATAATTTGGCTATCAATTTGGACGCCATCTCAAAAATTACAACGTTACATTGGTCAGACTGAGAAAGAATTTTGATTTGTCATCAAGCACACTTGAAAGAACAGAAATCATTGAAAAGACTTGTCAAGAAATGGGCATTATACGTATTTGCCAGCCATTTCGGAGTGAGATATCCATCTGGCTATAAAAAAAATTGGCTATATATTTTTAGGACTTCATGCTTCGAATGAAGATGTCCCCACTTGAACCCAGTAGGGTTAGATTCCAGTCCACATTATTATCCCTTTCTAATAATCTACCTTGCTCTTCGTCTCTGTCTGTCTGTCTATCTGTCTGTCTGTCTATCTGTCTGTCTCTGTCTCTCTGTGTCTCTGTCTGTCTGTCTGTCTGTCTGTCTGTCTGTCTCTCTCTCTCTCTCTCTCTCTCTTTCTCTTCCCGTCTGACATACTGGAACATTAAAATTAACTTTCCGAATCACTGAAAGGCGATACCCTCATGAAAAAGCATCGAGTGTATTTGTTCATCAATTTATCCTATATACATGTATATACCCATTTGTGTGTCGAAACAGTGGGTAATCTTAGAATATGTATATTGTCAATTGTGTTGAACATATTAGTATATAACTATGCACGACATTGAGATAAAATAATATGTATGTATTTTATGGGCATATTGTGTATTGATATATATATATATATATATATATATATATATATATATATATATATATATATATATATATATATATATATATATATATATATATTAATACTTATGTATATGATATAGGGGCAGTGCTATTTATGAGCATTTTGTGTTGTTTGATGATGAGTCCAGCTATGTATGGACAAATATAAAAACGTTCTGGTATTTGGATAATTGTATTGCTTTGTAAAATGACAGCTGCTTCTACACATTTTCTTCTGTGTTGTTGATTTTCATATTTTATAACGCAGTGGTGTCGTAGGTTGAAATTCTTGCCTGGTGCATTTCTATGTGTAGTGGGTGTAATGGAACGGTCGTCTATTCTGGGTGTACTTCTATGTTCATAGATTCTTTTGTTTGTTGGTCTTGAGGCTTATCCAAAGTACAATCTACGGCAATCATGATAGAAGATGGTATACATGCATGCTTCAGAGTTAATTGATTTTGTGGGGACGGGAGTATGAGTTTTGGGACCGTCCAGGAAGTATTTGTGTTGATGTGTATGCCAGTGTCTTTAGTGTTATTGGAAATTGTCATGGATTGTAAGTTGTTGGGTAATGAGATGTATCTATTAGGTAGCGTTGTGGGGTTGCTTATTTTCTTCCAGTTGTAGCTCTGTGTATGACATGATGAGGGTACTAGAGTTTTTTAAGGTGTGTTCAATGTTATTTTCTTCGTTTTATAGCTGTTGGAGATTGCATAGTATTAAAGCTCTTGGGTAGAAACCAATTATCATTTTGATTTCATTCTGGTATTGTGATGCAAGTAAAAATGTATTGTCATTTCTCTTTGTAGAAATTTTGGTATACACCAAGTTGAAGGATATTGTCGGATCTGTGCATTAGGATATATAGGTAGTGTAGGGCGTTGTTGTCTTCGAATTTATACTTTAAAGTGAATGGTGCGTTCAACAGAGTTTAGTTTTTCTGTTATGGAAGTAAGGTTTACATCATGATTCATTTTAAAAGAACATCATCTATGTAATTGGGTATATTGCATTAAAATTGGTCAGATTCTATGAATTCTAAAAAGAGACATGCAAGCACTCCGCTTAGAGAGGAAACCCGTGGGTATAACGATTTTTGTTTGCGAATTTTTTTGTTGAAAGAAAAGAAACATTGGTTAGTTCAAAGTGTACATATTTTAATGAGTGTAAATGTAGGTTGGGGTACAGTTGTTTTTTGATTTCTTCAAATGATCTTTGAACAAAGTTGAACATTTCTCGACTAGCACATTAATGAAGAGAGATTTAGCTTTTAGGGTGACCATTAGTTTGTTTTGATGTGAGTGTTTTGTAGTCAAAAATTTCAGCTGTAAGCAGTTGCCTTCTTATTTCCTCGCATCAATTGCCCTTGAAAAAGTCCAGAAAATTGACGAAATGTCAGGAATTAAATTTAAATAATTTAAGACAAAACTTCAAATATTGTCATTTATTTCTCATATTGTCGTATTAACCACAATCCACACCAATATTTAATCATGATCGACTCAACAAGCTTTCTGATGGTGGGCCATTCCTTTTCAAATCTCTTGAAGAGACCACCTGCGAGACCAGATATCAATGAAAGGATACAGGAAAGTCCGATTTTAACATATCATGTCAACAAGCTATCCAAATGAGTTCACACCCTAATGCCTGTTCAATCCTGACACCTATATTGAATGCAGTTGTATCAAAGACCAGGCTCCTCACAAGCTGTTCTATGTACCATTGTCCTATAGTCTGAAGGTATGCCTATGCTTATCCAGGTCATTGCTCCGTCTTTGAGATACCGAGCTGTTTTCCCAAGCAGTCAAATCTAATAAGTATTATTAATCGATCCACGTTCGACTTCTCCCTCCTAATCATCCCAATGCAGAAGGACAGCCTTCTAGAGAGAATGATGCCAGATTTCCTTGGGCTGTCTTTTCCCTTTTTGGGGGCGGCGAATAGATCTTCGAGAACATTTAACCAAAGATAATGATTTAATGCTTTTACTACAGCTCCAGTTACAAAGCAGCATTACGATCTGATAGATTGCACTGGTTACCTCTTGGGGCATGAAAATGTTCTCAACTTCAACCTTCTTGAAACACTTCGCGAAAGAAGCTCCCAAAGGAGTGGATCCAATGGTTTAAAGTCTTCTTCATCTTCATCTAATGAAGATAAATATGAGAACGAGATTACAAGTGCACATGCTCCAGCCTTTTTTCAACTCTTGTTTATTTTTATACCTTTTCTTAAACATTGCTTTGTCGTCTATTCTGCAACACTTCCTCTCGTCTTGTGCAGTGTTTTACTTTATCGATGTCAGTTATGAGGCAAACATTTACGTCTTCGCGCTGCATGCTCAAGAATTCTTCATTGATAATTGTAATCACGGCATCGATAGTTGCGATGTTCCTGGATATCAGTTCCGAACATATCTTCCTTCATTTACCTCTGTCAACGAAGGTGAAAAGAGACAAATGTATTAGGTTGTATCTGTCTGTCTGTTCGTTCGTCTGTCTTCACGATATCTCTGAAGGTAATGAATGGATTTCAATGAAATGTTATAGAAAGATGGGCGATGGGGTAAAAAAGGGTGATGACATTTTGGTGGATTCAAGGATTTTTTCTGATTGGGAGATATTTTTCCGTTTTTTTTTCTATTCCATTTACGTACATGCTCATGGCTGCCTACACCAAAGCTATCGATGAATTTCTATCAAATTCTGCGGACGAGTGTACAATAGGCTATAGGGGGAGTGATTACAATTTTTGAGCGGATCCATGCACGATCATTTCCACTGCGTCCTTATTAAACCACATAATATCAGCATAATTTCATGTCAGTCCATTTGGATATCTCCAAAGGTTCTGAATTCATGTTTCGAAAGGGTGAACACTGGGCTTCGAAAGAAGTGATATAATTTTTGTGCGAATCTTTGCACAATTACCTTTCCTGTGTCGCAGTTATATGCTAAAACCTCATAATATTACAATTTCTTTCCTGTCCATGATATATCTCAAAAAGTTATTGATGAATTTCGATCAGATTTTGTGGAATGATTGTCAATAGACAGGAGAACTAATTGAATTTTTGTGCGATTCAATGCACATTAACGCCACATTTATTTGTCAAACGACATAAAATCGTCAAACCTTCATGTTCGTCCGCAGAATATTCCCAAAAGTTTAAGGTTAATATCATATTTTATAGTATGGACAATAGGCAATGGAAAAACTGTTAAAACGTGGGGACGGGGCTATGCACAATTACTCCACCTGATAATGGCGTTGGCAGAGGCATGCATCCTCTAAGTGCTTTCCATTTTTATCAGTCGTCTGCCTTGTGTTATTCTTCGTCACTGAATCGTTGCAGTTGAAAGGTTTCTTCCTGGTGCAAGAATCGACCAATTGCTTGAAAATCTAAAGCAGTAATCGAATGAATTATGAACGAATATATTTATACAAAATATGAATTTATTCGAACAAGATTCACTGCATTTTCAATGCAGTTACAAGTTTATCCGTCTCGTTTTTGCATCGCATTTTTTTTTAATTTTTAATAGCTAAATATTTCAAATATTTTTATGATCTGAATTGGGAAGAATAATATAAAATCAAATGTTAACAAATTTCACTGAAATTTTGCTCAATATTCGCACGTTGCAATCACAAAGAGCAAACTTGTGTAGATTATCCACAAAAAAAACTTTGAAATTTGATATTCCTGGATCAACCTAACTCGCCTA
The DNA here is from genome assembly GCA_963457665.1 of Thysanoteuthis rhombus. Taxonomy (NCBI): domain Eukaryota; kingdom Metazoa; phylum Mollusca; class Cephalopoda; order Oegopsida; family Thysanoteuthidae; genus Thysanoteuthis; species Thysanoteuthis major. The sequence continues at coordinate 14,197,983 of OY735203.1, forward strand.
TACATATATATGTTAAAAATATATGAAACAGCTGTATGCATTTATCGAAAATATCTTTACTCCGATAAGGCTCAATATATTTAGTAGAGATAATATGTCGATTAAAGGTGTCTGTGTGTATATACATATATATATTCTTCAACTGATTCTCTACCGGCTAAAATTTAGTTGAATCTACCATTACATTGCCACGATGAGTCTTAACTAAATAAAAAGTCACCCTCAATTACTATCCACATGCAAGTGAATAATGAATTTCGTCCAGTCATTTAGAAGAAAAAGTAATCATTTTTTGAAAGCATTTTTAGAAGCACAGGGTAAAATTTTGAATTGTTATTATCAATTCATTTCATTATCTTCAAACGTCTAGTCAGTCTAAAAGCTTTTCGGTTTCATCCCACGTGAATGAGAGAAATGTTCATAGAAGCAGTTATAGAAATTAATTAAATATGTATTTCTTTTCTAATTTAGGCGTAAATGTTGTTTTTTTTCTGCAAGGAAAAGATGTATTCGAAGATTCTTTTCTTGATGAGAGCTACCATCGTATCTTTCATTCTATATTATGCTTATCTCAATAAATACATTCTTTGTTATTCAAACCATTGTTTCTAGAATTATTTTTACATTTACATCGATATCTGCATCTTTACTAATTCAGATACAAATTGCATTTACTGTTTTAATCATGACCTTTTATGCCGACGACTTTAGACTAAGAAAGAAACACGGAATAACCCTCGCTCTCATATAGACTCTCATCCACTCTTTGTCTCTGTCTCTGTCTCTCTCAACTTATCTGCGGTCCCTATCAGAGCCATGCCTTGCTCATACGTAAACATGTGTTCCACTACTATTAATGACTGGCCTGATAAAGGCCATAGTAACTTATAATGTAGTGTTTTGAGTCAGATAAATATTACACCATAACTAATTGAATCCCATTCTGTTTATAACATCAGATACTGAAATTAGGTTTCTTTTTTTCCTAATGCTTTATAGTCTATTTTACGTATAAATTGGTCACATTTTAATTATATTCCTTCTTTTATAAAATTGAATTTTCTTGACGTTTTCTAACTAATTTTACATGTAAAAAAGGTACGTACAGTAATAAAGAGAATTGGGCTAAAAAAATCCCTTAGGTACTATTACTAAATACAGTACATGGCTCATTGGATAAACACATCGTTTCGTTTTTAATCATTAATTAACATTAGATGTAAATGGGTAGGTCATGTTATAAGGTAATATCTGGAGTCATATGAATATTTTACCTTATTGATTTAATACCATTCTAATAATCATATCGGATATTGCTATTTAGGTTTTATCTTTTAATCCTAATTTTCTATGTATTTGTCACGTGCAATAATTGAAAATTTGTAATATAAAGACGGTCCTTCACTTCACACAATTTGTTGTTCAGATTATCCAACAACAAACACAGTCTGGAAAAACGTCATAGCTGCCTGGAAACAATCAACTTCACATATGCGTGTGCATTTAAATAATAAAAACATCTGTACATACACTTATTTACGAATAGAAATTAATAAAAAATAGCTATCAATTTAGTCATTTAAATTTAACATGAAATAAATGCTTCTATATATTTAACAAACGGGCAGTGCTGGGCACCTGGCTGATATATATATATATATATATATATATATATATATATATATATATATATATATATATATATATATATATATATATATATATATATTACCGGTCAGAATTAAAGAATGATTCGTTCAAATGAAGTTCTTGGTAATAATATTTGTCACAGGATATTGAAATTTATAAAAATCGTAAATTTTGGTGTATATTTCACATACGAAAAAGCCTTTATCAGAAGTGATTATAATTATATTAAAAAAAAAGATATTCAATAAAACCCTCTATTTTTAAAAAATACGGTGGACAAAATAAGGGAACGGGTATACAATATTACTTTAATGATGAATTTCGCAAAATAAAAGTTGAACGTCTGTGAATAATCTAAATTAAAACAATTTGTATGGAGTATAGAGACTTTTATCAGTAAAAGACGCCAAGTTTATTGTACACATCTGGAATTATTACTTCTAATTATCTTCAAGTTTCCCCGTAAATCGGTTGCAGAACTTGAGTTTCGTTACCTAACCTTTGCCTGTTATCTTCTGCAAGCTCTTGGTGATATTGAAGTCGGGATTTTGTTCAGGCCATCTCTGACTTCAGTGTTCTTTTTTTCTTTTTCTTCTTTCTCTTAAATGACTTGTTCAGCAGTGTGACAGGGGATGTTGTCCTGCATACAATTTCTGGTTAGGAAATGCTCGAAGAGAAAGATTGACATGTTGCTAAATTAAGTATATATACACTTTGGCACTTACCATCCCAAGAATTCTCACGGTTAGTCCAACTCCTTCAAAGAAGAATATACCAATTCCATCTCTTCCTCCCCTAAACTTAGCTGACTTTTTGACACGCTGGTTTTGGTCTGTCGCCCGTGCAACGTTAAAATACTGTCTGTCGTCTCATCAAACTAAATTCAATTTACTTTTATCGCTGAAATGAACTTCAAGCCAATTCTCATCCTTCGAAAGAACGCGTCCTTTGCATGTTCAAGTCTAACAGAATAATTCTTTTTACTTGTGATAGATTGAGTTGCTGGAAAACAAGCTTTCAATCCAATTTTATCCACTGTAGTTTTTCTTCAAATAAAGGATTTTCTTGTATATTATTTTTCCATAAGCACATTCAATAAAAGTTTTTTTCTTGCATGAATTTCATACATAGAGCTACGATTTTCATTAATTTCAATGTCATGTGGCGGCAATTACTATTAATGATAACTACATTTGAATAAATCGTCCCCTTATTCTGACCAGTACTGTATACATGAGTGTGTGTGAGTGTCAGCAGAGCCTGTTGGTGAAAAGCCCAGAGGCCTACCGAATGTGGTTTTAAGGTTTTCAACGATTTCAACCCTTTATATGTAAAAAAAGTTCCTTTTCGATTGTAACCCTTAAAATTGAAAATAAAATTTTCCTCTATATTTTCAACTTTAAGTGAAAAAATGAATTACTCCCTCGATTTCGACATCTAAAAGTGAAAAAAAATGTTCCTTTTCGATTTTGATCCTCAAAAGTGAAAAAACCTTCCCTTGATTTTGATACTTAAACGTAAAAGAACAATTCCCATGATGTTTACCTCTAAAATTAAAAAGAACCCCCCCCTCGATTTTGATCCCTAAAAAAACCCTTAGATTTTAACCCCTACAAGTGACGGAAAATCTCCTCCTAGATTTTGTACCTTATAAATGAACAATATAGTTCCCTCTCAATTTCCACCTCTGAACGTAAATATAAATTCTCTTGATTTTAACCCCCGAATGCAAAAGAAATGTTCGTCCATGGTTCTGCCCCCTAAAATTGGAAAAGGAATTTCCATGGATTTTGACCTCTTAAGTTAAGAATAAATCCCCCTTCGATCTTGCCCCCTAAGATTGAAAAAAGAATTTCTCTTCGACTTTGACGCCTAAAAGTGACGAAGGATATTTTTTCTATATTCTTGAAATTTACATCTTTGACAATAAAGTGGAATGTGTCTTTAAAAAATATAAACAAACAGCCGAAGCACGAACGAAGTTCACTCACTAAGTTGCATATTTTCTGGTTTGGGTTTTGTTTTCTATACATGAAAAATAATAGAAATTCTTTATAAAAAAAATAGATGTATATATTACCTCTTAATTATGGCCACTAAAAAAAATTTTCCTTGATTTTGACCCATAAAATATACTACCCTCGTGATTTTGTCAACATTACAACAAAAAAAATGATAATGAATGTTAATTTTTCTTAACTTACAAAAAACAATTTCATCTGAATATGAATTAATTTTTAAAAAATCTTTAAAGAATAAATGTGGACGGAATGTGCATTCTGAAATGACATAACAGCCTTTTCCAATTTGAAACATATACTGGGGTCCAGTTCGGTATTATAGTCTAGTAGAAAATAGAATTATACCCTCGAGGCAACTTAGAATGTTGCAAGTCACCACATAATTAATGGAACCTTGAATAATTATCTCTAGCTGTGATGAACCTTTTGAGAGGAAGATATAAGAGAAGATGATATATAAGGCTTTATAAAGCAACGTAAAATCGAGATTGATGGCATTTGCGAATAAAATCATCGTTAGACAAAGACAAAAAGACGATTACTTACTTTGTCCCTGGCTAAGGGCAATCAGAGTGTTGAGAACCAGCAGTGAAAATATCAAAATCTTCATCATTACCAATCCAAGAGCTAAATTTCTATTTATGTAGTTTTCATTAGCATGGAATAGTGGCGACTTGCTACTTCAGATAGGAAAGACCTTTTGAATGACTGACATTTATATTGAGTGAATAACGACTTTCGTGAAAGGTCTTATTTTCCTATCATTTCCTCTCTGATTGAACCAGCTGGCTCAAATGTCACCGGCTGTAGCTCTTCTCTGTATTCAACACATGAATTCTTCGCAAAATATAAAATCTCTCCTGTTCTTTTTTTAAAAATGTTATACAAAAAACGAACCCGATTCCAATTGTTTGGTAAGTAATACGACAATTGATTTTTTGTCAGGAGTTCAGGAATACGCCTGTTGCTCAACAGGTGTCCATTATCTAAGGCATAAATCCAGGTTAGAATCGATTATAAATTTTGAGATAATTACGAGGAGATTTACAATGTTTTCAATCATGTGAAATGAATACAACCAAACTTGAGAATTCTTTCAGTGGAATTGCAGGTACAGATAAGGGTTGTCAACTATCAGTGAATCATCATCGTCATCATCATCATCAGTCTTTTAACGTCCATCGTTGGACGTAGACCATCCCCAGGATCTGCAACATTTCTCTATCATGGGTGTTGCGGAGACAGTATATTCTGAATTTGTCTAGTTCATCTCTCCATCTTATTTTTTGTCGGCCTTGGTTCTGCATATGGTCTCTGGGGATCCATGTTGTGAGTTGTGATGTCCATCGGTTGTCTTTCATTCTCACAAAATGACCAGCCCATTGCCATTTGAGTTTTCTAATGAATTCTATTATGTCTCTGACCCCCGTTTTCTTTCTGATATAATGTGCTGTCTTGTGATCTCTCCATGTGAGGTTGAGCACGTTGCATGCTTCTCAGTTTGCAGGTTTGTCTCTTGGTTAGGTTCCATGTTTCAGCTCTATAAGTGACTACCAGGGAGATGTATTTGTTGTATACTCTTCTTTTCAGGATTATTGGGATCGTCTTGTTTTGAAGGTTGAGCTTGCTTTGCCGAAAACTTGGAATCCTAAGGTGATTCTCCGCTTGATTTCTTCTTCTTTTGTGGATTGCGTAGAGATTCGCAGTCCTAAGTAGATGTAGTGGTCTACTTTCCCCAATTTTGCATCTTCGATTTTGACAGTTATGTCTTCATTCTTGATGTGATTTTTGTACATGACTTTTGTTTTATTGAAGTTCATGTGTAGGCCAACTCTTTTGCTTTCTTCGTTTAGTTCATCTTGCATTAGCTGGAGTTCGTATAGGCTCTTTGCAAAAAGGACGATGTCGTCTGCAAATCTAAGGTTGCGTAGATATTCGCCGTCTATTTTGATTCATCAATTCTCCCAGTCCAGTTTACAGAAAATCATCTCGGGGCATGCTGTGAAGAGTTTGAGTGAGTTAGTATTGCGTTGTCTTACTCCTTTATGGAGTTGGAAGGGTTGAGAGTCTTTATGTAGCCTGATAAAGGAGTTGCTGTGGTTATGTATATGTGCAATACTCTGACGTATACAGGGTCTACACATTGTAAAGTGATAGCTTTCATGACCATGGGAATTTCTACGGAGTCGAATGCCTTCTTGGAGTCTATAAATGCTACAGTGAGTGGCATTTTGTATTCTGCTGCTTTTTCCTTCAGCTGGTTTGTTGAATGGAGATGGTCCATGGTCGAGTAGCTTGTTCTCGTGGTTGGTTCTCATTTGGTATTTTTGTGATCCGGTTGGTAATGATTTTTGTGAACAGTTAATGAATGCTGTTGAGTAGGCTTATAGGCCTATAGTTGTTGTAGTCTTTTGGGTTTCCTTTTTTTATGTAGAAGCATTATGACGACTGTGTTCCATTCTTCTGGGACTCTGCTCTGTCTTTGACACAAGTTGAATAGATTAGCTAGCTTTTTCTAGACGATCTTACCAACTTTTTGAGTAGATTGATGGTAATGTTATCTGGTCCAGGTACCTTTCCTTTTTTTGCTTATTTGATAGCTTGTTTTACCTCCCATGGTGTAACTTCTGGGAGATTCTCGAACGAACTGTCTATTCTGTGGACCCTTAAGTAAAAGCCTATGATTATTGGCAGAAGTAAAAGTATATATAACCTTGTTAGTGGCTGTGTGGTAGACTCTATGCTGAATCGTGTTGCTGGATCTGTGTAGTATGGTGTCAAGGAAAGTTAGTGTTTTTCTTGTGTGAATTTGATAGAGGGTTCTACTATATTTAGTTTAGCTACTAGACTGTCAAGATTTGTATGTTTGGGATGTAGCATAAGAAAGGAAGCTGTGTTGGATAATGATATGTGAAAAGGGAGTTGATTCTAGAAATTCTATAAAAAGACAAGCCCGAATCCTATACCCCACAAACACAGATCTTGACAACCTAATAGCGATATATATATATATATATATATATATATATATATATATATATATATATGCTATGGTACCAGACATTACCCGGGGAAAATGACAAAACAGAAAAGAAAACGATGTTTTATAGAAATTTCAAATTGGGTGGTGGATGCACTCGAGCATATGCAACAGGTCGGGTCCACATACACATTTTAGAGATTTGATAAGATTAAAATAAAAAGAGTCATGAACTAGTACACACCTTCCCTTTCACAGGTCGCGCCATTACACAGGTTAATAAGATTAAGCCTGCAGAAATAGGTAACTTAATCATTTGTCTGAGGTGAAATATGGAATTTTCTCCCTTTCATTTGTCTTTTTCTCTAATTATTTGTCTGTCTAAAAAAAATACGCAGAATAGTAATTGTGACTATAAATTACAGACCTCAGAGGCTCTAAAAATAATTACAAAAACAAGCAAACAAGCAAGCACTTGATGTCTTTATAGTATTATATATATATATATATATATATATATATATATATATATATATATATATATATATATATATATATATATATATATATCGTGGCATAGGTAATAGTTTTATAGATATTATGATCAAAACAAAATATAATACTCATAATAAAAGGGTAATCTTTATAATTAACAACATGCAAACGCAGTAATCGAAATGCCTAATACATCTGGAAGAAAAATTATATGCAGGAAAACTACTACAAAACAAAAAAATAACTCATTGAAAATTGTTGGCACAAAATGAAATTCATACTTGAAAACTACCACAGAAGAAACATTGGAGATTTAATGATTACAATGATATCAAAGCACCAAAATATAAAACAAGAATTGGAAAAAAAAGTATTACTAAAAATCAAAATTTGAAAAACATATAAAAATCGAAACATAATACCTGAAACAATTAAAAAGACCATGATTAATTTCATAGAACTATAAAACATTTTTTTATGCAAAAAGTAACAAAAAAAGGTCAAATATAGAACAGTGAATCCAAATTATTTAAGACCGTAAATATCACCAAAAAACACAAAATTAAAGTAACAAAAGTGAAGCAAACAATAAATAAGATAGTAAAATGAAAATTAATGAAAATACAATAGAAAATGAAATACAGAAATAGCAAATATAAGGGAATTAGCAAATAATCAACTAACAGAACTGAACCCAATTAATAATGAGTTATTCCATCACAAAACCACTTGAGTTAGGGAAACAAATTTGTTGTGGTAATTATTAATATAACAACGCTAAACTTGCGAAGGAAGATTATATATCTTACTGATTGCTGTTCGGGGAGAGTTGGTCTGGACTTATATAAGTTATGCAAAAACCTAAAACAACCAACAACAACAAGAGAAAAAAAGAGGTGACCGAACTAAACAAAACAATCCAAAAGAAACTAAGAGAAGACAAAAGAAGGTATACGACATCAATCATTGAAACCGCTCTCTAAAAACGTCAGGACTTTAAAGCAATAAACAAAGCTCTCAGTATAGGATAGAAACAGATAAAGAGCATACTCGAAGAAAACAGAGACACAACAACATAGAGAGATATAATTGTCGAATGCGCCCAAGAATTCAACCAAGAACTTTACTCTTCAAGACACGAGCAACAAAACAACAACTAAGATACGCAAGATGCAGACAATCGGTTCGAGGACTCCCCAGAAGTTACGCCACTCGAGATTAAACAAGCCATCAAACAAACCAAAAAAAGAGAATCTCATGGACCAGATGACATCACCATCGATCTACTAAAAAAAGCTGGTAAGATCGTCAACAAAAAAAAGAAGCTTTTTTATTCAATTTATGTCTAAAACAGAGTAAAGTCCCAAAAGACTGGAACACAGCAATCATAATGCTTCTATAAAAAAAGTCGCTCATTTCTAAATATTTATCAATGTGATCTATGTAATTTTCTTCAGTGTTCTTTTTTATGTTTTATAAATACTTTGATATTATGGTATTATGCGTGTATTTTGTTGTATAAACATGTCACCCAGCAGTATTGATCAAACATCACCTCCTTTTCAGCTATGATTTTGATATGTAGCTTATATCATACTACATGTAGTTTGTTATTTCATATGGGGTTTTATCATGTATGTTGTATACGGGTGGTGTTTTATACTACACATCATTTAATTCTTTTGAAACACAGGGCTTACTTACAAAGGTTACCCAACAAAAGTATTCAACGATGAGAGATCAGTAATTATAACAATAGACTTGGGTCGTTGTTCATATCACTGCTGTTAGGTGTTCACCCATGGGAATATTAAATCCGTTGTGTTGATTTTAATCTCAGACTGCATGAAAACTAACTTATGATATAATCTTTAAGAGTACTAATTACACAGAAAGACTTCTTCGAGTTGATTCTCTACCAATAGATTTAACTGGCAAATTTGACAATTTTTCCCACTAACCTTGAAGTTGATTTTGCCACGTCGTATACCATTTCGCTTCCATCAGTTGTTTTTTTTTCCTTTAAATTATCACATGGATTATCCCTATGTACATGGTTGAAATAGAATCAAACCACTATCGAGCAGGTAGTAACACGTCATTGGGCGATTCCATTAATATATTTGGACAATTTGTTACTTGGCATTCCATGTTCATTTCTCATACTCCTGTAGTCTTTATCTTTCGTTATTATTTCATTATGGTCAAGCTTTAAAGGGATCAGGATATCCAGTCATGGCTTCATTGAATTGTCTAAATATGTCACTCATTTCGAGCGGAGCTTGTGTTATCCTAAAATGTTCTGATGATATTGTTCCATAAGATATATAATATGGAATACTACTTGTTATAAATGGCATATGTACGATATGGAAAGGAAATGAGTCTTGTTTATCAAACAATTCATTGATAAACATTCCATCCTCAATTCCAGTATCCAAATCTAAGAACGTTGTCAGTTTAGTTTAAGATCCTGAAGATATATAGTACTATACGATTTTTCGGATTCTCCTCCATCATCAACATTAATCATCAATAAAACGGGTACAACCTAAAAATGAATGAGCTTGCTTTTTGCTAGCTTCAATCAAAGACGACATGAATATATATTCATATCTATGTAAATACATATTTGCCCAATAGGGCAAAGGATCAATTCCCATAGGGATACCTATGATCTGATATATATATATATATATATGATTATAGATGAGCGTATATTCAATATCTATATTTTAAAGAATTTTGATCTGATTTGGTTCATGTTTTGCTCTACCAAGTTTTTTCTATCTGAAGTTATGTACAAATGGTGTGAATGATAGACATAATCTGCGTACACATTATTTAGAAAACATTCTTTTTCAAGCATCATCAGTAAATGAAATGTCTCACGAAAGTATCAAAGGTCGTTCTTTCTATCAATCTCAAAGACTATGCGCTCTTTATTAAGCATTTCTATAGTAATGCATTCCTCCAACAATAATATGATTCACTTATGCCTTCATTGTAATATTTACCATTCATTACAAGAATATTAATGCACAACACTTATTACCAAGATTGGCTTGCTTTAGTTGAACTTTACTAAACTATCCACCTTAGTTGATCTGTTGGAGGAACTTATGTAATAATCCAGTTTGTCTACCTTACGGATAGAAAATCACTAAAAAAAAGCTAGAAAAGAGCATATGTTTTATCCAGAGAGATTGAACACTGAACCAAATACCACTGACTTCGAAAGGGCGAACTGGCATTGGAAAATAACATTATTGACGAGTGTGGCGACAACACACCACATAAATTATGCTGCATACCCAAGTATGTCTCTGCCTCGAACTTTGCCGACTTTGCGATATACGAGGCTACCGCTGACGTCGTAAACAAGTCTAACACTAATAAGAAAAATGCCGTCTTTGCTCTCTCTTTTCTAGTCACAAAACGTCAATCTCATGGACGGTCTACGTCCATCGACGGATGCCTAAATGATGATGATGATGATGATGATGATGATCGCCGGTTCAGCCTAGATAGATAGGTGGCACACGATACTCGATTAGATCAGGCTATGCGAAACGCAGATGTAGGAGAGATAGCCATAGGTTAAGACTGTTGACCTCCTTGTTTAACAAGAGGGATCATGCTCTCGTAGTTAGAGCTACATTAAAAAGGATGTTTCTTTAGCCAATGAATATGTCCGCAGAATTGCGAGCAGAAGAAATTCGGAGCACTTCAGACCGACATATTTCAAGTGTCTCATCACCGGGCGGACGGCGGATGACTACAAACGAAGGCATATGCATGGAGTTTCGATCTGACTTCCAGGAGCAATTTATTTTCTCCGCCTCGAAGTGACTGAGGAGGCTTGGTGCGAGGGACCCTTCCAGGACGGAGGATTCTGGGATGCTTCAACAAGGTCAGCAAACAGACTTCTACAGAGGAGCTGGCATATTCAACAGAATGTATTCGTTGTGATGATTTGGGGGAGTCTATTGAGCATGACTTCTTTTCCCGTCCGTTGTGTAAACTAGCTGAAGTCAATATGGTTCGCGCCCATCGCGGACGATTTTTCGTCCTCTATACCAAAGCAATGTCTTGCAATGTGGTTCTGTCACTGGACAAGAAAAGAATGTGCTCCTATACATACTTAGCATTGTGAGAGTCATGGTGTGAACAACACGTCAGGGGGGGGATCTGCAAGTGTAAGTTTCTTTCACTGTGTCCAAATTGGATAGTGACTCCTTCGGAATCCATGTTAGTGCTGTAATTTACTGGATGGGCGCTAATGATGAACATATCTATGCCGCCTTCACAATACACACAAGACCTAACGTACCAGAAACTACGCCATCCGTATGTTTGAAGGATATTTCACTATTCCATTAAACATAAAAGAGCAGTGTTTCACCAGCGTTACCAGGAGCCAGACGGGAACGTTGAAATGTACATTCGTGTACTGCACAATTATGCCAAACAAGCGGACTTTTCCGATAAAAAGTGTTCAATTCCAGACAGGCGTTTGGTTTGCTCAGGAGATAGAAGATTATCGAAAAACGTCAACGCTAACTTGATCTCAGGGTGCAACTTCAATATGAGCAAGTGGCACAGAGTAGCGATCTTCCATCAAGTTCCAGATATGGTCCTGGAGATGGTACCATGGCAACGCTTGTCGCCATAGAAAGAATCACCGTTCAAACCAGAGCGGACGACATGACGTTGGAGTCAGTCATTTTACGTGCAACAGATTGGGTAGGGCCTCACATAAGAGGAACACTAGTTTCCCTGCCAACTGCAGTAAGTTGAAATAAATGGAGAAAAAATTCAATTATATGGTTTTTATTTCAAGCAGCTTTTTAATTGGCGATGAAATGGCTACCCTTATTGTTAATTGGTATGAAATCGCAATAATATTGTTATAAGATGGTTATCCAATCGTAAATAGCTATAAAATGACTACCCCAATTGCAACTGGCTAAAAATGGCTACCACGAGCGGACAGACCAGTGATTTTGGATATACGTATGAGTCCTCAAGGAAAGATGTTTGGCCTTTTTGTTGTGATTGGCCATATTCATTACACGATGAGTGGTCGGTATTATTTGCGGATGATGAGGGTCTACCACAAAATACTCGTTGATTTATGGACAGGAATTCATGAATGTTCTATCAATTGTGGCATGATTGAATCCACAGGGCTGATATGGATGCACAGTATGTATAGATGTCAATTTGTGCTTCTTACAGGACACATCAAATTTACAAGCGAACGACGCGTAGAAATTAGCAGCAAGAGTAGCAGAGATAGCGAAGATCTCCAGAAAAATAATTGGCTCCACTTGATCTCTTCATTCCAAATTAAAAGGACCTCAAGTCATTTTCCACTGGTTTGGCATCCACTATCGGTGACAGTATTAACTGCGATGAAGCTGAGGTGATTAGGGTCAAAATTCAGACAAAACCAAATCATATATCAGTTCAAGGGTTGTGATATGATCAAGGCTTTGTTATCCCTTGAAAAGAGGATCACTACTGAAAAGAGGACAGTACAAATAAGACCTTTGATGTTATTCACTCGACTTATAATGCTCATCAGATGGTATAGCATATCACTTTCAATATGAGTTAAATTCAGTTCCAACATCTTTCTTTAAGAACCAGTTTATGCACAAGCCAAACAAGGCTACCTTTGCAGCCCATTTGATCTCAACATTCACTAGAAAACCGCAGAAAAGGGTGGAGAAGATCAAAACACACCTGGATTGAAGTCTGGTAAGAATAGTGATAACGTTATGGCCAGGATTGAGACTAATTATCCAGATAACAATAACAGTTTGATAAAATTATCCGTGATTTTAGCAATCGGCTTCCTGTAATCTTTTTCCCCTCCAAATTTAGGATGAACAACATCTCTGCCTAATGAGTATCAGTGTCTATCCCAACAGCTACACTTGGAATATGAATTGAAATGATTGAAGATTTTTCAAATTCCTTTGTTTAATTTGTGTTTCTTTGAAATAATGATAATTGATATTTTTCTTGATTATTATTTTTTTTATAAATTTCAAAAAAAAAGAGAATAAAAAAAGATGTCTATCGACAAATTTCTACCAAATTAACAATCATGAATTAAAGTGAGTTCTTGTTCATTTATTTTAGCTGATAGAATAAATTAAAAAGATTCCGTTGAAAATCAGTTTCAAGGTAAAAGTTATTTCATATTATCGATATCGCTGGTCTAACACATGTGTTTTTATTTTCGAATTGAAAATCTATTTCTATTCGTTAAAAACACTCTTTGGCAGTTAATACTTCTTACTGATATTAATTAATTGATTTTTTTCAATATCTAAACGAAGGAATTTTATAAATAAAAAAATAAATAATCCTAAGTAATCATACATTAACCTTAGAACGTTAAATAACCTTAAAATACATAGTCTTTATGACATTTTATCAAAAGGTTCTATTGTAAGTGTCTTTGATTAATCTTTTACTTCGGTATTTTGTCATTTGTAATGCTGAAAAGCTACCAATAAGAGTGAAAAATAAGATTAAAGATTATTTTCTTGTTTCTGATGTTTGAAATTTCCTTTCTTTTTCATTTATTTATCAATAATTTTTTTCCGTTTGGACCCCTACAGCTCAAAATCCTAGGACCATTCCACGGCTCAAAATGATATCAAAATCCTGGATCCGTCCCTTAGCCATTTTTCCTTTTTTAAAACAAGTCTGGTACTTTTTTCCTCTTATCAATGCAAAATTTTAACAGGGAAAAAAAGAAAATGACAACAAAGTGTGTTGGATTAGAACACTTTATGGAAATCTAACCTATTAAAAACAAATCTGGTCGTAAAAGCTTGAATAACTATCGCTAGAAATATAAAATGTAAAAATTTTAAAAATATGCAAGGAATAAGATATTTGTCAAACAATGAAAAGGAAATTTAAAAGGCAGAAATTAAAGAGAGTGCAGATATAAATTTCTGTATTACAGACATTTTTTTATTTTCAAACTTGTAGATTGTTTTTCATTTTTTTGTTTTTATTTTTTTATGATTATTATTTTTCAGATTTGGATAACGAATAACATGAATCTAAACTGATAAATAACCACCAGTTTTTTTTTTTAGAGTGTAAGGGAAGTAACCCTGGAATGAGGAATTTAGAGTGATCTCCCTTACAACATCAATGTTCAGCCGAAGTTATTAATTTAGAATTTTGATATAAATAATCAATTACAACTAATTAATAACGACCAATTGAGTTTGGACAGTGGAAGGGAAGTAACTGTGACCTGGAGATCTCAGAGTTACCTCCCTTATATCACTAATAATCGACTGCACTTTATTCAATCATTAATATTTGGATAATGAATAACGACGAGTTGAATTTCCACAGTCAAAGGGAAGTAACTCTAACATGATGATTCTGGAGTTACCTCCCTTATACTGCCAATGCTCCACTGCAGTTGTATGTCATGATAGCAGGAAATAGATGAGTTGAGACAAGTTACTGTTTAATCATACTATTAGGAAACAAAAAGAAATGATGAAGAAAAATTTCTGATATCATAAAATATCAATAATGATAATAATAATGATAAAGAAATGAGTAACATTTGAAGGTAATTAAACCAAAAGATTTACCTTTAAACGGAGAACCATGCAACGTGCATATGAGAGAATCATGCTCAACATCACATTGAGAGATCATAAGACAATGCAGAATATTAGAGAGAAGACAGAAGTCTGAGACATCATAAAAACTGTCAGAAAACCCAAATGGCAATGGGCTGGACATGTTGCAGGAATAGCAGATGACCGACTCTCAACGTGGATCCCCAGAGATCAGGTGCGAGGCTGTGGCCGACAGAAAGTGAGATGGCGTGATGAGCTAGATAATTTTAGAAAAAACTGGCTCCGAAATACACATGATAGAGAAGTATGGCGAATCTTGGGGAAGGTCTATGTCCAACGACAGACGCTAACAGGATGATGATGATGGTGGTGGTGGTGGTGGTGGTGGTGGTGGTGGTGGTGATGGTGGTGGTGGTGATGGTGGTGGTGTTAGTGATGGTGGTGGTGGTGGTGATGATGATGATGGATAGCCAGAACAAAAAATGAAACAATGAAAAAGATGATCTTCGAATCAATTGAGGAAGTGACAAGTGGAAGTAATTTTTTCAAAGAAAAACTGTAACCTATAAGAAAGCATTTGAAAAATGGAAATCAAAGTAAGATGAAAAATATCTAGTCCTGTTGTATGTTGAATAAAAGCTTTGAGTTATTTGTTTTTACATAGACACATTTGAATATATATGTATGTGTCTGAGTGTCTATTTATGCATTGGAATACGACTGTATCCATTCATTAGTTTTTGAATTAAAGATTCTGTTCCCTGTGGTATATATTCTGCACTGAATGGAAGAATACAAAATCTCCATTCAACAATTTTACACCAACTGAAAATGATATTGGATCGCCTCTATTAATCCAAGAAAGATTTGCACATTCCTTTGATAGAAAGGTCTTTATAGAAGAAGAAATCGTAAATCAAATGAAATAATTAAGAATAAGGAATTATTTAGGTGATGAGAGGGAATAAAAAAAAAATGACAAAAAAAGACAGATGGAAAGAATGAGAGAAAGGAAGGAAGGAAGAGAAATGGAAAAGGAAAAACGGAAGTAATTGTGAAATTCATGTGCGAAAAAATTTCTATCAAAAACTTTTATCACCACAATTTTAAACAGCAATTTTTAAGCATAAATATCCCCTTAACAAAGCAAAATACAACTACAATAAAAACTTCGAAGATTTGAAAGTCCAAAATTTATCAATTTTTTCGTAAAGGAAAACGGAATCATTTCAAATTTTGACAGGTCAAGATTGTTTGTTAATTCCATATAGAGACTCAATATAGACAGAGAATTGAACTTCTTTTGTGACATGCTCGATCGTAACCATGTCTTAACTATGCGTGCCAGTGAAAGTGATGCAGTCATGGCAGGATTGACGAGTACCAGTTAATATATCAGAATGGTTTTGAGGATGAGAAACTTTTCTTCTTTTGTAGCTATTTCAATCGCTCGTAAATGTCATTGAAACAAATTGTCTTCATGCCTTCCAGATCTCGGAATAAATGTCTTGTAGGTGATTCTGTATTGCTTGTTATGGATTGCATTGAGAAGATTTTCCAATGTCGCAAAGGTTTTGAAACTTGATTGGTCATACCTTACCTTAATGGAACGAACCATAGTATCCATAAGTTCAAAGTAATTTTCAACACTCGCAGGATGACAAAGAGAAGTACCTTCACAGCCAATAAGTCCCATTGTCGAATGATTTGTTTGTTTCTCATTCTTGGCATAGAAGATGTTGTTCTATTTTCGCTGCAACAGTTTCATCGAACATTTTGAGGGAAGCATCCCTTCAAATGTCTGAAGAGTTGGGTTAGCAAGCTGTTGTCCAATAATAGTTGCCACCTTCCCATTTTGAAAGATTTTGAACAAGTTTTCTGTTGATAAATGTAACTGTTTGAGTGAAAGACCAAAATAAAATGAAAATTTCCGTATTTGTAAATTGCACCCTACGATTCTCGCTTTAACATCCATTGTTAAATTGGTTAAATTCTTGCATATCCCACAAATTCAACAGTTGATTATAATCAACAAGTATCCTCTGAAAATACGAAACGTGACCAGTCCATCATTTTACACAAATCTTGTCAAGCAGTCACGCCTATTTGTGTGCATATTCTGTGTATTCGTCAGCATCAACTCTTCAATGTTCCTTGGATGTAACCAAACATTTTTCTCGTTTGGGAAAGAACATAATATGAAAGCATACTTCACCTACAGTTCCCACTGTATCGGCAAGTATTTTATATTTGGATGTGATGTCTTTCATTGATAAACGTGGGGGACGTCGATGGCAATGGTTAACCTAGGATCTTGGCTGGATAGTCGAAATGTGGGAAGAAACACTTGATATTTGCAGCATGTTGCTTGCACTATTATAAATTTACCTCCTGCAGTTATACAAAGATAAATACATTCGATTTAGCAAATATTATTCTGCAAAAACTATTGTGTCCCTTTTTACATCTACCAGTTCGTGAAAACCTTGAACGAGAAGGAACTGGATAACTAAGCGAATACGTAAGGAAAGTGGCTCTTTGTTTGCGATGCAGTATATTATGCGCAACCGAGGCCGGCAGAATATTAGATGGAGAGACGACCTAGACAAGTTCAGGAAGTACTGGCTCCGCGACGCCCATGATAGAGAAGTGTGGCGAATCCTTGGGAAGGTTTATGTCCAACGACGGACATTAAAAGATTGATGACGATGACGATGACGATGATGATGATGATGATGATGATGATGATGGTGATGCTATATGGGTAAAGAGAAACTTTCTCCTCTTATCCCCGACAACAGCTTTTTTTTCCTTTCAATGATAGTCAAGAATTCGTTTTGATAATCCGGACGAGTGTTTGAATAATACTTCACACGCAATTTTATTTACTGGGTGATTTACAGAAGTGCCAACTCTTGTCTACCAAAAAACTGCATGCATACCATAATTTTGATTGAGTATTTTCTTTTCTTTTGCCTTTCCTTCTGATACTTGGTATCCACCATTTCGGCTCGATCACCAGATTTTGAAATGATACCAGAATAGAAGCAACTTACTCGAATGTTGAAATTAGATATTTAAATGGGGTCGCACGAAGAATTTCCCAAAATCATAAAGAAACATTAACAGGAACAATATCAATTTCTTTTCATTGCTGAAGAGTTAAATTAATTTCGGGCGTTTGAAGAGATAGACATAAGAAAAGACATTGTTTTGAAAGACAACTATTCTTTGTTTTCTTTCATCTTTTTACAGATAAGATTATAGAGATGGATAAAGAGTCATATATAAAGTCTTTACATAAAAAAGACTGTCAGTTTTGTAGATATTGTGGGTGAGCTGTGTCAATCGGTCTCCCGACGACGTGAACCCCACAACAGTACACATTTATATTTTCGTTTAAAAAATTCCCCGACGGATTTTTTCTCTCTCCAAGAAGGGACTGGGATTCCCTATGTCGACACGCCTGCACTAAGGCCTATAACCCATAACCGACCCAATATCACGCCTGTTAATTCAACTCAAGACTGATGAATATGATAACTAAAAAGAATAAGCGGGATGACTTTAGATAGGGCAGTGTCATCGTTACTGACTCTTCTATTCAGCTGACCAGGGAATCCACACCAACAGATAAAATAATGATTTACGCATAAAATTTATCAATATTATTGAAAATGAAAGGTGTGGCTGACTTGCCATGGCATGAGGCAAGTTGGTCCTTATGTTATTCGGTGAGCTATGAGTCAAACTCTGAGTTGTGTTTCAATAGTTTTGCTGTTTATCGCCAAGATGAAAACGAATGAATATTCTTCACATATTCTTGAGTGTCAGAAGGGACTGACTAGTCATATACATATATATGCAATCCCCGATAGAAAAATGTAATTATTCAAAATTGATGTCGGTTTATGATGAAAAGATAGTTATCAGAGCACTGCTGCAAAACTTCAATGAGTCAATCGCTCGTCTGAAGGCAGAAACGTACAAATTTCCATAGTATCCTTCAGTTATTCTTGATTTCTTGTCCTTCAACTCTATAATTTTGCCATTTTTTTCTTTAGTGCAAGCATCTGTTGTCTGCTGTTATGATCTGCGGCTCGAGCGTATTTCAGGTTTTTCTCGTTTTTGATAGCCTCTCCTATCCTCTTCATGTTATTCATGCTTTTTCCCTCCCTCACTCTTTTATTCATCAGCTTGTTTAGTTCTGTTCTTTTGGTTCTATCCCCTTTCGTTCTTATCCCCATATTTATCCTCTTTTTGATCAGTTCTAATGATTTTTTTGAGTATTTCCTTTTTTATTGCTTTCATTTGTATTGTACATATCTGCAGCTTACTTGATAAAACTTTCCCTCTTTTTCTCTATGTTACTTTTGCTATTGTACAAAACCTGTGATCTGTTTTCTATCGCCACGCGGAAGTTGGTATTGTTCTCGACCTCTATCATGTCAGGGTACAATCTCTCCTTTGGAACAATATCGTTCCTTTAAAACGTTAAAAGTTAACTTTGAAAGTCAAGTTCAACTCTACATGCTACCATTCTATGACCACTTCCTATATTTACCTTGTTTATAACTGTAATGTCTTTAATGGCTTTGATCTTATCAGCTATGATGAAGTTAATTTCGCTTTTTGTTCTACCATTTGGGCTTCTCAAAATCCATTTACGATCTTCTCGTTTTTGAAAGAATGTGTCAGTTGTCTTTATTCAGTATCTCTCTTGAGGGTTGACGAGTTTGTCACCTCTCTCGTTTTCTGGCCTATTCTAAAATTCCCAGCACTAGATCCTCGAACCTGTCCTTTCCCTTTCTTTACGTTGAAATGGTGTAATTTGGTCTATTATCTTCGTGTACTCCTGGTCAGAGCTTTTTCAAGTTGGTGCATATACTTGGATTCCTTTTGGTCTTTTGTTTTGTTAAACTACTGACCAAGATATTCTGTCGGATATGCAGTCGGAACTTACAACGTTGTCTGCAATATGATTATTGACTAAAAATCCTATGACGCTGAACATGTTATTTTCTTTATCCTCATAATAAAATAAATGATTACTTACCTTTGACGGTGAAAAAGAATGTCTCCCTTTCTGTAGGTTTCACTAATACATACAATGTGCTAAGTATTGTTCTCAATTTCCATCAGCAACTTGTCTAATATGTGATCTTCAGCTATGCTTTGAACAATGTAGATCTTCATATTTTTCGGTTCTTGTCTTTCTTAGACAGATTTCAGATTAGTGTCATCTTATTCGATGTATCCGGTGGGTTCCAATATATTTATAGAGAGTCTCTTTGGTCCATGGCTTGTATCAAGGGTACTTCGTTTATGTATGAGACATTTCCCCTCCCGCTACCTGGGGACGTATCAGGTTGCAGAGATATCCTACCCGTCAGATCTTGTAAGGATATGAGCCTTCCAGATTGAACCACCCTATCCGATATATTTGGGGGACTCCTATACATCTACAGGTGTTCTCCATGGTCCATGCCGTCCGTAGACGTTACCCTTTATATATATGAGGCACCCCCCTATTATCTATCTATCTATCTGGAGAAAAATATATTAATATAGATATTTATTTATCATATCTATATAAATATAGATGTTGATTTATCATTTAATTATGAATCAGTTGCATTTAAATTCTTCCTGATGCGTATCAAAAGGATATGGCTCTTTTAGGAAGTTTCCTGGCCGCCAACTCTTAAATCAATAAATAACACGTGTAAGCGTCTATTGGGGGAGAAAATGCCTTTTGCGACATAGAGTAACTATGCCGAAGTAGAAGCGACCATGCATTAATTCCTTTGTTTTATTTCCTTTTTTAATAATGTTAATGGTCTATTTCATGTGTTTATAACTCAATACTGAATCTGTTGAACTTAAATTCTACCAGATTCATATAAAAATGCTGTGTTTTTTGTT
This sequence comes from Thysanoteuthis rhombus, assembly GCA_963457665.1. Lineage (NCBI taxonomy): Eukaryota > Metazoa > Mollusca > Cephalopoda > Oegopsida > Thysanoteuthidae > Thysanoteuthis > Thysanoteuthis major. The sequence continues at coordinate 14,218,688 of OY735203.1, forward strand.
TTTTGTTTTGATTTGTTTTCTTTTGTTTTGTTTTTTTAGGGTTTTTTAAGCAACGTGGTCACCGAGTCTTGAATCAAAAGGTAACACGTGGAAGTTACTACTAGGGAGAGAATACCCTCTGCAGCTGTGAGAAATTATGTTTTAGGTCAGCGGAATCGACCAGTTGCTACACGCCTGAGATAACACAATTATGAGCATACTGACTTCGAGATATGAGTCTACCTGTGCTTCTTACAGAGTTTGAGTCAGGGTACACGAGGGTGTGTCAATAAGTTGTTAGCCTGACACGTAGTAAAAGCTGAAATTTGTCCTGAGGTTTTCATCATACACACCAGAACTAAAACGTTATTACGATTGGCATGTGTCAAAAATCACAGTCAGAGGTATATAAACAGGTGAACATATATATACACACATATACACATAAACATACGTACCTAATTATATACACATGTACATATGAATACATACGCATATATGTATGTACACACATACACTTGTATTCACATACATGCATACGTACGCACAAGCACATTCACACACAAGCACACACATGTGCGTGTGTGTGTGTGTGTGTGTGTGTGTGCAAGTCATGTAGCAACAGACAAGGAGAATGATAATGTACCTAATCTAAGGTTGATCTAATCTAAGATTGATAAATAGTTGTATACATTGCATTCAGATATAAGTTCTCCTGTGCGTAAACACAAAAGGATTGAAAAAATTCCCTTGTCTGACTTTAATAACCAGTCTCACATTAACGAGGGATTATACATGATTATCCAGCTAAAAAAAAACAAAAACACGAAACAATAAAACCATTTCTTGAAAGCGATATTAACTTTAGTACTTTTTTCTTTCCTGAAATAGGCTGAATGGTTTTGTTATGCATTTCTCTCCAATCCTGAGAGAGAGCTTTTTATGCATGGGCCAATATTCTTTCCTTTCAGATTCTTCGATCAACAACAAAATGCGCGCTGACATTTTCCCCTGTCCCTTACGGGATGGAAAACAAGCAAAGTCACAAAAGACAAACCACTTAAATTTGAATCCAACAATCGAAAGTTGAAAGAATTGAAAGAAGTGAAAAATAATTTATAAGCATTTTTGTAGACATGCCCACGGTAGCACGTTTGGGTGACAGATAAACTCCCTGTACAGCAGGGGACAATGCTAAAAATCTGGCTCTAAACTCCTGTTGAAAAAAAATGTCGGGATGACATTGATGACGAAAATAACGTTAAATTCGTTGGTATACGGGAAAACGCTGAACAACAGGCGAAATTCCTGTCGACACGAATTTACAAGGGAAATAATAGAAACTCTAAATATCCGAATAATATTGGTTAAACGAACAACTTTAAACGCTGTAGAAAGTGTTAACCACTTAGTTCACAATTGATACTCCCGACAACCTCTCTTGACACAAATATACAAAAGAAATGTAGGGAAAAAAACTGCAAATATCCGAAAAACATTGTTCAAACGGACCACTCAAAACACTATTTCCAGTGTTACTGTGTGGGTCAATTACTTAACAATTGTTTCCCTCAACAAAGCTACCGATGTGATAAGGTGGGTCGTATTGCCCGTTATTGTTTATCTTTGATGAAATACGCCGGTCTATGCAACCAGCTTGGTCAATTCAACCGCAGCTGTGGTGGAGAACTCGAAAACTACTGCTTATTACATTTGAGGAAAACTTCGGGTATATCGAGTGAATTGGCCATTTCACGTGATAAACCCGGCCGAATTGTTAAAGCGTGTCTTGAATTGCGATAGTTCGCTGATATATCGCGAGTGATTCCACTACAAAAGTCCTTTATAGAATGTGAAAAAGTTTCAACGATATGCTAGATCTAGATCCCACATCGAATTCCCAAAACGTCTACAGAAACAAACGGGAAAAAAAAAATAGAAAACAAAGTCGAACCAAAAATGAAAAATAAAATCTGTCAAAAAAAGTCAGAATACGGAATTTTTATGAATGCGTAAATAGTTAAAAAAAAATAATGAGTGAGTTGCTTTCACACATAGATAAAGAATGAGGGATTTTTTTGTTTGATGAAGACTTTGACGGACATATAAAATAAACTTAAAATGTACAAGGTCTTAAAGTTAAATGACGTTCGAAAAGCAAAGGGCATTAAATATTTTCATTTCAGGATAGTGAAACGATCATAAAACTACCTGAAATAGAATTGATAATTACTTCAGACCACAAAACTATATCTGAGAATATGTTTAATTGCAAAAAAGCTCTACATTAAAATTGGGGAGGATATCTTAAAACGTACGATGAGCAAATAGTCTTATTCTCTTCAGAGAAGAGTTGTTTTTTGTTTGTTTTTTTGTTTTGGGTTTTTTGCACGCTTTACTTTTAGTCTCAAGCTAGTGGAGAAACTGTCTTTTTCTTAAAGATGTCTGTGTTGTAATTTTTTGAACGTCGGATGAAGTTTCCAAAACCTGTCGGATGAAAGTTACTCCACGAACTTAATGACATGTTAGTACACTTGAAAATTTTATCAAAATAGGTTAGAATTTGAGTTCTTCTCGAGAACCATGTTTGGAGGCTAAAAGGAAGATTGAACAAAACTCAAAATGTTGAATTGACCAACGAAAAGAAACGCGACAAAAGTAGATCGCATCCGATTCATTATTCACCAAATGATAAATTTGATAACTTCACGTTTATGTACGATACGAAAATAATGTTTATATATTGAATTTAAAATAAAAATTTAATCTATTTCAAAAAGAATGCATGCCACTTCGGCGAATCAATTTTATGAAATTGTTTACTTACTCAAATCCACTAACTGATAAAAAAAACTATCTTAATTGAAACGTTCAAGATGGATTAATTAAAAAGAATATCAACTTGCCAACTTGGAAAATAATTTGAAAGATTTTTACCGGCTTCAATTAACAATTTCAAGCCAACTTTCGGATCTCTAATGAACCCCAAGCGAGAAGGCTTGTGAATTCTTTAATTTCTATAACAATTTGTATTGATTGACGCTGAACTGAGGTTAAATACTTCATTTGTGTGAAAGAAAAAATGGTGACTTGGAACTCTCCATTGCTTAAAAATGTTAAGAATGTGAACTAAAATTATTGAAGAAAGAATCAATAAACAAGCTTAATTGCTTCTCCATTTCTCCATATATCCCAACTGAAGATGACCCTCAAAAATTATGTATTGTATGTATGGTAAAAATAATTATACATTTATATATAAACCAAATATCCAAACGGGAAGTTGTGATTCCTTTGGTCAAGCATGTACCTGTCTGTAAAAGTAAATCATCTTATTAGAACGTAGCAGGAATTTGACTCGGGCAACCAATCTAGATTGTTTTACAAGACATAGAAACAGTGAAATTTGATGGACGGATTGTATCTCGATTCTTGTGTTCGTTTAAAAAGAGTAGTCTGCCTGCAGTGTATTGCAGAATGCAAAATGAATAAAAACTGCTATTTACTTGATATGACTCGAGTTATTCTACTTAGTGCTATCTAACACGAGAACGGTTCTCTTCACAGATTAAGGACACCAGTGACCAGCGACAAGCGACAAAGTGATGAAGTATATGTCATTTGGCTTCATCTAGATCATTGCCATCAACTTCATGACAATGTAACAATCACCCAAAAATATGTTCTAAGGGGGCAAGGAGTAATTTACATGCCAGAATAGACACATTTTTATGCCGGCTTTTTGTTCATTTTTTTTTCTGTTAAGCGATGTTTTCCCGAGATAATTATAAAAGCTAAAAATATCATACTAACTTTTGTTCGGACAATCTAATCTGTTCCTCCCACCTTTGTTGTTGACACAACATTTCGACCTTCATCAGGTGTAAAGTGCAATATCTGTAAAGAAAGAGAGCGTGGCAGTGCGTCATGTCACCAGTCATCCGCTTCACATAGGATGTTCGCCCCACGTTGTGTAAATCTTGATATGCTGATGAAGTGTTGACTCCAGCGTTGATGTCGAATGTCTAGTAACGGAATACATGTTACAAGTGAGAAAACAATGAAATTTCTGTAGTAAAATTCTCAATAATGAAAGATTTAATGATTGAAGAAGTTGATCAGAAAATGTATTGCTGATAAGTTTGATAGTTTTTTCGCAGCTTAAAAGTATAGGGTACACATAAGTCCCAATATCAATCTAATCAGGATTTGTAGACTTCAGAAATTTTGGTGGATACTCTCAAAGTCGCCTGATACTCAGAGGGGTGATATTGCAATCCCAGGAACAGTTCTGCTGTGATCAAATATTGGGCGACCGACTCTCTCCAAGCCAGTGAATTGGCATTTATTCATCCCCCAAGAGGGGCAGAGGTTTCAGGAACACTCCCCACCTGACAAACGTCTCTTCCTGCAGAAGGGGTATAACTATTCATCCCATGTGACATTGGCAAGCAATCTAGGAAAAGTAGTCAATTAATATACATATACAATGCTAGTTCAATCCACCTATGTATTCTCAACCTCTGGTCGTGAACTTTTCTCAAATCAATTTCGTTGGATAACCTGAAAAGTCAAACCAAGTCAAAAGCTTTCGGTTCCCAACGCTTTTTTGATTTCAGCTATGCGGATGTTATGTCTAAGCAACGACCCATTCTCACTGTGATAGCTTTTCCCTGTTCTAGCCACAGAAAACCCATAATCCAATCATTTTTTGCCTGGCAAATTCATATTAGAAAATCAAAACATTTTTTTCTAAAAACAACATTTTATCATTTTCTCCCAAGAACCTTATGCATTCATTACATGCTTTAAAATCAAAGACATCCATGGTGTCATAAGAGTCTCTTTTATCGAATTCTTTTACCCGTGGTGCAAAGCTAAAAAATAAAAATAAAAAATAACGGTATCAAGCAGAAAAATTTAACGTTAACTGCAACGCATATCTTTTTTTTTCTTTCTTGACAGCAATTTATAACGCCAGGTCGAGTATTCATCTGATATAGAATAATACCGATCATATCCTGAAATTATTTTTTAAATGAAATTTCATCAAGTTATTATTTTGAGAAAACACTGAATATTCTTTGTATTGTCTAATAAACTGAAAGTTACAGAAAATTATGCACATGAGTACCCTGGATGGTTCTGCCAACCCCACTTGTAGAAGTGAACTCAACCAAATGAAGTTCTGGGACGTGGTAGATGGAAAGGTAATGTACCTGTGGCAGTATATCAATGTTAAAATTTGAATGTCAACGACGTATGACCAAGTCGCTGACATTCAAATTTTAACATTAGCGACCCCCCAACTTTTAAGATGAGATTAAGAGTGAAACAACTGTTGTAAAAGAAGTGAAAGAAGAACAAGTTTATCGTTCATTCATAATAACATAGAAAAAAGTATGAATGCTGTGTTTTTAAATTGATTCTTATGATATTGACTCAACTGGTATTTGTGATAGAGTTCATACGTCGGATAGAGTGACATGGAGGAGTTGGGAGATGATCAAACCAAAATTTGAAAGGTGGAAGAAGGTGGTTAGGGAAGGGGTCTGGCGATTAAAGAGTCTGTCCGCCAGACGGATGGGGACAGCTATCCCTATTTTAGTCTTCCGTAGGATGTTGAGACCGGAAGATTTTTTTATAACCAGATATATTATCTCGGAAACATCTTAGCACATTAAGAACAGATTGGTTAGGAAATGTTTTATTTTTCTATGCCAAGTTCTGAACGGTCAGTGTGATAATTTAAGAAGATGTATTTTTTTGTAAAAAGTGATAAACCGTTTATATTGGTAATAAGACGATGTCAGTGCTAAGGATTGAGGAGTTCTTCTACATATATTATTCTGAACTTTTGAAAGGTATGTAACAATCACTTAAGTTCAATCAAAGACACAGAAGACGAAATGAAACAACAAAATATGAAGTAAAAATTGCTCAAATGAGATGGATTTATATTTTCGTAACTTTTCTTTTTATACTTACCTCTGCTAACTTTTCTCCTGTGGCTGTCAAGTCTACTTTCCAGTTTTTCATAGACTTGGCGACCAGTCTCACCACTGGTTCACTGATCTCGAACATTCTGAAACATTCCAGTATCCAGCTTGGTGGAATCATGTTGTATGCTTTTTTACAGTCTATCCATCCCATTGCAATGTTCTTCTTCCTTTTTCTTACTTCTTTTAAGATCATCTGGTCGATGTAGAGCAAGTCATTTGCCCCCTTGGTTCCTCTCTTGCATCCTTTCTGTTCTTCTGGTAATAGTCCTCTTCTTTCAATGGATATGTACATTCTCTCCGCTATTTGTCTGGTCAGGATTTTCCACATGAGTGGTAGGCACGTAATTAGCCCATGATTGCTTGCCACGCTCCCCCTTTTCAGGGTCTTTTTGGATAAGGGTGGTTGATCCTCTGGTCATACATTCTGGTACCTCGCCTTCATTTAGGCAACTTTGGAGTTGGTGGGTGAGCCTGTCGTGTAGTGTGGCGACTCCTCGGGTCTTCAGCCCTCCTCTCCACACTCTCACAGTCAACCACAGTGCTGTGGGTTACAGTTCCAGGGCGGTTGTTGCTGAAGGCTTAGTGACAGTAAGTCTCTTCAGGTCTTCAACCCACCTCTCATCTCTCCCTAACGAATCACAGCAGCACTGTGGTTCATTTTTTCCTTCATCTCTCTGAGGTCGTAGATCTCATATTTCTAGCGCTTCCTTCTATATTCTTGCAGTCCCCAACAGTGTTGTCGTCTGTATAGTCACGACCTTTCGTTTTATCCCCAGTTCCTTCAATCTTGCTTTAAGTGGCTTTGGTACGGTTCCGAGTGCACCTACTATTACTGGTACCACCTAGACTTTCATGTTCCACAACTTCAACTCTCTGGCCAGGTCCACGTATTTTCCCTGCTTTATTATTATTATTATTATTATTATTATTATTATTATTATTATTATTATTATTATTATTATTATTATTATTATTATTATTATTATTATTATTATTTATCGAACGATGTGAGATGAGTTCGGAAATAGAATGAGATGCAACTGAATTGCCGTTGGGTTTATTGAACGATGATTGTTAAACGCGGCAAATTACCAAACTTACTTCTTACTTACCGAACTCCTTCCACCGCCAGATGGGTCATTTTATTCTCACTGAGGCTGATGGCAACAATTTTGATCATTTCACAGATGAAATGTCCCGTTAAAGGGACAAAGTACCAATATGGACCTGTGTAAAATTTCAAAGAATCCACAAAACCTCAAATTCAAGGTGGACAAAAGAAATAATTGCACATCACTTCAGAGTTTCAAAGCAGAGTCAATTTCAATTTATCAAATTAACAAATATTTTTAAAAAATTTTAAAAATCAGGCAATCACCCCTGATGATGTTACCCTGGTTGCCCCACATCCTGTCGGAACGCCACTGGTTGCAGTGACCGAGTTCTGAAACAATAATAAACCAAGAATATCCAAGGGTAGGTAGCAATAACAAAACTCCAAATGCTGTTTGTTGAATTTTATTTTGGTGGTGAACAAAGATATGAGGAATACGAGTTGCGATACAAAAGTGTCTGTCAAGAATTTTATCAATCGAGAAACAAACCAAAAGAATATAGATATACTGTTGGGCTTTCCAAAGAATTTAGATGATGCAATCGTTGATTCCACTGACACCAAGAAGAGCAATGGCATGTGATCATGCCCAGTGTCAATAAATAAGGATGGAAAATTCAGACAGAGAGAGAGACACTTTTCGACAGTGTCTGTGTCAAGGGCACGGAACATATTCAACGTATTACCACAGCTTCTTTTGTGTAATTCGAACTGAGTACGTACCCAAGCCAATAGCAGTAGAAACAATAGGAAAAGAAAGAAAGTAAGAAGAAATAAACAAATCCCTAAAAATGACAAAAAAAATCCAAAGAACTACCGCTTCGTAACTTTCAAATTAGGATGATATTTGACCGATTACCTCTTTGATGCTGATAGAAATGTTTGGGAAACTGATAAATTCAATGGTAATTGAAAATCGATAAGATATTTTGTAATTATCACATCTACGTTCTCATCTATCAAATAATAAGCTTTCTTTCCAAAATGATTAGTGGAGATATTTTAATTCAAATTATTCCCAACTTTTGAAATTTCAATAAAATGCTAGTTGGTCGAAAAAGTCTTATGACACTGAAAAGAGAATTCCCCTAATTCATTTTGATTTTATCTCATATCAAAAAAAAAAATGGAAAAAATACAGTTTTTTCCAAGATTTTCAAAAATTCAATAGGATTTCGAAAGCCCTTCTCATAATTACCAAATGATCTAAATCGAGACTCCTCTTAGTATTCACTAATTAAAAAAATATGTTTCAACATTGCCACAGCTTCGAAGGTGCAATAGAATGCTTATGTGAAACTAAACTTGAATCTGCCACTATCAGTAACAGGCTATTCATCTCATTAAACAATTCTCCATAAAAGAAAATACTATGAGTCGCCAGTGAAGTCGCAGTGAAGTAAAGCAAGGAAGACATTTTGAAATATTTATTTGACATCATAGGTATAAGAAAAGAATTGTTGATAACATAGATGTTAAAGAATATGAAAAATCAAAAATTTGTAGCAGAATATATTATAGAAAAAAATTAAATACCATGGCTGATTCAACGACCAACCCAAGTAGAATGTTAAAAAGATCATAAAATCCAATAATAAAATATGATATAATAAAAAATATCACTTATTTCATTAAAATACCTCAACCACACAATATACTTTACATTTCGTTTCTTGCTCTAAAAAACTTTATCGGGTACGTTTTTAAACCTAAAATTAAAAAATCGCACCGTGTTCATGCACGTATCATGCGAAAATATATATATATATATATATATATATATATATATGACAAAGATGAAGATAAAATGAAATACGTATTTTCATGAATAACTTCGTAGATGGTTTGCAAGAAATGTTATAAATAGAACCCCAAGGAAATGAATAAAATTTAAGGAATTTATGAAAATAGATTTCCATGGTATGAGAATTCTCATTTTCCATCTAGGAGTGGCTAAATCATTCCATGAAAGATGTTGCAAATGACCAAACTTATTCTTGATTCAAGAATTGGAAATCTAAAGCAAAAAGGTATTTACAATCTACTTTACTAAATTAAGTATCCATATTAGACAGTTGATTATCGTCAGATAATTCAAATGGAATTAACTACAAATCTTGTTTCATACTCTTCATGGCTGTGCACCGTGGAATATCCAATCATGAAGACCTCTTTTGAGAAAAGTTTCGAGGCTACAATGTGTCTAGTCGAAAAAACACCGTAAAAACTATATATAAAATAAAAACAGAAATATCAACCTTAATATCAATGTAATTTTTTTTTCAAGGATAAGATCAAAAGAAAACCGTGAGCATATGTCATGTACTCATAAAAAACCTGTTAGATAACCATCGAATCAATTTCAACGACTAAATTGATTCATTATAAATCAGAAGAAAATATAGAGAATAACATTGTTCATGAGTCTCATAAAATTTCCAGCTCCACACATTTTTCAACGAAAAATCTGTCGCCCTGAAACGGCAGAATAAATGGGAAAATTTTGTAGTATCAGGTTTTCTAAATACCAACATAGTAATTAAAAGATCTTATCACTATTTTAGCAAATGTTGCATTATATATTTTTTTATCTTTTTTCCAAGAAGGAATGGGCAGCTGTGTCCCAACTGACCACATTGTTTCTATATCGGATCTATATTTATTACAGCTAAACGCAAGAATTTTTCCAACAATTCTGTTGGGTAACTCCCTGATTTGGCGATGTTCCGACTCGCCCAGCTGATTTTCTGTGCTTATTTATTTGTACATCCCATCATCCACTAAGGGGCACGCGTAAAAAAAAACTATATTCTGTTTCCATACTTTGTTGGATGAATCACTCCTGTGATGTGTCTACGTGATGAGAATAACGTATTATTTGAATCAACCTGATTAGAAAAAACAAAAACCTCTTTATCCTTTTTTCTTTTTTTTTTTCGCCAAAAATGTATACTTTTTCCAATCCTACGTACTTCATCACAGAAGCAAGTAATGTTTGAAAAATCCTCGTCCAAACAAATATAAGTGCCCATTTTTAATAATATTACAAAGAGTGGACACAATATCCACTGATAAATATTTTTCTTCGTTTTAAAATTGGTAATCGTTACTAAAAGATCTTAGCATGTAGATTCAAGTATTTTCATACTCATGCCAGACAGCTTGTTAATATCAGATGAATTAAATGGGTTCAATCGCATATATCAATGATTTTTCTGACTGTGCACCATGAAATACCCAGCTCAGATCTCTTTTGAGAAACTTTTTGAGGCTACATATGTAGTCGAAAACACTCACAGTAAAAATTGCTGTAAGAATGTGCTCCGTAGTATGGACACAAATATCAACCACAATAAAAATGTAATATAAAAAAAATACATGAAAAAAGGTAAGTATATATAATATACTCTTAAAAACATTCGGTTCATACTTGTCTATTAAAATCCAAGGACTAAACTTTGATTGATTCCAAATTAGAGAATATAGAGAATAATATTGCTTATGGTTATCAGATTAATTCAATAGCCCCTCACATTTTTGTAACGGTGAGTTGATCACCCTGTTATTTTCCGAACAATCGAAATTGTGTTTATTTCTTTGATAACATTTAAAAAAGAATAGAAGAGACTTAAAATTTTCTGGAGAATTCATGTGCTGGATATAAAAAAATTTTTATAGCCTGTGACATTTGAGCCAGCTGGTCGAAACAGAAAGAAAATAATGAAAAAAGAGGTGTGTTTTCTGAAAATCATAATGTCTCTCAATATATAAATGTCTGTCATCTAAAAGGCTCTTCCTAATATAAGTGGCACGTCGTCACAATTCCATGCGGATGAAAATTAGATAAATAAGGTTAGAATTCAGTTTTTGGAGGAATCTTGCATCAGTAATGATGAAGATTTTTATATTTTCACTGTCGGTGCTCAGCACTCTGGTTGCCCTTTGCCAGGGACTAAGTAAGTAACCGTCTGCTTTCTAGTTTTTTGATTCTAATACTCAGCTCTGAAAATTGTTCATTGGATTTTATTCACGAATACTGTTGATAACAACTCTATCTTGTTTTATCTTCTTTAATATATTCTGAAATCTTTTTGTCATAAAATGTGAAGAACATTCTCCATGGATATAAGCGATACAAATATTAATGAATTCGGTGCATGTGATATGAATATTCACCTAATAAAAACATGTTGTTTCAGGACAGAGCCATTAGGCAAAGAAGGTGCACTTCTTGGTTTTGACCGAATACATCGTCCTCTTACCAATAACAAAATATCTATTTAACAGCATGTTGGTGGCACCCCAGGATTTTTTCTTAATGAAACTCATGTTAATTGTTACAATGTAAAGTATTCTTGTAAGAGTCATGGTGTTGACTATTCTAGACACTGAAAGAAAACCTTGAATTCTCGTTTCTCTGGTCTAAAATTAATAGCAATTGATGTGCAAGCATTAATCAAGATTATTCAGTTGCTTATATCTCTGTAATATTTAACTTGGGCTGATCTCCGATCATCATCAGACTTTGCAATTTAAATATGTTAAGAATCTGTCTTCAATTGCAGAAAAATTTTGTAAGTTTTCAGCTCTCCCAATTGAATAAAAACAACAGTAAGTATACATTTTTACCAAAGAGTCTGATTATACGAAGGGCTTTATTGATTACAGCTCTAAACATATATTAAATGTATCATTGAATTTAATACAAACAATAATATAATCGACGCATCTTTCTTTTGATATTCACAGTTGATACTACTCTTGTTTCCTCATTATCTGATCTCAAAATTGAACAAACATTCCATATTTCAAGAAAGATTTTTTTTACTATACTGATTTATTTTTCGATATTTTTGTATATATCTTACTCATTTTATAGATTTTCTAATATTTTACTTGGAGGTATTTCTAAATTTTGAATTAAAACCTTGAAACTGTTGAATGAAAATTGAAATGCACAAATTAGGGGTACTTGTTACCAGGGTATGATATGATTTATTTGCAGATATAGTATTTTAGTACTCTAAAAAAAACTTCTTCGGGGAAATGAAACAAGCTGAATTAAAGATCTAAATCCAGTCATAAAGATCTGGAATTTTATTAAATGGTACCAGTGCGTTCATGACAGAGTAGCTAGACAGGTTAATTTGTGAAGATTACAGAAAGAGGCAACCCTACTTTCACATAAGTCGATAGAGAAAAGCAGACCTTCATACCTTGTTTAAAGGTGATTTATAATTGTCGGTCAATCATTGCGTTGTAGACTAATAATATTACAAGAATTGCTTAAGTTTAGAGAATGATTACATTATAAGTTGTCTATTCAACAGAATGTTAGATCTTATATTCTTGAAGTTTACGTTTTATATTAAATGTCCTTGAGGCAAATTCCGAAGTATCTACTATAGTAAAAAGTTGAGTATGAATTCACAGAATAGCACGAATTGTTTAAAAGGTGTCTCATAATAAAACCGTCTTTTTTGATGTGACGACAGATCAACATATTATCAGTATTTCAATTGATTTAAAAAAGAAAAAGCTTCACAAATTCCAACTTGGTTTTGAACAAGCTCAAGAGGTTTCTGGACATTTTTTGCTTGCCTTTTGATTCTTCCAAAACCCCTCCAATCACCTGCTTCATTTGCTATCGAAAATGCTGCTTTTCCTTTGACATATCGAAAAAGACATTTCTAATGCGCTCCATCATGATGGTTCCAATATTACCGACGGGATTAAGACCAGGTGAATTTCCTGGCCACCTACAAAGCCTATCTTTTGGGAGAAATCAAGCTTAAAATAAATTCAAAATGTTTGCGCTATCATTTTTTAGCAGTGGTCTTATTTATTGTAGGACCATATAATTTGACCAATTAATTAGGTGCTCTGTTAAATGACATTCTTGTTAATGTATTGGTTACCGTAGAATAACTTTACATTGACCAAACATCAAGCTGCTGTAACCCATGTACGAAACCGGTTTTAATAGATTATTTCATGGATAGATTATTTCTGGGGTAGATTTAGTACGACGTATCTTTTTCTTTTTTTTTTTTTTGAAAAAGAGCTGTCATGAAATTGAATTGCACAACTCAACAGTACATCATTCACCGCTTCTCAAACGCTGCGACAAGTTCTCGATATTGATAAATTCCTACGAAGAATTTTGTTTGGACATTTTCCATTCATTTTCATGGAGTAAATCAGGCATTGTATACCATAAATTCGCAGATTTGTAGTGTTTGAAACATTATGCTTCGTGACATAATAAAAATAAAACGAGAGTGGTACATATCATTTTAATGTGGAATATACGAGTATATATCATCACAGTAGTCCATCACAAGGAGATAACATCGTTTTTATTAATCACTGAATATGATACGTTTGCTGTAACCCCAAATGATTTTTGCAAACAATAAATATAATCTATGTCTAGATGAGAGGCAAATAATTGAACATTCTAATACGGGGGGAGAGATAATGTAAGAAACCATGAACGAAAACTGTCTACAAAGTTTCTTCATTTTACAATTTGGTCTGGCTGGCTGGGTATATATATATATATCAAGTGTACAGGCCATATCAATGAGGCTAGAGGGCTGAAATTTTAAACATGTACTCCTCATTATGTCAATGAAAACGTATATTTTCATCCCTCCGTTAGTTCATTTTTCTGTGAGTCAGTTTACAGTGTAAATTTATGCTAAATTTGTCCCTTACTTTGTGTCGACAATGTTCATGCTTATGTTTTGAAAATTCATACTTTCTTATGATCACCATACAGCAAAAGGCGAGAGAAGTAAATTATCAATTGATCACACCTTTTTCCAGTTTTATAATACTCCTAACATTGGTCGAAAGACGTTGATCACGTTATGGTTTCTATCGGGTGAGTAACCAGACCTGTTATGTAATCACTTAAACAATGGTTTATTTCGTTAAACATGTGTAATAGAAAAATACTATTTTCTCCATTTTTCAAGAAAGACAGAAAATACTATTTCTCTGTTAAAAATGCTTCTCTCGTACTTGTCATTTATCTCGTGTCGTTTTAGTTATTTCAACTCTTAAATCGTTCAATACTATTCGGTGTGGCAAATATATTCCAACTTTGTTCAAACTTTTGGATGGAGCTTCATTTATCTTTTTTAATTTTTACATAGATAGTAAATTCAGTATGATCTGAAGTGCATAATTAAATCTTATTATATATAATGTAGATTTGTTTAAACTCTTGGTGGCGACCTTTCTCCCGAAACATCGCCCCCCCCCCCACCTTCGGCCAACGGTTTTAGATATTTCATTCTACGTACTTTTAGACTATAATTTCCGATTAATCTACTTAAAAATAACATTTGGTTCACTTTCATTCTTTTCAACACTGAGATCATTCGCCCTCCAGGCGAGTATCTACAGCTACAATGGCAGTTGCAACAATAGCCATTCAATTTCATAATATTCTATTTTTCAAAAGTCATAGATGTATAAAATGAAATATTTTGTTTTCAGCTCGGTGTTCGGTCGATGAGCATTGCCGAAATAGAGGCACCTGTCAAAAGTCTGACGGAAGGTGTTACTGTGAACCAAGTTATTTTGGGAAATCGTGTGAATTCAGTAAGTATGATTTGTATAATATATATATATAATCATCATAATCTATTATCTGCTAGACAAAGGCCTCTCCCATTCCTTTCCATGACGACCGTGATTATGCTAGCCTGTGCCATGTCTTACCGGCAAACCTTCCGATTTCATTCTTCCATTTTGTGCTTGGGTTTTTTCCACTGCGTTCACTGTCACGTAGGCACCAATCAGTTAGCCTTTTACTCTATGAGTTGTTATCCCTTGCTAAATATCTAGCCTATCTCCATTTTTGTTGTTCAATTATTTGTATAATATCCTTCAGTTTAATCCTAATAGAGTTATCATCTATCATACATTGAAGTGATATGTTGTGTAAATAGTAGTATTACATTTTTAAAGTATATTTGGACGGAGCTATATACTTATCATCTATCATATATATGTAATTTGAGTGATTTTCCAGTTAAGTGCACATATATACTATATTAAAGTCTTAATTTTATTTGTGTCTCACATTTAGGCAATGCATATTAGTGCTGAGCATTATGCAATACAGCATGAAGACCATGTTTCAGGTAATATATCCGAGAAAAACGAAAAATGAAAACTGCATGCAAGAACAAAAGCCTGACAAAGATTTGATGGGGGAAATGAGTGATTCAAATCAGGCAGGAATACAAAAACGTCGCAAGGAAAATTTTCACAACAAACTTCAAAGATTAACATCATGTATCTGATCTGATCTCCACTATCGTTCATAGTTGGGTTGGTCGTTCACTCTTCCATCCCACATGGACACTAATCCGCAAGCTACTTGATCTACTTCCCTCACTTTCACCATCCAGTTGCTGGTGAGATGAGATGTATCTGCTCCAGTGTCTTTTCTACGCCTAACACAACTCAATTCGAATTTGCTGCTGCTTCTGATATCAGCACGGCGTCTTTATTTGAAGAACCGACGAATGATAAAAGAGAGGGAGAGAGAGAGAGAGAGATACTTTTATGCTCAAAGATGATTGGCTAGGCGAGTCAAGACTGTAATTAGCTAATCGACACACAACCAATGTCTGCTAAAACTAATGGTCCCATTTGTTCGATGAGCGAACACATGTTTCGCTACAAAGTAGTTTGACATTTTTATCACATAGTCTGGGGCATACACGAAAATAACTACACCTTAAACGGCTGAATGAAAGTTTCTAAACGGTTTTTGTATTACAGGTGAGCTCAATAACAAACTAAATATCTACCATAGTTTGACCACTGGAAAAGCATAATGTTTTAAATGACGTAAAAGATGGCTGCAAAATCCTTAAAATACCCATTATTCGTTAATGATTCATCCTAAACAAGTTTTTTTCCGATGCTTTCTTTAGAATAAAGCCTACTTGGGAACATATCACTGACCACTGGTAAGGTAAAAATTTCAAGATGACGTCCAAGTCGACTGCAGATTAGTTGGCTACATTCATGAAAAATCAACCCTATTCCCCCCCAAACCCAACAAAAAGATTCTCAACGATTTTTGTAGTATCAGGTGTGCTCAATAACTATACTGAGAGTCCACCACAGTCTGACCACTGAAAAGGTATAGTTTTCCATATGACGTCCAAGATGACCGTAAAATCCTTGAAATACATATTGCTCGTTCATTATTAATTCTAGCTGGGCGTCTTTGTGTAATGTGCTGAATAACACATCAGAAGTCTTTCACGAGCTCACCACAGGAAAGATGAAATTTCTTAGATGGCGTTCAAGATGGTCACCAAATCCTTAAATTACCCATTACTCCTTCATAATTAATCTTGAAGTTTTCCCATCTGTTTTTGTAGCTGTATTTTTGCGTGCTTGATAACATATAAAATGTCTAACACAGTCTGGCCAGTGAGAGGATATAATTTCCAATATAGCGTCCAAGATACCTGCTAAATCATAAAATGACTATTACTCGTTCATTATTCCTTCGAGACAAGTAATTTGGTATCCAAACCCATGTTTTGGCAATGTAGGAATCCAATTAGCATATCTAAATTATAGTGAAGTGATTACAATTACAAGAACCATTCACATTTTCACAATCACAAGATGAAAATTGAGGAGTTTTTGACAAATACAGATTCCGTGCAATTTGGAAATCAGTACTTGAAGAGTTTGCAAGAACAGTACGAGAACAATGTTCAATTTGTGACAATAAGGGAAATATATCAGATACTGAGATCTTATTTCAACATGCAAAGTAAAGGACAAAGATTCACAGAAGCAGATGATCATTGAAGCAGCAGTGCGATTCCTTTCAAGTGGTATCAAGTCCAATGTGAGTCTCATACAAATCACTATCTAAATGAAAATGATCGCGTTGAAAATGACACCAATCGATTTCAATTACTATTATCAACATCAGCCTTTTAGGATCCGTCGTTGGACATAAACTTTCCCCGTGATTCGCCAGGCCTTTCTATCCATGGGTGTCGCGGAGCCAATACTTTCTGAACTTGTGTATTTCATCATATCATCGTATATTTTGCCGGCCATGGTTTCGTATATGATCTCTGGGGATTCATGTTGTGAGTTGTGATATCCAACGGTTGTCTGACATTCTTGCAACATGATCAGCCCATTACCTTTGGGGTTTTGCAATAGATTCGATGATATCCTTGACTCCTATTTTTCCCTGATATACTGTGAATTTTGAGTAATTCCTCGAGAGAAAACAGCTCCAGTTCCTTCAGGGGTGTTGATAGAGGAAATCGCTCCCTTAGTTGCTGTTTCAATTGACACCACAAATGCTCGATTATATTAAGATCTAGTAATTGAAGACTAATCAAGTTGTTTAAGTTCAGTTGCATGCATTTCAACCAAAATTTTAAGTCTAACGATGTGAATGAGTGCATTATCGTCCTGAAACACGGCGTCGCCATTGGGAAAGAGCGTTTGTATCATGGAATGCAATCGGGCAGCTAAAATTGACAACTAGTGCTTTTTCTATAAAATGCATACATTGTATATCGGACGCTCACTTTTCCTAAAAAATGAGAAAAGTTTCAAAGAAACCAAAGTTAGATCCTGTTTCAGCATCAGAAAAATATTTTTTATAACGAATTTGTCAATTTCAATTTAATGAATCTCGAAATTCACAGTGCTGTGCAAGACTAGTATAATTTA
The DNA here is from genome assembly GCA_963457665.1 of Thysanoteuthis rhombus. Taxonomy (NCBI): domain Eukaryota; kingdom Metazoa; phylum Mollusca; class Cephalopoda; order Oegopsida; family Thysanoteuthidae; genus Thysanoteuthis; species Thysanoteuthis major. Next base: position 14,236,529 of record OY735203.1, read on the forward strand.
GATGGCGGTGCCGCCCAAACCATCACGGACCCACCTCCATGCCCAATAGTTAGAATGAGACAGTTAGGATCACAAACTTTTTTAGGCTGTCCCCAGACTTAAGCTCGGCCAGAACATAGAAATAATGTACTGAAAGATGTGTCCAAGTCTATCACATTCTTCTATTGGTCCATTATCTAATTCTAATCATTGCATCATTTTTACGACGTTCTATGTTGATTTGCGAAAGGGAAAGTTTGACAATGCAAGCCCTCCGTAATAATCAACTCAACGAAGCTCTAAACGATCAGTGCTTGTCATACGCTGATTAACCTCTACAGTCACTCATGATTCTTTGACGATATGCACTTTTGCATTCTACGGTCTCCGTCACTGAGCTTTTAAATACTGCAAGTGAGGTCAGCAGGCGTTCCCATTATTTCATCCAGCCCCCGTATATATCATCATCATTATCAATCTGAGAGTCAGTCAGTTGATCCATGCCCCCTCCTGGTTCTGTCCGCCATTGCGTTCGATAGGTTTTTTGGTTGAGATCCAATAAGTTGATCAATTTATGATTGTGTTAGTCTTCCTACCTACTCCCTTCGGTATAATGGTCTCAGAAGTGTTGCGTCGCACACAAATTCGTCTTTATTTCGTAGCGTCGTTATCTTAGATGGTAAGAGCAGAGCCGCGTTTAGGCTGCTTCAATGATGGACAATGCTGATTTTCTTTATTGATTTATGCGGTCTATGGTCGTTCAATTTGCTACTAGCTTATTACCAGTGCCGGACGAAATGTAGTTCCTACTCAAATTTCTTAACATTTATCGCATCCCGTCAGACATAAACTGTCCATTCTACTAATATAAAAATCAGAATATAGATTAATAAATAAATAATCCAATTTGATTTAAGAGATCTGTTTTTCCTAATCAATATCTGTCTGAACATCAAATTATGATATTCAAATCGATTATTCACACATGCTATGAATAGTAAACATAATCTATAAACAACAAAATATTTTGACAGCATATTTGCTTTCGAACACTTTCAGGGTGTGTGACGGCTAATATGTCACCTGAAATACCAAAAAGTTTGGTGCAGAAGTAATCGCAGTTTTTCCCTATCAACTTTAAAGCAGTATATCTCAATTTAGAATTCAAGTTATTATTCGAAATAAGAAACTTTAGAATCTACAAATTTTGCCAACTAGAACCAAGTCCATTTATTCTGGAAGCATATAATTCTGGGGTCGTGGAACCAGTGAATTCTTCGAAGGTGTTTTGAGCTGCTGCTGCTTGGTTGTTGGAGACCTTCCCTTGCAGGAAATAGTTGAAATGCTTAAAGTTGGTGGTTGGTCGGTGAAAGTTCTGGCAAGTAATTAGAGGGAGGTAAAGTTTTGTAACCTAGTTAGTTCAATTTTATGCAGGATCAGTCGTGCGGCATGCGATCGGGCGTTATCATGGAGAAAAATTGTCCTTTCCGATAAACCAATATCGGACGTAAACGTAACAGTTCTTGGTGCAATTTGTCGATATCCTGGCAATACTTCATCGCTGTGATGGTTTGGGCAGGATCCAAGATACTGTAGTGGATGATTCAACTTGCCGACCAGAGAGAGAGATTCGCAATTTTTGCTGCAACTGATCAGTTTTGCTTTACATACCACAGGGAGTTTGCTTTTGTGGAGGGTGTTTTTTCCTATGTATCCCATTTGTTTTCTCCTATACTTCCTTGTTTTTAAGCTATGCCCCTGGGCTGCAAGTATGAAACCCTGTGTTTTGGACTTAAGTCCTGATCCAACACTGATGGGTCCTATTCAAATCTACATCAGTTTTTTTTTTTCTTTTTTTGTGTGTAAAGAGGATATTGGCCGTGAAGTGGTTTCTTTTGCCAGTGCTTTTGTAGTATTTTCATTCCTGCTGTTTCTCCAACACTTGACTAGCGCTCGAATAGTAAGTGGATATTGGCGCAGTTATATAGTATTATCGAGTAAAGAAGCAGCTCTTAACTTAGCATCATCTAGTTTTATGAAGTTGTACCTTAAACTGAGTCCTCATGTACCGATTTTGATCAAAAGAATATTCTATCGCTGGGTTCCTAGTAAGCTCGAGAGATGTTTGTTTCAATGGGACCTACCTTTAAATATATGATCCACAAGTAGGTTTGTCAGTTTTATTGATGTGTTCTTAGTATGAGTCCACATGGGTTTATAATTATAGAAAGTCAATTTGCGTAATCAATTCAATAGTCATCACTTTTCTTATAAAGATTAAATTTCAAATAGATTCCAAAAGTGGATTCGATCTGATAATGTGATCTGGATATTCCGAAAGTCTGTGTAGCTATGTATCTGTGGAATTGGTTTTGCAGTAATATTTATCTGTTATAAGTGAATGTTGATGGATTTTTACTTTTGTGTCTAGAAAGATTATTTCTTCCTTGGAAAATTCACAGGTAATTTTTTTTCATTTGTAGTTGTTTCTTTTACGAAAGGATTATAATATGAAAAGAATGTTTTTAGAATTTTTTTATGTCCCCTCCATATGAAAAAATTAATGTGCCTTATCTGTAACAACGCTTGCATCCAATAATATTTTCGGGAAGCTTCCAGTAGTTCTATTTCAAATTGAGACAAGAACAGAATAGCAAAAGTGACTGCCATTGGATTTTCCATAGCCGTTTCTTTTATTTGATGGAAAAATTCCGCCCTCAAATGAAGGGTACTACTTATGAGAATAAACGAAATTATATGAGAAATATAGTCCAATGGTATTGAAAAATCCTACCGTTTCAAGGGCTTCTTTGCAAGCACAAACCCCTTCTTCGTGGTCAATGTCGGGGTAAAAAGAAAAAAACATCCATGGCAACGAAATAGAATTTTTCTTTAATAAAACAAGAACTTTCTAAATTGGCAAAGTGTTTGACAAAATCTGTGGTATCTTTGATGTAAAAAATGATTTTTTTTGTGGCTGGTTTTTGGTAAATGTCAACCCATTTTGATGGCTTGGCAATGCAGGATTCATATCCACTATAAATAGGTTGTAAAGGTGGAAAATCCGAAGTTTTTGTAGATGTCAGGAAGGCCGTAACAATAAGTTATCCTTACGCCTTCTCTTATTTTTTGTCATCTATTTATTTAATGTATCAGTCATCATCATCATCATCACCATTATTATTATTATTATTATTATTATTATTATTATTATTATTATTATTATTATTATTATTATTATTATTATTATTATTATTATTATTATTATTATTATAATAATAATATAAAATGCCTCTATTTGTGTCTACAAAAGCATTTTTTCAATCAAAATTACATGGTACCCGGCCTCACCAAGGTTTATGTATTCCGCCCCTGATGTCAATTTTTTTGTATCTCTCGGTTTCCAACCCAGTACTTCAAGGGCAACTTTGTCATTATGTACCTCTCCTCTAACCACCGCCACCTATCCGCAGAAGAGAGAGTAAAAAGGAAAAACACACTGAAAAAGCAAAATCTAAGTGGTCCCTTCAAGGATTTTAAACATCTGTCTATCTATGCTTTTTTTTAATTCTAAGATATTGAGCACTATCATCATAGATGAAGCAACACTAAAATCAGCATATAGATATGTAACAGCAGAGGTAACCGGCCTTGCCAAGGTTGATGAATTTTTTTTATGTCTCTCAGTTTTCGACCTAGTTCTTCAAGGGCAACTTTGCGAGTTATTAGGTATTCATCCAGCAAAAGAAAACTCCATATGAAATAAAATTTCAACTCTTCATTGTGGTAAGTTCAGGGGCAAACAATGGTATTTTCACCAATTGGTATCACCCGAGGTGGTCAAACAATCTTCAATTTTTGATTTTCCTAAATGTCTCTAGTTTATATTTTGGTATGGTAACCCTGCCTATCTTGTGGAATTCTTAACAATCTGCATTATCTTTCGTAGGGAATGAATGTCATCCAAAATGCCCAGATCAAAAAATGTGTGTAAAAAAAGGAAATGGAAACGTGTGCGACCTAATTCGTAAGTTTCATTCAATAAGTTTTTTCCATCATTTCATTGATGAAATCTTTAATTTAATCCTAACTCTCATCATTTTCATACGAAAAGTTCCACTTCCAACTTGTTCTCCAACGATTGAATATAAGAAAAATATCGATAGGTTAAAATCTATGATAATATTTTGCTTGCTTCCACCAGAGAATGATACACTTTGAGTAAAGGGGTATTAATGTAAAGGTTAGGTTGGTTCTTTGGGGGGTAAGGAGAGATGATTGGCCGACATTTCAGCATACAAAACAGCTGTGACAGATGAGTGGGGGTGGGTACCCGGAAGACAACTGAGGGTGGATACAGAAGAGAGTGTATCTAAACCTTCTGTTAGTTGTTTTTTGGTTTATATACTGGAAGTATCGGTTTTATTTTATTATTCATTTCCTATTAGACGAAGTGACATTGCCAAAAAATGTTATTTATTTTTGTCTACTATTCACCTTCATCGTTTGTTCCTTTTTTTTTCTTTTAATTACAATTTCACTCAAGCCAGCTCGGTAGTATTTATTTTGTTTTTTGTAAAAAGGTGATAGTTTTAGTAAAAAGGCGTTGTGAGAATTTTTTTTTTACAGTACTATCAAAAGTGATCCTAAAATGTTGATACTGTTCTTTCCAACTGTCTGTCTACACAATATCTAAAAATGTCCTCAATGAATTTGAATGATATTTGTGGAAGAGTGGGTAATAACCTATGAAAGAAGTCAAACATTTTGGAGAAGATCAATGCGCAATTGTTTTCCTTATGTCCTAATTGTTGACCAACACAATATATCACCAACCCTGATCTGTTTGTCCACACGATATTTCCAAGAAAAAAAAAACCAATAGATAAGGAAAGTGACTCAATTTTAGAGTAGATCCATGTGCAATTATCTCCCCTTCTTTGTAGCTTTCTGTCCGCATAATAAAATTCATGCAATGTTTCTCTGTCAGCACATTATCTCCAAAAGTTCTCAATAAATTTCGGTGAAATTTTGTGGAAGCATGGGCAATAGGCTATGAAACAAGTCATAATATTTTGGAGTAGATCCATGCACAATCATCTCTCCTATATCCTAGGAATGAATTCCAATACAATGCCGTGGACTAGTTGACAATATATCAGGAGAGGAGTGATTACATTGTGAAGCAGATCCATCCACAATTACCTCCTCTATGTTGTAGTTATCTGTCCACATCAGGCAATACCTTTAAATTTTCTTAGTCTGAACATACGATATCCCCACAGGTGTTCAATGGATCTCAATCAAATTTGTTGAAGAGGGGACAATAAGCTACAAAAGAAGTCAGGAATTTTTAGAGTAGATTCATACACAATTCTTTCTCGATGCCCGAACCATCTCTCCACACAATAGCTCCAAAGGTTCTCTGTCTATCCATAGAATATCTCCGATAGTTCCAGATGAATTCCAATGAGACCTTGTGGAAGGATGGGAAATCGGCTACGGAATAAGCGATTGAATTTTGGGGTGGATCTCTCGACTCTTACCTTCTAGATATCTCCTCAGGCGTTTCGGACAATCGATTGTTAAAGGTTCGGAGTGTCTGGCTCTGAGGTATACGGTTCTTCTGTAAACTCTACACAGCATAAAATTTCCTTTCCAACGATATACAATATGCCCATGTTTGATGACTATGTGGCCACCGCAAAAATCCGTCATTATGAAAAATTGCGCTCAACATTCTGTGACCGACCTCGAATGTCGACTAAATATATTCATACTTACTGAGAGTTTTCCTAATATGTCCAATAGGTTTCATTAGACAATTGGTAAAATCCTACAGGACTCTATCACAGTGCCAGGACTTTATTTTCTTTTCTAAACTTTTTTTCATGTTCACTAAAAAACACATTTTCAAGAAATCTAATCTAAGGTAATCAACTTCCCTAGAAAACCAGCATTGCTTACTCTACGGGTGATATAGAGACAAAGGACGAGAGAAGAGCAGAGTCATGATATGATTGATAATTTTAGTTGTCAGCACCTGTGGAATGTTCAGCTAGTAAATTTATGAACACACGTAGAAAAAACAGATTCTTTTCCAATAAAAATGATTAAATGATGAACAAAGTAGAAACAGTCTGCATTTACGTTTTTTTCTCAAATAATTGTTTTTTGTATCTGAAGTAATCGTGTAAGTTGTTATATGTCAAATAGAGAAATGAGATTTAAAGACACACTGATGCTATTCCGGAGAGAAGATAGACTCACAGATTTGGCGTGACACGCAAAAACATGCCAGCAACCCATGTAAATATATACAAATGTCAGGGAATATAAATAGAAGGAGCAAAATGTTGGTTCATTCTTCCTGATTCAAGATAACCCCAAGGTGGTTTTCATCTTTTCCAGTGACCTTTTTTTTCCAATGACTCGAGTCATCTCCTTTCTCTTGGAAAGGAGTGTCACGTTGTCATTAATCTGTTCCATTTCATTCATGGAAAACAAATATATAAAGCTTTTTTTTTCAATATTCAGACACGAGAGAAATAATAATTTTAATAAACTTTTTTCAGGTCAATCCAAATTCGCCGACATCGTATTCGTACTTGATTTTTCTCGAAGCATCCGTAGAAGAAAATTGGAGACCATGTTAAATACTGTGGAAGATTTTGTTATGAAATATGATTTTACATCAGACAATGTACATTTTAGTGTATTTGCGTTTAATGATGATGTATACGGAAGAGTTATCAAGTTGAACGACTTCACAGACAAAATTTCATTTTTAACCAAACTGAGGGAATTCAAGGAAGTTATCCCTCATGGTGGAATTCGAATTGACAGGGCATTGAAGTATATTCGAGAATATATCTTTACTAAGGCTAATGGAGATCGTGATATCGCTCCGAATACGGCTTTAATATTCACAGTCGGCAAATCAAATAAGCCCCAATTAACCAATTTAGAAGCACTCAAGATGAAAGATACAGATATTTATGTGATTCCAATTGGCATCGGAAACAAAGTCGATTCAGGAGAATTGAAGCTCATCGCTACGAGACCTGATGATGTATTCCTTACAAAGTTTTCGAAGTTACCCAACCTGGTTGATGCCTTGGTTAGTAGAACTGGCAATGGTAAGTTGAAATTTCATGTTTATCACTATAATTATTTATGTATTTTATCACTTCAATCTTGTCTCAAGTATTTACCAGGTTGACATAATCTAAGCAATATATTCATGTGTTGCTAAATTTGATAATTCATTGTCGACAAATAATGAGAGTACTTTATAAAAATGATTGTTTTGAATGTTCAACTATGAGTTTGGTTGGTTATTCATCCATTTCTATTTTTATCAAAAGCTATAACTAAATTTTGATGTGTGAATCTCAAGCTTATCGGAAGGTTCCCTATTTAGAGAACATTGATGTTTGTTTTGTTTTTGTTTTTTGTCTACTGTCAATTTCCTCCTAATTTGGGTGGGGGTGCCTCAAATGATATAAATGTTCTTATAGATGATGGCACACAAAGCAGTAAAGATGTGTATATATCTATGCTTACTTATTTTGTCATTGGTTAGGTATAAAGATCTGTGTGACTCATCTTTTTAACATAAGCTAGTGATAATGATTTCTCTTATTCATTATTATTAATCCAAACATGTTAGTGGACCTGCTTCCGTGTCTTTACCAATGATACAGTTGAAGCCGATGTAAAAGAAAGTTCAGTTCTTGTAACCATAGTAAAACATGAATATTTCATTTTTAAATACAATACAGAAAACTTCATATAACCCATTACATTGGTATTGAATTGCAAAAGTTTGAAGAATTCGTATTTTTTAATGTTTTCTAGGAAAATTCACTTGTAGTGCTGGAAAGACCAGACTCGATAAAAAAAATCGCATGAAATGATTGCGACTATGAGGACACGTGTATAGGTTGATTTGGTATATTTCCTTGAATAACCAAAGTATACAATTGAAGTAACAACTACTGTTGCAATCAAACGAACAGTGATTTCTCCTTGGTCTCTATTCTCCCATTGGATGCAAATGACTTAAAAGCACACAACGGCAAATCGATATAACCTGGCTTCGAGTTTGTTGATGTGTGAATGCATGTATTTGTTTGCATTGTACCATCAATAAATCACTTCCGAAATATAAACAGTTTTTTCAATGCACGACTTATTTATAAGTGTAAAACCAGGAAGTGTCAACTCGTTGCATGATGCTAATCTACACTAATATTTGAGCCTTCAATTTATTTGTTCGTGTCACTTTCATGCTAAAGCTACAAGACCTATTGACCTTATATTTGGCATGTAGATTCACTAACCATCAACTTGTGACATAGGCTATTTGAGGTTGATCATAGAGGTCATTCGAAATCACTAGAGGTCATTTCCATGCAATCTTCAGTTCCAGTTCTTGACATTGTAAATAATGTTGACATCAAAATTCCGCCCAATCATTATTCTTACCAATGACACAAATATTTCTTAAAACAAGTGTAATCTTTCATACAATGGTTTGATGTCCTTTTCTTCACATATCACTTTTTTCGACTATGTAATCGTAGCAGTAGTTGAATTTTTCCGAATACATATTCATATTTCACCCCCGACTTTTTTCTCAGTGGCCTGATTAGGTTGCTGTATTAGCTGTCTATGCTGATAGAACAATCTAAACAGGTCATTTCAATAAGGTTGATAGAAATTACTTTATCATTACTGTTTTATCAGATGAAGTATTGTAAACCGTTATCATTATTTTTTCACTATTTAACTTCATATTGATTTTCATTTGCTTTTTCAGTGAAGATTAGTTTTACTAGTAAGAGCCGGAAACCTATCAAACATTGTTTTCTGGAGATATGAGACCCCCGTTACCCGGAGGAAAGTGTCAGATTTTGAAAAGAAATTTAGGTTTGATGGAGAGGGGGTTCCATTTATAATGCTGAGCAGGGAAAATCTTTTCCTTCATTTGTTGTGTTGTGTAAGAAGAAATGTATTGCAAGGTAACAGCGCGATAGTGTCCTGGACAATTTCGTCTCGGCCATTGGCGTCCCTGGACATTTGCGTCCTGTATTTTTGTGTCCCGGTCATTTACGTCACGCTTTTCTAAATAGACACGATTTTTAAGTTTTAAAAGAAAGCTTCGTAGATAATGAAATTTATATTTCATTTCCATTGTTTTTGCAACAAGAATGAATGAAAACGTATATAATTACTTCGTAGATAACGAAATAGAAACTTTATATTTGTTGTTTTATAAGAATAATTGAATACGTATTTAATCAAAAGTTTATTTATTCGAAACCTCCAAAGAGTTTTTCGGATGATCAGACTCCTTCCTGTCGTTTTTATGCAAAGACAACGTTTCGGCCAATCTATTCTGCGGCCTTCTTCAGGATTAATATCCGAATATGACGATATAGAACTTTGAAATGATGGTAGTTAACGAAAAATCCTCTTTATGACAGCGTTACAACGTAGGATTTGGGTAATGTCAATCTCTTCCTTTTTCCTTGTTAGACTTGGATTCCCATACCCTGTCCCTGTTGAGTAGTGGAAGCCACATCGGGTTGAATCCCGAACTTTTCTGACATACATTCAATCAACATGTTGATATGGGCCGTCTATTTCAATATTACTCAGTTGTTTCCAACAGCGTTCCCTTTCAATTATACGTACTTCTTTCCAAGGAGGGAAGTGTACGTTTTTTTTCTCTCCAAACATGGTCAGCGATTCCAGGTCTTTCCATCTCTCTTTTGAGTACTGCTTTTTTTTAAATATTTGTCAAGTCAAACCTTGAGAGCCCTATCAGTTTCCCTAGTATAGACCTTTCCGTATTTACACGGGATAACATAAAAGCAGTAACCGGTCAGATTTAATCTCTGGCGGAGAATTCACTTTAGTGAATAAATTGCGAATAGTGTTTGAACTGCTAAAAAGCGACTCTGATGCTGCGGTGCTTACAAGTTCTCTGTATCTTCTCTGCTATACTTTTAAAAAGGGATAGTGATGGCAGAAGTGAAAGAGAAGGAGTTTGTGGAAGCCTTGGTGACCTGTACCTCTTTTTCCCAGAGATGGGGTTGATAGCCATTCCTTTTGAGAGTCATGGATAACTTTCTTATCTTTTTTGTTCTACGCGTTGAGGTCACTGCTGATAACAGATGCTCTTTTCATGAGAAAGCTGACACACAGGATGGTAGGTTTGATTTGTAATGTTGGTGAAGTCCTATATGTGTTGGCTTTTTGTATATACGTGTTTTGTGACCAATATCTGTACGAGTTACCAGTACATCTAGAAACAGAAGTTTCTCTTTTCATCGTTAACTGTATCTATAGTCTGATTGAATTCAAATGATCGAAAGAGACCCACGCATCAACTTGGTGGGGCCAAAGTATAAATGTGCCGTCCACGTATCTCAGTCTAACTGCCGGTTTCAACGATGATCAGCATACGGCTAGATCTTTCGCGTTTGTAACACAAACAACAAGAAAGAGTTCAATCGACCGAAAAGCTCTTTGGATGTTGATGACCCTTCTCGGAAGTAAGACAATAATCGAAATATGTTTTATAAAAAATGAATAACTTCGTAGATAGCGAAATAGAAACATTTCATTTCCGTTTATTTCTTATGCTGAAATGAATTAGATCATCATCATCAGTCGTTTATCGTCCGTCGTTAGACATAGACATTCTCCAAGATTTGCCAAAAACTCTCTATCGTACGTGTCGCGGGGCCAATACTTTCTGAACCTGTCCAATTCGTCCCACCATTTCATATTCTACCGGCTTCGATTCCGCATTTGATCTCTGGGGTCCATGCTGTGAGTCCATCGATTGTCTGTCGTTCTTGCGACATGACCAACCCATTGCCATTTGAATTTCCTGATAAATTATATGATGTCTCGGACTCCTGTTTCTTCCTTAATATACAGTGCTGTTTGGATCTTTCCACGTGATGTTGAGCATGATTTCCTCATGTGCTCGTTGCGTGGTTCTCAGTTTGAGGGCTAACAAAGGTCATGTACAACAAACATGTCGGAAATAAAGACACAATGAAAAGGGAGTTATAATTGCATCAAAAAATATAAAAAAAGCTATACTTTGTATTCAATTTTCTTCATTTTGATTAAATTATAACTACATTTTAACTACACTTTTTTTATTATCTATGTAACAAAAACAGATAATTCTTTTCGTTACCTACGAAGTTGTTAAATACATTTCTATTTATTTTATAACGGAAACGAAAATAAAGTTTCTACATCGTTATCTACAATTTTTTAACTTGACAAGTATACCTGCTGTTCGCACCCCCTAGTAAGAAAAGTGGAATGCTAATGACCGGGACGTCAAAATAATGGACGCAAATGTCCAGAGACGCCAATGATCAGGACGCATTTGACCGAGATGCCCTGGTAACATATTAAAGGGCATATTTCCCACTATGTTGTCGAATTTGATGTTATTCTTCCCGGGGCAACGCCAGATATCCATATTAGTGTTACATAGAACTATGGATTAGCAAGTGAGAAAATATATAAAGAAATTAAGTTTAACACCGTGGAAAATTATACCGCTAAAAATTCTTCTTATATAGTTTCTACCAATCCGTGTTCTTCAAACCCATGCAAAAACGGTGGAAGCTGTAGGCATTTTCTTACCGAATATATATGTGACTGTCCACACCCATACGTAGGCGTCAACTGTGAAATAGGTGAGTATGTTTTGTTTTTTTTATATGAAGGCAACAAAAGAAATAAAATTGAAATTTTCTCAAGCTTTATGCGTTGACATTTAAGGAATATATATAATTTTTATTTTTTACATTTATAACATGCAATCAATAATAGGTACGCTTACAGCAATTTCATTCATATTATACTTCTTTAAAAACACAGCATGTCAGTGGCTAACTCTTTATCATCATCATCATCATCATTATCATCAGTCTTTTAACTCTTTATCATCATCATCATAATCATTATCATCATCATAATCATTATCATCATCATCATCATCATCATCAGTCTTCCAACATCTGTCGTTGGATATAGACCTTCCCCAGGATTCGCCACACTTCTCTATCATGGGCGTCGCAGAGCCAGTACTTTATGAATTTGTCTAGCTCGTCTCTCCATCTAATATTCTGCCGGCCTCGGTTCTGCATGTGATCTCAGGGGATCCATGTCGTGAGTTATGATGTCCATCGGTTATCTGCCATTCTTGCAACATGGCCAGCCCACCGCCATTTGAGCTTTTTAACAGATTCTATGATTTCCCTGACTCCTGTCTTTTCCCGGATGTACTGTGTTGTCTTGTGGTCTCTCCATGTGAGGCATAGCACAATTTTCTTATGTGCACGTTGCATATAGTCAGTACAACAAATTAGTGTGTTACTTGTTGCACGAACATTCATCCATAATTTTGAATACTGCACAAATAACATTTCTTCGCCATATACGAGAGGAACATTGTATGACATTGAGTAACTGGAACCTCGTTACAAAAACATGACGGGGTTGTTTTTATGAAAATGCTCCTGCTTCATTGACGTTTGGTCTAACTGTGTGTGTTTTGTAGATCAAGCTATTTGTATTTTTAACGACATAAGATCATCATCGATGAAACTACACCCATGATAGAGGCATTGTGTATCAAATTCCTTCAAATCATTGGCACGCTCAAGTTATTTTTGCTGCTGTATAAACTGCAGAGAAGGAATAAAGACAGAGGCAGATTCAGAGAGGAATTTAGGTTTGGCGTGTAACGACGGAAATCTATTATTTGCACAAAACACCTCTAATACCTTTAAATAGTTTTTGACAATTTAATAGTGTCATGAAACCATATGCACTTAACCAATCGAACCCAGCTAGACATGCAGGTTGAGACTGTATCAATATAAAAATTGATATTAGAACTTGTAGTCTCCTCTATCTTCTACAAAAATTCTTTTTTTAATGAATTGATCAATAGCGTCTTTACGGAGAGCATTCCATGGTTTGGTTATTTGAGTAGAGATGAAATTCTTCTTCAGCCCAGTTAATGTCTGTATTCGTAGGTTTGTTTGTTTTGTTTGTTTTTTTTATTTTGTTTTTTTTTTTTGTTTTGTTTTTTTTACTTCAGTTGCGTAATTCTCTGCCGGCAAAGCTGCGAACATAATTGTAATTTTCATTTGCATTTGTTTAATGAATCGACCGAGACAAGTGTTTTGGTAATGGAGAAATTTTTCTTCGTTCAGATTTCGTATATTCAGGAAAAAAAACGTGGGTGACTCGTTAGTTTTCTAAAAAAAAAAAATCTGTTGGGTGCAAACTTTCTAAAAATCAATATACTCTGTGTCACTCCTTTCTTTCTTTCCTCTGTCAGCCATCCTCTTTTCACTTAATTAGTGTCAATCTATTTTCTACTCATATGTTACTCTGCGCGTGCAGCCCACGTCTCGGAAAAGTCTGTTGCGTCTTCAAATGACTCTATCCAACTGATCAATCTCAAAGTTTCTCACCCCCCCCCCGAGACAATACATGCCTCTGGATGGTCAGCGTATACACACATGTACTTAAATACACGCGCATGCATAAACATGCTGATATGGGTGTATCTATTCTGAGGAGGAACTGCTATTCAAATCAGCCTGCATCTCAACGCGATAGAGTGACATGACCCCTATTTAGTGTAGCACTAAAAAATCTCTGTCTACTAAGTGCTAAGCTACAGTAACATGAATACACACTTATATAGATGCAGTCAAAAAAAAAACATTATCATCATTATTATTATTATCATTATCATTATTAGCTATCTCACACCAGTTGCCTGGTGGTTACCGCAGGAGTTTGAGTGACAGCAAGTCTCCTCAAGCCTCCAGCCCTTCTCTCCTAGTTCTCATAGGCCACAGTAATACTGCGGTTTACAGTTTCACACTGGTTGCCCAGTGGTCATTGCTGAAGGCTGAATGACAATAAGTCTCCTCGGGTCTTCAGCCAACATCTCTTCTCTCTTTCGACTATCGTGCTAGTGCTGTGGTCAACGTTTCCGTTTCCTCTGTTAGGTCACTGTTAACAATTAGTGTTGCAGTCTTTATATTTCTAGCACTTTCCTCAGTATCCGTGCAGTTCCTGGCAGTGTTGTGGTCTGTACAGTCTCAATCCTTCCCTTTATCCCGATCACCTCCAGTCTCGTCCTCAGTGTCTTTGGGACAGTTCTTAGTGCGCCCACTATGACCAGCACCACCCTGGCTTTCATGTTCCACATCATCCTCAGTTCTCTTGCCAGATCCTGGTATTTTTCCAGTTTCTCACTCTCCGTCCTCTTTACTCTATGGTCTGCAGATACAGCTACGTCAACTATTTGGCAGGTCTTCCTCTTCTTGTCTACGATTACCAAGTTCGGTCTTCTTGCCTAGATGAGGTGGTCGGTCTGGATGTCAAAGACCCAGAGTAATTTGTGGTTGCCATTATCAAAGGGCTGCCTTCAGTTTGTGCTGATACCACTTCTCCGCATGGTTTGCTCAGTTCCCAGTGTATCATTGTTGCTACTCTATCGTGTCTGTGCTTATACTCCTTCTGGGCGAGTTGACTACATTCACTAGTGATGTGAATTACGGTCTCATCTCTTTTACCGCATAGGCAGCATTTGCTGTTTGTCTGTGTTCTGTCTATTATTATTATTATTATTATTATTATTATTATTATTATTATTTGGAATCTCACACCTGTTGCCTGGTGGTAACCGCTGGAGTTTGAGTGACAGCAAGTCTCCTCAAGTCTCCAGCCCTCCTCTCCTAGTACTCATAGGTCGCAGTAATTCTGCGATTTACAGTTTCACACCGATTGCCCAGTGGTTATCGCTGAAGGCTGAGGGACAATAAGTCTCCTCAAGTCTTCAGCTAACGTCTCCCCTCTCTTTCACCTATCATGTCAGGGCTACAATTCGTTGCAGTCCTTATATCTCTAGCACCTTCCTCAGTATCCGTGCAGTTCCCAGTAGTGCTGTGGTCTGTACGGTCTCTATACTTCCCCTAATCCCGATCTCCTCCAGTCTCACCCTCAGCGTTTTGGGGACAGTTCCTAGTGCACCCACTATGACCGGTACTACCCTGGTTTTCATGTTCTACATCTTCCTTAACTCTCTTTCTAGGTCCTGGTATTTTTCCCTTTTTTCACCCTCCTTCTTTTTTACTCTATGGTCTGCAGGCACAGCAACGTCTACTATTTGGCAGGCCTTCCTTTTTTTGTCAATATTACTAAGT
This sequence comes from Thysanoteuthis rhombus, assembly GCA_963457665.1. NCBI lineage: Eukaryota > Metazoa > Mollusca > Cephalopoda > Oegopsida > Thysanoteuthidae > Thysanoteuthis > Thysanoteuthis major. The sequence goes on from OY735203.1 coordinate 14,251,783, forward strand.
CCGGTCGTCTTGCCTGGATGAGGTGGTCAGTTTGGATGTCAAAGTCCGAGAGTAGTTTGTGGTTGTCATTCTCCAAAACTGCCTCTGGCTTGTGCTGATACCACTTTTCCACATGGTTGAATCCCATTTGTTTGCTTAGTTCCCAGTGTATCATCGTTGCTACTCTATCGTGTCTATTATTATTATTATCATTATTATTATTATTATTATTATTATTATTATTATTATTATTATTATTATTATTATTATTATTAAAATTACAAACTTATTACTTTAAATAATTCAATATATATCATAATGACTTTAAAAGCAGAAACAGATTGTGAGGATTATTAGGTTTAGTATGTAACATAATAAAATCAATTCTTTGCACTTGGAAAACAAAAAAGAAATTTTGCTAAAATAAATGCTTCCTTTTAATTATTCCACATACATATATTGAAATAGTGCAGATCAAATTATTATATACTTATTTTAGACAATTTTTCGCTGTCTGCTTGTTCGACTTTTGGCGTAGTTAAATGAATCAAAGACTAAATTTAACTTCTATCAATATTTAACTAGCAGGAACCATGGAGATTCCACGTTTTTTGACTGTTAGAGATTATCCATTATCTCATGCCTCTGTTATTCTCTCATCCAATGCCTGTATCTACTCATTCTCAAACATAGTTTAGTTTCATGTGATAAATTTTTCCTACCCCTTCCGTAAATTTCTCAACTTATCTTTTCTTCCCTCTGTATTTTCATCCTTTTATTAAACTACCTTTCTTTTCTGCCCTCTACCTTCCTACTCACCAATCAATCTTCCTTGATTTCTTCCCTCCTATCTTTCTATCTTCCTATCCCCACCGTAAACTACGTTAATCTCTTCCTTCTCCTCTCTTCATATCCTAAATTACTCTGGTTTGCTAAGCCTAAACTTGAACCTGAGTTTTCACAATCTTATAATCTCATAACGTGACTAATATGTGAGAAGGAACCAAGAGAATCTGTTTAATACGAATTTTGACGCCTGCTTCATTTAAATTTCTTTATTCTAAGTTCTTTATGATTGGTTATCCTTTCGAACAATCAGTGCAATACGATTGTATTCTGTGAAAACTGGGATAATAGTATAATTGGTAAGAATTGAACTTACAACTGTGTGCTTCAAATAATTTGATAGTATTTTTTTAATTACACGATTTGATTTACTTTTCATTTGTAGAGTGTACTCACCATTTGTGATTAATTTTCGGAATGATTTGTGCGGTATGTTTTCTTGCAATTGCAAGAAATTTATAAGACAGCATTCCTTCTCTTCAACGTAAAATGAATGAGGGTTCTAGTTCTTCGTCTTCAATACAGATATAAGCCTACTTTCTAGTAGTTACATATTAAATTCAAAATAGGAATTTTTTTTAATTCATTTTGTCCTTCAATTTACAAAATTATGCATCACTATTCAACTATCATAGATCACTGGTGCAACTTAGAATTACTATACATGCATCCTTATTCACAGCGAAATGCTACTAATTGAAAAATCTATTTAATATACAATTCGTTTTTTATTCACAGAATGCGATATCAGAGGCGACATCATGATTGCGATCGACGAATCAGGAAGAATTTCAAAACAAAACTTCAACAAGATAATTGATGCTGTGATGTTTTTTATCAAGACACTTGACATTGCGAACGGAAAAGTGCGCCTTGGGATCATTACATTCGCCATGCACGTCATCAGACATTACGATTTAGACGACTTTAATAACAAATTGGATATGCTTTTCGTTTGTAATCTTCTACGCCGCCGGTACAGAGGAGGGCCTACATTCACACACAAGGCCTTACGATATCTTAGAAGATTTTCATTCACCTCTCAGAGAGGTGACAGACTGAAATATCCCAATTACGTACTCCTTTTTACGTATAGTAAATCATCATATCCTCAGAGGACAAAGGAATATGCAAAAGCCCTGCGCGAATCGGGTGCTTCTGTATATGTTATTGGCGTTGGACATAGAGTTAAAAGAAACGAACTCATTCATATTGCCAGTCAACCCCAACGACATCACATGATTTTAACGTCATTTGTAAGACTTGAGTTGACAATCAAGCTAGTGATGGCCGGATCATGTAAAGGTACGTCTTATATCGATAATAAAAGAGTAATAATTGAATATCAATCGTGATATAGATTATCATTAGTTGATTATCCTAGTTGTATGAATCTAGAAAGTAATTATATAATAGTTTCAATTATAAAAAAAATACCAGTAAATTAATGGACAGTTTTGATAGTTGCAGTTGTTCAGATTTGCACAAACAAATGATGATGGCATTTTATATCTTTCTTCACTCATATATCATAACCGAATTCTGAACCTAATCAAGTGAAAGAAATAAAAAATATATTCAAATCAGTTACATGCAGTAAATATATAATTATGAATAAATATAAGTGCGTTGAGAAGTGGAGGATACTTAAATTTCATGGAGATACAACAAAAGAAAAATGTGGTAATAGGAAGGATCGTGGTATTTTCTCCTTTTATATATGAAAAAGAAGACAACGACAGCGAGAAAAAGACCGAAATTCTTAGCATATTGCCGCCTTGTTATCTTCATGCGTTAACTTCCATGACGAACTTCTGTTCTGTCTTCAAAACGAAACCACCCCTTTCTATTGCCTTTCTCACTGTACTATATCGCTGTTTAGTTGTTAGTAGCATTGGTGACAGCTACAAGACCGGAACAAGTCTCGACAGAAAGAAAAATGTACATCGCTGGCAACACACACGTTATCGAAGATAGAGATTCATCATGAGGACCCCAGATGGATGAAACTCAAGACCCTGGATCCGTATCCATTGCGTTGTATAATGGAGCTGTGGTTCTCTATGCGTGCAATCTGTTGAGGATTCCAGTTACGAAGTAAAGAATATGCTGCAGAGAGTGGAAGATGCATGCCAATCGAGAATCCCGTTCCTGGATACACACAAAAAACTTTTTTTTTGTAGAAAAGTGAACATATTGTCTTTTTTCTTCACTTCACAATTTATGAACCTTCCGTTGTCTTGTAAAAACGTTCACTGGCCCTTAAATGCAACTTTCAACACTTAGTTCCCTGAGCAAAACTTTTGGCCAAAAACGTGTAGTATATGCACGCAGAACACGTGCTTCCATCGTGATACACAAATTAGAAGAAAAGCCATCTTGCATCATGGCACCGGACAGGTCTGGGGAGATTGCTTTTATGATTTTGATAGCTCCGTTGTCATTACAACAGCTGCCTCCCAAAAATAAAGATATGAAAACAACAGGTGTAAACAAAGGCCGGACAAAGGAGAGAATCGGGTATTCAAACCGGGCAGAAGTACAAAAGCATTGAGAGGGGATTTTTCTCTTCAATTAAATTCCTATGTATACGTTGTTGGACCAGTAACCCGCCACTTACATCCACCAGTGTAAAAACACTGAACGAAATGATCCTCAACTCAATAGTTGAACTTTCCAAATACTACCATACTGCCCCGGTCGCTGAAATGGTATATTGTCTATTTTCAACTCCCATACTACTCCATGACCAACACGGAGCCCAAAGGGAATACGTCACGGCTCTAGTCTCTTGGTCCCAACGGACAACTACGTTTCAATTTCTCCGCTTTCGCTGAAGGTCTCTTTGCTTGAAGAGTTAATCAATGAGAAAAGAGAGCTCCTTTAAAGCTGTATGCTGCTTGTATAGGCGAGTCAAAACTCTTCTTAAGGTAGACTACGATTGACCGATCGACCCCGAACTAATTCCCGTAAAAATTTCCTTTGTTCGATGAGTGAACACGTGTTCCCCTACAAATTCTGCACACTACTACCACGTTACTAACCCAGTTCTGAGTTTATTTCTTCCTTTTCACACTATCAGTTGGCCACGTGACCAAGTCATGTTCACCCTTCCCCTCCCTTCGGCTGCTAATCGACTGACTCAGCTGGGTGAAAGTTCGCTATTTTATCGCGGTTTGTGACTAATGTTGGAACATACCTTCAGTAAATATCCCAAAACTTAGTTTTCCAAGAAAATCATTATCTTTCCGGCACTCCTAGGCGCTTCCCTTATCGTCAGTTCAATAAAAATTCGAGAATCATGAGTCCATACAAATTCTTAGCCAGTGACCACAGATGCGCAAGTGCGTATACCCAAGCAGATCGGATTTCAGGCGCACAGAGACACACATATATACACATGCATTTTGATACACTGAGATAGACCACATGAGTTCCTTAGACCAAATCGACGTATACCTTTTGGGGGGATAAGCAAAGTATCTTTGTGGGGATTAGTAAAAAAAATAGTAAGTACAATGTCATTCTTTGAGGTTGCAAAGTCGTGTAAAAGTTATCAGCATGGAAACCGAAATCAGCAACTCGATTACGATTGAAGGGTGATGCTTCTTGTGTTCATTTTATTCTAATACCTTTGGGAGAGGTATGAATCCACTTAGCATACCACCATTGACGAAGAGGTTGGGTTTATCTACCTGATTAATAAGTATTTATATGATTAAAATCTGAGTACTCATGTAAGTGTGATCATGCAGATAAAACATCTAGTTTGTCGAAGAACCATTTAGATATCAATAAATTATGGTTTAGAAAGTTTCTAATCGTTCAAGTTACTTTAATGGAATACGTCGAATTTAATGCTTATAATTTCCTGCAAAATATTACTTGTACTGATTCTAGGAGTTTTTTCATTTATTTTTCAGACTTGAAACCACTTAAACCTTGTATGAAATGTAAACGAGACAGTAACTGTCCTGAAAGTAAGTAAAACCATAAGCATTTGTGTCACTTACAAAACATATAATCAACGACCAAGAATTCTATTTTAAGACTCTCAAACTTTCATAAGAAATTTGAAAGCCGTGTTTTCCAAAAGATGGCTTAAATTTCTCGGTTTGTTTAAATGTAGTACATTGGTAGACATTCGACACAGAATAAAGTCTAGATTAATCGTTTTTTTTTTTTTTTTTACAATCATTTAAGCAATAAATTTCATCATATTTTTTTCATGTTCGGAAAATTAATAACTTTTGTCTTTTTTATCAGACACCGGTTGGAAATACAAGCAGAATATTTGCATGCCTTTGTATATGTGCAACCAAAATCATGGTATAACTAAACTAATGACTTTCTTTTTTTCTTCAGGCATGATGTGCTGTGATGGATGTTGTCAAGACAGTGTTTCCTTATTAGGTTAGGTATGTAAACCAGGCGTGGGAATTATGAATATTTTTTAAAAACTTTTCTTCGAAATTTGTATATTAATTGTTCAATGGTGATATAAGCGTATCTTTGGTTCCTATGTAGTTACCGTTAAGGAATGAGTAGTGCGAAGATGTTGGAGACAAAGAATTTTGCTTCCTTGTGATTCGGTGTTAATGTCGACGTCACTATAGATATGGAAGGAGGGAGGTAGATGTACTACGAGAAAGCGCGCCAAGTATGAATGTAGACGCGGAGATGGAACAAAGCAAAAAGAACACATACAAGTATTTGGATGGACAAATAAAACATGCGTTTAATACAAGAACAATAATAACAAATAGTGAATGAAAATGAAATACATGTAATGATAACATTAATACGCTCGATCACTTAAAGCGATGAGAAGAGATAGCGGAAGGTGGGAGCTTTGCTGTCATTGATGGTACAGGTGTCGAAGTGGGGGTGTATAAACTGCTTTTGAATCCATGTGGCTTGGAGCGTACCATGGAATGAATATGGAGACTGGGTTCAGTGTGTGTGCCTAACAGCAAAGTTGTTTGCATGACTTGGGGGCTATCCTCTGGCGCTGGTAGACACTCGGCGGACAGACCATGAAAGACAGAGAGTATGGAGTTTTATCTATGCGTGTTTCCCGAAGTAAAGAAAATTAAGAGAGATTGTCATGACTATCGAATAGTAAAAAGCATTGACATTTCATTCATGAGAGTGAGAGGTGTCTGCGCGTTTGGAGCACGTCGTGAGGACACGATTGCGAAGCTGCGTAGCTGTGCGTATATGGGATGCCTCAACATCAGTGAAGTGAAATGGGCAAAGTTAGTACGGAGATAGGTGACGGTGGAAAAATGTTCAAGATCGGATCGGTCTGGAGGTCGGCGAAATGATATCGATCCTTGGGGGGAGAGGAAAGTGCGAGAAAAAGTTGCTGGCAACAACTGCTGGGACCGAAAGCATAACCATGTGGGAGTGCCGACGCCAATGGGTGTTTGACCATGTGTGTCCAGAGCTTTTATAGAGATCGTCGTAGGAAGTGACGTTTTCAATATCTACCTAACTGAAAGGTTTCGTATTTAATAAAAAATAAAATTATAGGGGGCGCTACAGTGTGAACACAGGTTTGCACTAAATTATATATGGTATTTTTAATAGATTCGATCCGTTTTATTTAATATGCTTTCAGTAATACAAAACAACTGATTGTTTTCTAACACAGTAAGTTCTGGAATTATTCTTTTCCTTTAAAAAATCTTTTTCTCTTGTTCAGACTTGTACTTGACAGTTTTATACGTATTTTTGTCTGACATTCAATTTATAGACTTTAGGCTCAGGTGTCATTGCAATGTATGCAATACTCCTATCGAAGACTCTGACAAATTCAGAGAAACCAGGAGATATTCAGTCGGGTTTGCTTAATGATTTATTGTTAGCGAGATCCGTGGTCGGTGGATTTGTCAAAATACATCGAACACACCTTCCAGAACCACCTCTACCCTCGACACTTCATACAAAACGCTAAGAGAAAACACACAAAATCTACAATACAAGCAAAACAAACAGCAACAAAAATACCCCCACAGCAAATAGGCACATCTAGTCACCTACAAACTCACAAACCGCGGAACTCGCTAACAATCTGAAAAAGAAAATAGACGTACACCTCACTACCATAATCTCTAGTTCTGATTTATGTATGTATCATCAGCAGCAGTAGCCTTTTCGCGTCCGTCGTTGGACATAGACCTTACCAAAGAGTCACTAGACTTATTTCTCATGGGCATCGCAGAGCCAATACTTTCAGAACTTGTTTTGTTCATTACACCATTTTATAATCTGCCTATCATAGTTATATATGTGATCTCTAGGGATCCACTCTACGATTTGTGAGGTCCAGTAGTTGCCTGACATTCTTGCTACATAACCAGCCCTTTGCCACTTGAGTGTTCTAATGGATTATATGATAACTTGAACTCCTAATACATTGTGCTGTCTTGTGATATCTCCATGTGTGCATAATTCTTTCATGTGCACATCGCATGGCTTTCAGTTCGAGGGTCAGTTTCTCGGCAAGGTTCCATGTCTTAGCTCCATAGGTGACAATCGGGAGGATGCATTAGTTGTATACCCTTCTTTTTTGGACTACTGGGATTTTCTTATTTTTGAAGGTTTAGTTTGCTCTACCGAAAGCTTCCTATCCTAGAGTGATTCTTCGCTTGATTTTATCTTCTTTTGAAGATTTCATGAAGATTTGTTGTCCAATGAAGATGCAATAGTTACTTTATACAGCCCTACGTTTTCGATTTTGATAATTGTTTGTTTGTCTACAACATGTTTATTGTACATGACCTTCGTTCAACTGAAGTTCATGTGGAAACAAAATTTCTTACTTTCTTTATTCAGTTCGTCTAGCATTAGCTGGAGGTCATGAAGGATCTCGGGAGGAAGGACGGTGTTATCAGCAAATCTGAGGTTGATTAGGCTTTCGCTGTTTATTGTGACAGTCTAGGTTTCCGAAGATCATCTAGAGGTATGCCGTAAAGAGTATGGGTGAGTTGGTATCACCTTGTCTTACTCTTTTTCGAGCTGAAACGGCTCCGAGTTTTAGTGAAGCCTGATAAAGGAACTGCTGTGATGGTATATATGTTGCTATATTCTGACATATACGGTCTCCACGTTGTAGAATGATTGCATGAATGACCTTGGAAATTTCCACTGAGTCAAAGTTGATGAATGCTATTGTCCTTTAATAGTCTGCTGCTTTCTCTTTTAGATGATTTATCGAAAGGAGGAGGTCTATGGTTGCCCTCGTGGTAGGTTTTCATCTAGCGTTTGGTGATTCAGTTGTTGATAACTTTGGTGAAAAGTTTGTAGATGAAGTTAAGTAGGCTTATTGACCAAGTCTGACCAAGAGCAGTACTTCAGGATTAACCCCAAAGAAACCCAGTTTGGAGCAAAACTTTAATTTTCAATGTTAATCTTTACTGTAAGGAGTCTCCTTCCATCTATTTTTCTCGTAGAAATTGCAGGTATCATCATTGTAATTTGTCAGCAACTCAATATATTGAATGCAAAATTAACAAAAAATAACTTTAAATTCAACCTGAAAGACTGCTTTTAGAGGCCACCTGTCTACCTACTCTTAGAGGTTCGTGAGCATATAGTGCCGGGTCTAATGTATGTATATGAGCCCATCGATCAGAATTCATGCACCGGAGGTAATCGTCCCAGTTCTAGAATTGCTTCCAATTAACACGATTCATGCTATGAACAAAGTGAGATCAGCATCCAGAATTAGGAAAACTATTTCTCTATAGACTATAACACATCGATAAGAAACTTATAGTTCGGGGATTCAAAGCATTGTGTGTGAACACACGCGCATGGGGTTGAGTGTGCGTGACGGCGCTTTCGCGTTTTTTTCGCAATCGTACGAAAATCGTAGAATATGTGTGTGTGTGTGTGTGTGTGTGTATTTTAGCAATTTTACACCAACGGGAGTAATGCGTGCGTGCGTGTATTTTCCGCAATCGAACGAAAATAGGAATATAAACGTGTGTGTGTTCGCAATCGTTTGCAAATAGGCGTATAGAGAGAGACATAAATATTTACAATCTTTAATCTATCTGTTATGCTCTATTTTCAAATATTGAACACTCTCACCATGGATAGAGCAACTTTCCAAATGAGTAATGATATTTATGCATCCACGCACGTGCATGTGTATGTGTGTGCATGTTTACACTTGCAGGTTGGTATGTCTGTTACCCCTCATGATTATTATTAATGAGAATATTTTATCATTTTCTTTCAGTGCTTCCTTCACGTCCAAATAAACGCAACATTTTTGGTGATATTCTTTTCAAATATTATTTATTTTTATCAGTAATGATTGATTATCATTATCTTGATTATCTTTAGTGATATATATATATATATATATATATATATATATATATGTATATATATATATATATATATATATATATATATATATATATATATATATATATATATATATATATATATATATAGTGTGTGTGTGTGTGTGTGATAAACCTTAAATCAGTAAAATCTTCATTTGATAACAGAAGTCAAATTGCATCAATAAACTGAATTGAAATCTTTTTGGAAAATATAATATATCCTATGAACTGATAGTAATTTACTATATAAATGCACGCACTTAATACTTAGAGAGATTCATAATCAAATATACTTCAACTTGTTGTTCAGAAATATTTGCTATTTAAATGTTATATAGATGATTTGCAACACATGTATAGGAAATCATATGAACATTCTTAAATTCCTTATTTATTTCAGTATGTCCGACTTGTAAAAAAGAATATCAATGTGCAACATCCAAAAATTGCTTTTGGCGTAAGTAACTCTCAGCTCTCAGACTTTTTGCCAAGAGGCATTCCATTTTGTCGGGCGGACGTTTCGCTGAAAAACCTCTCCGCCAAAATGATATTTCGCCTCCATGGCTTTCCACCAACGGATGTTTCGCCGGAAACCCTTTGTCAGAAGGAATTTCTTACTTAAAGTTTTACTTACATTGTCTGAACATATTTTTACCTCATATTGCCAAAAATACTGAATTTACTTAAGGATAATTACATGTTATTTTGTTGGACGTCGTTACCTTTATCCATTGACCATTCAAAGGCATATATATATATATATATATATATATATATATATATATATATATATATATATATATATATATATATATATAAATAAGAAAAAAAACAATGACGTCTCTTGAAAAAACATTTCATAAATGATTAGGAAAAATCTAGCTGGAAATTGACACTCTTTTTTTAAACATAAGTAATTAAAATTCATACTAATTCGTTCCCAAGTTTTTTCTCGGTTTTGCCAGCAAGAAAAGGGCTGAAAATTTTGTCTATAGAAACGAAAAACAAATTTCTGCTCATTATTAAGTAAAACTGGATTGTTTCAAATCAATTTTTACTTTCATATGCTGCTATTATCATATAGTGCAGCGGCCAAAGAGGTGGAAAAAATCACCTACCTCTCTCGACGGCCGAACAATGTTCTCATCATTCTCATCAGTCTTTTAACAGGATCCGCAACATTCATGGGCGTCGCAGAATTTGTCTAGTTCACCTCCCATCTTATATTATGTCAGCCTCGGTTTTGGGTGTGATCTCTGCGGATCCATGCTCATAGGTTGTCTGCAATTCTTGCAACATGACCAGTACATAGTCATCAAAGTTTCCTAATAGATTCTATGATGTTTTGGACCACCGTTTTCTTCCTGATACATTGTGCTGTCTTGTGATCTCCCTGTGAGGTTGAACATGATTCTCTCATGCGCATGCCGAACGCTACTTAGTTTGCAGGTCTGTCTCTTGGTTAGGCTCCATGTTTCAGCTCTATGAGTGACTATCGGGGGCATACATTGGTTGTATACTCTTCTTTTTAGGATTATTGGGATCATCTGGTTTTTAAAGGTTGAGTTTGCTTTGCCGAAGGCTTGCCATCCTGGAGTGATTCTTCGTTTGATCTCTTCCTCTTTTGTTAGTTTCATGGAGATTCGCTGTTCTAAGTAGAAATAGTGGTCTACTTTCCCCAGTTTTGCATCTTTAATTTTGGCAGTTATGTCTTTATTCTCGATGTGATAGTTGGACATAAACCGGTCTCAAATGAAAGGTGTGTACATCAATGGAATGTTGGGTTTGTATCAACATGCATTTCAATCTCTTTCCTTAAATGGGTCAAGAATTTCTCCAAAATCGCTTTGTGACCTGTAATCTCGTCTTATCACACAATAATGTTTGTATCTCACAGTTCTGACCCGAATTTCGATTATAGGACAACCCAGACAAGACACTCTGAGGGCAAAATTACCGTATTGATGATTTTGAGACGGAATTTAACCATTCACGAACCAGTTTCTAAAGATTTCTTGTCATTTCTCACAGAAATGCTCTTTTTTACTCTATAAGATAACAGTTTGTATTATTTTCCCAATTTTTCAGAGAATGTATGAACGTTGTCTCAGAGCAGAACGTAACTAAATATGAGCTCAGAGAATGGTTCAAAATCGCCCTCCCGAACGGAAGAGGACGCTAAAAGCTCTATTTCTACTAATACTAAATAATAACAAATTTCAGTGAATGTTGGAGAGGGCTAAGCCACTACCCCGTACCCAAATCTCCAGGTATACCTCTGTCTCAGAGGCTCACAGATATCATTGGATACTTTAAAATTTGCCTTTATTCTCTCTAAAGAATTTAAAGCAATTCAGTAAAGGGTAGGCTGATACAGTTTTAGCAGTTAAATTTACCTTGATTTGATTTTTGTAAAAACTTTTCACAGTTCAATAATAACTAAAATGAGTTTTCAAACATCTCACATAGACACTATGAGGGCTAAATTATTAACGTTAAAAAATCTTAAAGGTCATTTTTAAACCGAAAGTTGATATTAGGATATACGTAAGTTGTTTTGTCCTAAGAGAGAGAGAGAGAGAATCTCTCTAATCTAACTTGTCTCATTTTTTGACTATCAACCTCTCGAGAGACGATCTAAGTACTTCCCCTCTCTTTGATTCTGGCAGAAAAAGCCGTCAGTCAGTTAAATGTTTAGTGCCTAAAACACAAAAATTGTCTCCTTTTCAAATAGATTTTAATTGTGAATCGATCAACGCCTCCTGAAAACATTTGGGGTGATTTTTTAAAATCTGACTTGATAAGAACCTCACTAGGGCTCACATGAATGCTCACATAAAATTTCATGGAGTTATATTGAGTAGTTTTTCGCAGTAGGCTGTGACATACGGACAGACAGACATTTGATGAATTAATGTAAGGTGATTTATAGAACAGAATTTTAATCCTTTACAGAGCATTTTTAAGGAATTTTTGTCATTTCTGTCGCAAAAATGCTCCATTTGCATCAGTAAGGTCTTATTTTCTGTAAAAGTATTGATAATAATAATTATATTGATGTATCGCTAATTACTAATGTGTTGATGATATATTGATAATTGCTAAGCAAAACAGACCCATCACGTTGAAGGGGTCTTCATATAAAGTGTCAGGTAACAGAAAAGTAACTATAAAACCGATGGTTTGGAATGATTGAGAGTAATAATCATTTATTTTTCTACATTTTTTCTATCAAAGGGATGATTAATAAAACGTCTTCAGTAACTCTAACATTCTCATTTAGGAAGAATCAATGCAAACAGGATACATCCCAGCAAAATTTAATTCCCAAATCAGATCACCCAGTAAAGCAGTCCCTGCACACTATCAATCCATCAGCCTTACCTCTCATTTGATCAAGATCTCCAAGAGAGTGATCCACAACGAGCTAGTGAGGTATGTTGAAGACAATCAGCTGCTATAAAGAAATCAACATGGGTTTAAGAAGAGCAGATCTTGCCTAACCCGATTCTTAGCAAACATAGACAGCATACTGTGCTGCCAACTATACAATTTAGACACCGATTTGATAAATATAGATTATGAAAAGGCTTTTGATGAGATCCAACACCAAATATTGCACGTGGAACTGAAAACATTGACGAAATTTGAATCAGTAGATAAGTGAATACCTTGCCAATAGACTGATGTAATCGAAGTCACCAGGTTGAGCGAAGGGGCTGTCTTGGATCCATTCTAATTCTTGTAGAATAAACGATCTAGAAACGTGCTATCAAGGCAGTATAGTCAGTAGTTTTTCTGATGACACCAGCATTAAAAGAAAAATAGCCAGGGAAAATGATGTGCACACCCTTCAGGCTGCTGCAACAAGCTCAAAAAAATGGTCCAAAGAAAACAAAGTCACTTCACAAATGCAAATTTGAACTCATATCCCACTTAACTAAAAAAAACACTAAACTTGCAAATGAACTATCAATAAGACAGTACTTTGTGAAACAGAAAGCAGAGAAATCATAGAATCTAAATCCATTGTGGGAGACCTCGGAATTCACATAACCCCAGAAGTCTTATGAACTCTTCATATAGATATTATAAGTGATAATGCTACAAATACGTTAGTATAGGTGCTTAATATATTCTGCGATCGCAGTGCAACATCAATGTTGACAATGTACAAAACAATAAGACCTAGTTAGTTTTTTTTTTGTTTTTTTTTTGTTTCCCATTTGGTCAGCACCAGCAGAGACATCCAAGCCTTTGGAGATGTGAAGAGACACTTTACCAGCAAATTTAGTGGCTGTGCTAAATTTTCCTACTTCGGAAGACTTTGTAAATTGAACCTTATGTCCCTACAGTGAGAGAGAGAGAGACAGACAGACAGACAGACAGACAGAGACAGAGCGCTACGTGATCACTGTGATGTTCAAGATACAGCAAGAACGTGTACACATCAATCTAAACATCTTGTTTCTCCAAAGTGAACGAAGAAGTATTTGCGTCACTATTCTTGTCGTTTTCAGTGCTTGGACCGACATTTTGGATTTATATTCCTGCAAGAACGACCTCAACAATGGAACTGGTGAACTTCAAGACCTCTCTAGAAAAATTCCTTGAGCAGATCTCAATCAGCCCATCGACACTGTTCCGGAGAACTTTTATATTTCATGTGGCGTTGATCCACACATTTTAACTGCATCGACTTGTCCTTTCGAATTCATCATATTGTCTCTACTCTTCTCCCATATTTTGAGTGCCTTACTAAAAGGAACCATTCCTTTTTCCCTATTACACTTGTTTTCCTCTGTTTCATACTTTATGCGATTTTTGTTTTCAGACTTCATAGTCTGTTTTATCAGTCTTTGTCTTTGTTGAAATTCGCTCTTGAGTATCTTTCCTCGATATCGAATTTGTGACTGAATCAAATCTCCAACCGTCCATCGTGTAAGATAGAATATAAATATTAAATATAGATCTGGTTTGTTCAGCCACCGATCTAAAGGGAACAACTTTTGCTAGAATAACTGTTCATATTAAATTGTTTTATTAAATCTAACAATGTTATAGAATACACGTCATCCCTACAGTATATTCTGAGGAACATATTTTTAGAGATTTATTTGGAGCTGAAATTTTGGTTAGCCAATAAAACATGCAGATTCATAAGTAAAACTCAAAATATGAAAAATATCGTTCCGAGGAAAAGGTTTGCGGTGAAACGTCAGCACTGTCGACGAAATGTCTAACCGACACAATGTCTGTCGGCTAACTCACTGTTGGCGAAACGTCCGTCAACAAAACGTGCAGACATAGTATCTGTCAAAACATATTGTCTGATATTGTCAGGTTTCTAAAGTTATACCTTGGAAGCAATCAATATTTTCCGAATCAAATCTGCATGATATCAATGTTGAAAATATGTTAATTTGAAACTTGGAATATTATTCAATTGCTTATGTGTACTTGAATGCATAGAAAATGAATGTTAGATAAAGATAACGCTTTCTGTTATTATAAATGGGCCGATTATCTTTCAGCCAGGGCAATATGCTGGAGAGGCTGCTGTCGAACACTGCGATGTAAGGTAAAAAAAATATATGTTTGCATCTCTTACACAATGATTCAATATTCAAACATCAGGGGAAAACTTATATATATATATATATATATATATATATATATATATATATATATATACATACATACATACATACATATATATATATATACATATATATATATATATATACATATATATATATACATATATATATATACATATATATATATATATATATATATATATATATATATATATATATACATATATATATATATAAAGTCTGTTATATTGGATGTTGCCTGAGAAAAGATAGTTTTTAACTTTTATTTAGTCTTTTCAAATTCAAATATTATAATGCAAAAGTAGCTTTAATTTTATATGAAATATGAATTTATCCAATCAAAATACAGAGCAAGTTGGTGGAGTTCCACAAAAGAAAGTATCCAGCTTTAGTTCTTTGCCATTCTGATATAGTTTTTTTAACTATGAGAGTTCTGAAATGCACAATAAGTTCGCGGGTAATTTTTCAGGTGACTTTAATTTTCAGTGCTTTTTCAAACTTCTGTCTTAGTTGGTGTCATTTTGAGATGTAAGAATTGCGAAATTATCAAATAAAAAAATAACTTTCTGAAATTGCATATGATAAAAGGAATGATCGAATCCAAACAGAGCGAGAAGTGTTGCCAATTGTTTTCAAATTTTTATATCCAAAACTGAGGCAAAAGAAACCTAAGAATACCTGCTTGTTTTAGAAATCTATATCAAAAATATATCCAGAATTGAATTCCGAATAACCATGTTTGGGGAAATTATTTAAAAAATATACCACATATCAAACTTCCATTCATTGAATTCCATATCGAACCATTAAGAAAAAACTAGTTGAACAATGGCCTATCATGTGTCTTCATCCAGTAGATGCATTAATGTATATAGAACGGGAGGTTTCGGTTCATATAACCCTCCCTCCACTGTAAAATACTTCCTCTAGGTTTCAGTGATTTGAGTTTGCATTCCAAATTTGTGCAAAATTTTGTTGAGCTGCTTAAATGTTTGACCAATGTTTGAGAGGTGGCAGAGACACAGAGACAGTTTTTTTTTTACATATATTAAGGCATAATACAATGTTAGAATGTATATTGGACAGAACGCAAGGGATCAGTTTAGAATTATAGTTACATTGTTAAGAGAAACCTTGCAAAATCCTTGAAATTAATTTTCTCAAAATTCTTTTTTTTTAATATTTTCCACTTTACCAAAAATTTCTAAGAAATACCTAAGTCTCATTAAGAAAAAATATCTACACTGATATCTCATATCCAAAAATGATTTATCATATCTAAATTGAACTAAAATATCTAAGTTTAGGTATGAAATATATAAATCAGAAACGCTTGAAGCGAGTCTATTGTGCGCATGTGCGCGTGCATGCACTATTAAAGTGTCTCCGCTAAATCCAGAAATCATTATATCGAGGTTCCTTAAACCTAAGGTGGACTCTCTCTGACTCTCTCTCTATCTATCTATCTATATCTATATATATATATAGATAGATAGATAGATAGATAGATATAGATATAGATATGTACTGGTCGTAATTCATTTGATAAAAATATCTAACCGTGTTTTTGTAAAGATGAAGCGGTTTACATTCTCTTACTTACTTTGAGATTTAATAGCCCATTACTTCCTAATTGATAGTGGTAAAAATATAGATTTAGGTCTCATCAATTCCTTGTGAGATCTCATTAAGAAGTAACTGGACTTGTTTGAGTTGAAGTATCCATTATTCCAAATGGTTGGTTGGAGATATTCGTATCAGCAATAACGTTAGTTTCATGTTAAAGAGTCCCCTCTTAAGGACAAAGAAACAAACAAAAAAATGTTGACCTATTATAAGGGTAAATTGTATTTATCCAATGGTAAATAATATGATAATAAATGCTTTATTTTGTTGCTTATGAAATAATTTCTCGTAATTTTGATCTCTTCGAATATTTGTTCAGACATTTTTTAAATGTTTGTATTTCAAGCATATTTTCATAATTTTGATTCTTCAGATGGATTTCGACTCATATTGCATCTATGTCTTCTTCTTTTTTCAGTAATCAAACTGATATCTATTGATAAACAATATCAATATACATTATGAATGAAATGGTACAGCCAACATATGTTTATATCTATGAATAGGCTCAGGAGTATCGATCCATGAAATATGTATGTATGTATGCATGTATGTATACACGTACGTATGCGATTGTAAATAATTGTGTTTATGTGCTTTTTGCATCTGTACTTTGGGGGGGGGGGGCGGGGGTTTAAGTTTCTCTGTTCATTCTAATGTTTTTAAATTAATGCATTTGATGTTGCATTTTTTTTATGCTTACCTGATTGTTTTACCATAAAAGATTATTGATTGCTGATTCTTGTCGAATTCATGAAGTATTTATGACTATGCAGATGCAGATCGATTGTCATTATTCATTATCATTGACCAATCATATACCAGTTTAGTGATTTACCTGCTCCTAAATGGCAACGTTACACCTTGAGTTATTTCATGCTACTTTTAAACTAAGTCAGAACAAAGTGAATGACTATGAAAAATATTGAACGAAAAGTGAGATTTTGGAAAAGTACAGATAAACTAAAATATAATTATTTGCATGTTAAATAGATCATTGCTATTTCCATGTGAATATAAAGAATGTACAACGAAGTAATTGCATGAACATTGTCATCTTGAAAAAATGACTAAAATAGCACGTATGAGGTAGTTACGACAGGCCAATTCATGGGCGTATGGAGACGTTTTGGTTCAGTGGGTAGTGGGCTAGATTTGCCCGAAAAGTCTCCCTTGTTCGTACGCTTGTGGGTCAATTAGATAGATTACAATTTAAATTTGAAATTACGCTACTTAAAATCGTGACTTGATCAGCCTTATTTCTAATTTGGATTTCTAAAATTTCATTTTTCAAAAAGTTTTTATCTTGGATCCACTTGTATTTATTTGTGATTTACACATTTACATTTGATTATCATTGAGACCGGCTATACGTTAGGATAGGTATTCATTTGATGACAGATGGTTGGGTCATGATTGCTAAAACATTTTCCAAACAGCTTTCCTGTAAATGTCTTTTTTTCTATTCCTCAGATGTTAAACATGATCGCTTCAACGAATGTGTGAATCAGCGCTGCAAATATGGTAAGTAACGTTGGTCATCAAAATTGTATCTTAACTAGATAGGAACGGACAAGAATTTTCAATCTACACCTGAGAAAGCCAAACTTGTATCATAAAACTGGAATTTTTCATAGAATTGACAATGTGAAAAGTTGTTTTTATGTAAACGAAAATTGCATGGAAAATCTTTCCGAAATTCAGCGGTGCAAAATACGTAAATCTCAAAAATCTGGAAAAAAAGAACGTATTATTCGAAGTTTTTACTGAATTTCCCATTCCTAATTTCGGAGGGAGAATGAATATTTTCCATGTGATTCCTACCTCATCTTCATTAGTCGATGATTTGCTTTATCTATACATTGGTGCTTTCATTGATTTTTACACCTTTTGCAGATAAATCTCTCGAAATATTGCATACCTTTTTTAGAAAAAAATCGAACGGAACACTCAATCTTGGATTTGATAAAAACAGCAAAATTAAGTAAAATATTTTCATCTTGGCAAATTTTTAGTCATATTCGATTGATTATGTTTCTGGTTTCTAATCTGGAAAAACATTCTTTTTACGAAATGATTTCCCAAAGATTTTTATAATTTTTATCAATTATTTCGATTAATCCGATATTTTTCAAATGTGCATGTTTATTCTTTCTTTATCTTGCTTCGAATGGAATTCATTTGAAAACATTATTACCAGTATGAATAATTAAATAACTTGTTTTTATATTGATTGTGCTGAAACTGCCAAAATATCATACATATAGCGAAAGTGATGAATAATTTGTCAAACAAATAATATCCAGAAACAGACAGATCATAGATGACCAGGAACTTCCTTACTTTGAGTTTTGTTTTGTTTTTTTGGTTTTTTGTACATGAAAGAAGAAACTGGATCGATTCGAAAGAATAAGACAAGGACATTTGCCTCTTTGTATGGAATTGTGAAACTTTCCAAGGACAAGCAAACGATATCAAAGTGGGCACAAGCATCCTATTTAGGCCGATAATAGCTTACAGAGCAGGGTATAACATAAGCCTAGAAAATATCCCCCAGTGTGAACCTATGCCGTCCCCACTGTTTTAGACCACGACTAGTGCCAGTCTACCTTTCGCCAACAAGTCTGTGTTAGTAAGCACTCTGACACAAGAAGCCTAACCTCTACAAATATTATATGTATTATATTCTCACTATTTATTATATTCTCATTATGTACATCATCGGATCGTACAAAAATTGTCAATGTCTTCAACAGACATTGACAATTTTCGATCCGATGATCTACATAGTGAGAAAAGAGAATAGAACAATGACACGGTATAAAACAGGGTCACATGACCAAGTTCCCAAACACCGATAAGGTTTGAGGTGGGAACAAATTCATACAAATGACCAGAAAATTCGCAGAAAGACACACACATTGTATATGTGCTCATAGTCAGCGCATTAACAAATGAAAACGTCAAAAGTAACCAATGAAATCATGTACAATGTCTTTTTGCAGACTATTTCCAAAAGAAAGCTTTCATGATTCAAGTTTTGAATGATACAGCAAAATATTTATCTATGGCAATGATTCCTCCCCTTTTAAAATGGTATACTTGTTCGAGGTTTATTTCTAGGCTATAAATGTAGCATATAACGTGTTCAAGACACGTAAAGGTGTCAGATTTCGGTACGATTCAGGTTAGGTCCAGAGGACTTCGTCATCATCATTATCAACAACAGCCTTTTATCGTCTGTCGATGAATATAGACCTTTCACAGGATCCGCCCCATATCTCTTTCGTTGGCTGTTCTGTTCTGAACCTATTCTATTCGTCTCACCTTCTCATATTCTACCAGTCTCGGTTCCGCATTTGATCACTGAGGATCCATGTTATGAGTCATGATACTTATTGGTTGTTTGCTATTCTTGCAAAATGGCCAGCCCATTGTTATTTAAGTTTTTAAATGGATTCTATGATGTCTCAGACTCCTGGTTTTCCCTTATATACTGTGCTGTCTTTTGGTTTTTTCTTGTTCTTGAAGGTTGGGCTTGCTTTGCCGAAGGTTTGCCATCCCAGAATGATTCTTTTTTTAAGGATTTCATGGAGATTCTTCGTCCTAGGTAAATGTAGTGGTCTACTTTGTCCAGCTTAGCATTTTCGATATTGATTGATGTGCATTTTATTTTGGACGTATTTGTGGTACATGACCTTTATTTTAGTGAAGTTCATGTGATGGCCAGCTTTTCTGCTTTCTTTTCCCATTTAGCATTAGTTGGAGGCCGTGTAGGATCTCTGCAAAAAGGACGATGTCGTTACTTGGGTATTCACCATCTATTCTGAACCTTTGTTCTCTTAGTCTAGGTTTCTGGAGATCATCTCAAGACAGGCTGTAACGAGTCTGGGTGAGTTGGTATCACCTTGTCTAACCCCTTTTGGAGCTGGAACGGCTCTGAGTCTTTATTCAACCCAATAAAAGGGATGCTGAGATGGTATATATGTTTCAATACTTGGATATGTACGGGGTTTAAACTTTGTAGGGTGAAAGCATCGATGACATCTGGAATTTCCACTGAGTCAAAGGCCTCCCTGAAGTTTATAAATGCCACTGCAAGTGGCATTCCATATTCTGCTGCTTTCTCTTTTAGTTCAGTTATCGAATGGGCGATGCCTATGGTTGAGTAGCCCGTCCTAAGGCCAGCTTGTTCCTGTGGTTGGTTTTCGTCAAGCATTTTGTTGATCCAATTGGTGATAACTTTGGTATAAACTTATTGGTCTGTAGTTGTTGAGGTCTTTTGGGTTTCTTTTTTATGTAACAGCATTATCATTGCATTGTTCCAATCTTCTTGGACTTAACGCTGTTTTAGGCATAAATTGAATAAAATGGCTTGTTTCCCCGTGAAGACTTTACCAGCTTTTCGAGTATGTCAATGGTGATGTTATCCAGTCCAGGGACCTTCTTTCCTTTTTTTTTTTGTTTTGTTTGATGGCATGTTCTGCTTCCCACAGCGTAACTTCTGGAAGTTCCTTGGACTGATTGCCCGTGTCTTTCACATCCAGTTCGTTGTTCTTTGTTTCTTGTTTGGAGGTGTAGAGTTTTTGGTAGAATGCTTGGGTGCGTCCGATAATCCAGCCTGTTGTTAGGTTTCCATTTCTTCGAGTACACTAGTTTTGTTATGTTTTTTATTTCCATCCTGTGTTGAAAGTTTTGTTTATAGCTTTGAAGCCCCGACCTTTTTCGAGAATTGTTTCGATGATTGCTGTCGTGTATCTCGTTCTGTCTTCCCTTCGTTTTTTCTTGATCAATTTATTTAGTTCAGCCTCTTCAATTTTCTCTCTCGTTGTTGTCGGTGGCTTCTTCGTTCCTTTTGGAAGGTTTTATTCAGTTCGGTTGCTTTAAGTTTCTCTCTTGTTGTTATCGGTGGCTTAGGAAGATGGGATAATTGTGTTTTTTGTTTTCGAAGATGGTAATTTGATTTTCACATAAAAATGAAGGAAAACAAAGTGAGAAATCTTACAAATTGATAACATTTGCAATCCAACATGGATAAAAAGTGTGCTAATGGAAAAAAAGAGAAACAGAAATAAAATATAGGAAGATTTGTGAATTATTTTGTTTAAATGAAAAGAACCTGACCTGAAATAATTTTTATTCTTTCATCTCCAGGAATAACAAAAGTCTCTGATGGAGCAAGAACAAAAATTATAACCGAATGAAATGTTCATTAAGATATTATATATGTATAATTTATAGGTTGGAAATGTTGCCGTGGCGTTTGTAGAAAGCCTGTATCGGTGGAAGGTGAGGTGAGTATAGATTGTAGGGATTCTTTCATTTATCTCTGGCAACGAAGTGGGATGAGGTGTTTCCAAAACAAGATAAGCACCACTTAAAAAACAAGTGTTCAGTTAAATTAGAAATTAAATTCTTGATTTTAACTTTCCATCTTATTAAAACCTTATAAAGTGCATGTATATATATACAGGTTGTAATATGATAAGAACTTTCAAATATGGAACTTGATTTCTGAATCAATCAAACACATCTATGTTTTAAATCGCACTTATAGCGTTTTGAGACCACATTCTCCATGTAGTCACTCATTTGACAATCTGTTCAAAAAATATCTTTAGATGTTCTCGATTAATTTCAGTGACATTACGTAAAAAGGTGAGTCATGAGCTTAGGAAGAATGGAGTAAATTTCAGATGGATCGAAGGATTTTTTCGATTGAGAGATATTCTAAATATTTTTTTCATATGCATATGTATTCACTCATGTTCGTCTGTTTATCGACATAATCTCTCTCCAAAGCTTCTCGATGAATTTCAGTGATATTTTGTGGAATGGTGGGCGGCCATTATCTAAGGAAGTATTCATCTAATTTTGAAGCAGATCCAGACTATCCATTTTGATTGAGAAATATTTTTGTATATTAAGACAATAGTGCAAAAAATAGAAAATCGAAACAGATATATACCTGCCCATTCAGTTTTTAGTGTACGGTGCTGGCAGAAGTATGCACCCTCTGAGTGATATCGAATAATATAAGTATAAGTAATGGAAATATATTCGGAGATTTCACTCATTTTTTTCTCCTGATACGTCTGCGTATCTCTATAAGACACCTTTCAGTTGGTTAGTCTGTCAGTCCCTAATGAGTTAAATATCAAATTTCTCAACCGTTTCATGCTGGATTGATCTAAAACGTGTTCCAAACCTTAGGATGAACTATATGCATCTTCCTCTTCCTCATCATCCTTCTGCTGCTAGTACCACAACTGGTAATGCCAAATTTCAATTTTCTCAGCCGTATCAGTTTGGATTGTAATGAAACTTGGTCAAAACCTTTGGAAGAACCATCTTCATCTTTCTCTTCCTACCCTTCCTCTTCTCCCCCCCCCCAACTACTACGACCACAACTAGTAATGCTGAATATCAAGCTGTATCTATTGATAAGAAACTTGGTCCTGACCGCCAGGTAGACCAGCCTCATCTTTCTGTCCTTCCTACCTTTTTCCCTCTTACTCATTCTGCTCCTTCCATAGATAATGGACGCTTCGTTGAATTAAAGGGTCTTGTTACATATCCATTGATATTTTTCTATTTCAATAGTTCATTGGAAGGAAACGTCTCAAAACGTTGTGTATTGAGTATAAAGATGAATTGATAAATACATCGTTTAAACAAGCTTGTTCAAAAGTCTTGCTTCATTAAAATCTAAAAATTAAACAGAACAGAATTCATGTTTCCATAAAATATTATTCCTAAACTTCGTGCCCGACTTCAACTCCTGTATTAGTTGTTCCTGTAAATGGGATTTGCAAACTTTAGCAAAAAAAGTCGACCTGGATTCGGTTTTTGAGGGGGGGGGGTATTTGTCATCAGTTTTTTGCGTATGTCACTGTTTCACTGTTATTCGTGCATGATGTCACTAGTTTTTCGTTTAGTCTTTGTCATTCATCATTGTTACATACGATAATGAAGTCAAAACTCAACGTTAGGAGTTTCACAAAAGAAAGAGAGAAAATGCCAACCTGGCTTAATGGTTATTCTGCCTCTGACCTCAAGAGCAAGGAAGAAAGAAAAGGAAAAGGAAGAAAGAAAAAAAGATATTTTGCCCAAATGACATGCTGATTTCAAATAGAATACCCTAGACCACTGAGCCCCGCAAACACTACTGTAAATTGAAATTTATTTGTGATCTTAAATGATATATGTTGGTTAGACGAGTAAGTCAAAATCAGAGGCGAATATCTGCTGTCTTTCTTTAGACTATTATATTTTTATATTGTCTATTGGTTCAGTTATTATACTGGAAAGAATGCAATCATAGACAAGAAATACAGGAATTGTACTTGCTCAAATACACATGAACAGTTTTTTCTACATAAACAAAGCGTTTGTTTATTTCAAAAATGTTCAATTGATAAGTATATATTCATATGTGTGTATGTGTGCGTGTGTGTGTGCGTGCGTTTTAAAACTGTTTTATATCAATATATCCTACATATAAATAAACCAAATATCTAATTAATGCATAGTATCGTATTGTATGAGTCTATGTATCTAGTGTGTTTTGGTGTGCACCGTGATGTAAATTGTCTGGAAACACAACAAGGATTAAATATAGATATCCTTTGACAATCTTTTGTATTTCTTTTGGCAATGATTTCATCATTTATTTCAGAATTGGTCATTTTCCTGAATATATCAAAAAATAAGAAACTTGATCTTCGTGAAAAGAAGAAGAAGAAGAAGAAGAAGAAGAAGAAGAAGAAGAAGAGGCAATAGTAGCTGTGTGAGAGAACAGCGATAAATAATGGAAATGAATATAATCTGATCGAATAACTGATTCATTTATTCTTATCATTATATCAGAAATAATTCGAAGATAATAATTGTAATATAGTAACTGGCATTCGTTTCACTTTAATGCTTATTATGTATCGAGATTTTTATGGAAAACGTTTGTCTTTAACACTTATAGGTATTATGTTTTATTTGATTATTATCCTTGTTATATTTACGCACATTAATGATCCAGTTGGATTAGAGTAGGTCAATTATCATCGTTAGTAGTAATGATAACTATAGCAAGTAAGTGTTAAAATGATATCATATTGCTAATGCTAAAATCTTTCATCAGACATTATTCGTATCAATCTCTGAGGTAAATATATTACGCATCCTATAAAATACTCTGTACTTGTCATGGATATTTAAGTTTTCAAGAACATTTCACATTCCTTGTTATGAAAGAATTGTGAAAATTCCCAAATTCTAGGCGTTTTCAAAACGTTTTTCTCTTTCAGTTGGATGCACGGGTAGCAAAATCTGTCAACAATATCCATTGTATGAGAAATGCAGTGAAGGTAAATGATTAATGAACATCTTTGTTAAAAATATTCGTCTTTTTCTTTAGATACAAGAAATATTCAAGACTGCGTTATTTTCAAGCAATCATATTTGATCTATTTGAGCAAAATTTAATGCAGTAAAAATATATTTATGACTTCTCTTTGCAGGGAGTCAATGTTGTCAAAAATGTAATGGAGATAATTATGAATACCTTGGTGCCAATGATTTCTGTGAGTCTATTTTTATGTAGTATTTTGCACTTGCCGTATTCATATTGTCAAAGTTTTTTTAGAAATATTATTATATTTTCTAATGTTTTTTCTTTTCAGACTGATTTAAGTTGAAGATTCAAATGACACGAGAACAGACTGGCTATAGAATAACACAAAATATGTACATGGAAAACTTCTTTTTTTTTAAATGTCATTTAGGAAATCAGGCAATCGTATGTTTATATAAATATATCCTTTTTGAGTTTTAAAGAAATATAAATGGTACTTTGAAGGAGAGGATGAGGATCTCAATCAAAGAAAATTGACTGCCTTTTTTTTACACACAATTATTCTTAATGTCATTCATTGGATTAAGAGGCAGAAAATATAACATATCACGAAGGAGAAACATCTTTAAAGTATTGCTCAGTTTCCTGTCATTAGCCTTGTTTCAATAATACAATTTTTGCCGTATCAAGCGTTAAATGGGTATTGTAAAGTTTCAAAATTATGTAAACAAAATCATTTATCAGGTTTATGCCTTTGAATTGCTTTTTTCCGATTGATCTTTCTTTAAATCCCAATAAATGCTGATCATAATCAGACACCGTGTTCGTTTTTATTTATTTCATTGGCTGTCCAAAGCAATAGCAATATAAGTTATGTATTTGCATCTCTATTTCTTTTATAGGGGAGATAATTTTAGTTGCATTCAAGGCTCACAGGATTTATCTCCATTTTATGCTCATACATTAGAAATCAATCTAGAAACTTTTATCTCTCATTACCTCATCCCTAATAGACAAGGTGATACCAGATCACCTGTACCGTTCACAGCCTTCCTCGAGATGATCTTCAGAAACCTAGATTGGGAAAATGAATGAATCAAAATAGACGGCAAATATTTGAGCAACCTCAGATTTGCAGACGACATCGCCCTTTTCGTAGAAAACCTGTGCAACCTCCAAATTATGCTAGATGAACTAAATGAAGAAAGCAAGAAAGCCTACTCATGAACTTCAGCAAAATATAGGTCATGTGCAACAATCACGTCGGAGATGAACACACAACGATCAAAATCGAAGACGCAGAACTGGAGAAAGTAGACCAATACATCTACCTAAGATAACGAATCTCCAAGAAATCCTCAAAAGAAGAAGAAACCAAGCGAAGAATCACTCTGGGATGGCAAACCTTCGGCGGAGCAAACCTTCAAGGACAACAAAATCCCATCAGTCCTAAAAGAAATGTATACAACCATTGCGTCGTCCCGAGAGTCACCTATGGAACTGAATCATCGAACCTAACCAAGAGACTGACCCGCCAACTTAGAAGTATGCAACGTGCACAAGAGAGGATCATGCTCACATGATGAGACCAAAAGACAGCACAGTATATTAGAGGGAAAACAGGAGTCTGAGACATCATAGAATCCGTTTAAAATCTTAAATGATAATGGGCTGGTCATCTAGCAAGAATGGCAGACAATAAACATCGCGACTCACAACATGGATTCCTGGAGATCACATGTGGAACCGAGGCCGGCAGAATACTAGATGTAGGGACGAACTAGACGAATTCAGAAACTATTGGCTCTGCAATGCCCATAGTAGAGAGGTATGACGAATCCAACAACGGACGCTAACAGACTGATGGTGATGATGATGATGATGATGATGACGACGACGACGACGACGATGATGATGATGATGATGATGATGACGACGACGACGACGATGATGATGATGATGATGATGATGATGATCATGAATCGCCTTATTTCATTGGCAATGGCATTTCAGCAGTTTAGCGGAAAGAACATGCAAAAAAAGTTTGAAAGATTTGTAAAATTAGCGCAAATTCTATTTAAAAAATCAATCACGGTGGTTGAAGAATTAATGCTGACACATTAGAAAAAATATTTCTTATTATTTGAATTTCAGACTGAAAACACTGTCTAACTTTTATACTGTAAACCATTCTGTTTTTTCATAAGTCGTATGATTGATAGATTATTTTAATTGCTCTTAACCTCTTCAAGGGAATGGGTTTATCAATATATTTGAATTTTCCGTACTTTGAGGCTTTGAGGGATGGTTTGTTTTTCAAAGATAAATCTATCATTTCTTAAAAAATACATTGAAATGAATATGAACAATCATCTCATGCTAATGCATCGAAGAGAGCATCTGCACTTATTTGTTGAGTATTCAAAGAAAAGAAAAACTTAATTCAACGAATGGTTATTATTCTCCTTTCGATGGAAATTTTGGGAAAAATTATGCATTGAAAATAATTACAAACTATCGTAATACGCCTTATAGTTCTTCTTCATAGATCAACCTGATTTCTTTGAATACAAATTCTTATTCCTAATTGTTTGATAATTAAATTTTAGTTTTGTAGTGTTTTAAAATCCTATATGGTAGGTAGTCCTACATTGAATGAAGAGGGTAATATTGACGTTGACAGCAGTTATATAGTCCGACTTGGTGAGAAGCATTCCAAAATATCTGTGACGTCATGGAGAACAAGGTTGAAGAAGACAAGATTGCCATTTTGAATTCAAGAAGCTGATTAGATCACGAATGTTGGCCATCTTGGTTTTTGTAAGATAGCGAGAGCGTATGCGTCAAAGCACATAATGAAATAAAATTAGACCAGGGAAGAATGTCTGTACAAAGGGAGGTGAAGACAAATGCAAATATTTGTAGGAATACTTTTAGAACAAAAGAGTATTACAGAAAACATCAATGGAAAACTCGTATATATGTTTAGGCTGAAATAAAAGAGAAATATAAAAACGATTGTTACTCAAGTCGAGTAAATAAAGAAGTAGTTATCTATGAGGAGGATAATGAGAAGTACTTATCAGAAAGGAGATATGAGAGAGAGGATTAGCTACTGATGGATGTGTTTTTTAAATCTTATCATCGTATCTTTAAACTTGATTACCGTAGTTTTCTATTCGGTTCGCATATTTTCCAACTTGTTTGCTCTACTTTTTAATTAGCTCGAAAAAAGGTGTTGATAATTCAAATGTGAAGTGGAAAACAATGTATATGGTAGGTTTTTGTGTCTTGCGTGTTTGAAAAGGGGTTATTTGTAGCTTATCGTGTGAAAAATCGGCTTAAACCCTTTAAAAACTTTAACAATAAACACCAAAAGTGGTACAAATAATTAAGTTGAGGTATACATTCGAACTTCTCAGATCTGCGAAATTGAATTGTAATTCCATTTTACAAAAGTCCCAGACAAAAGCTAGCCACTAAAA
This sequence comes from Thysanoteuthis rhombus, assembly GCA_963457665.1. NCBI lineage: Eukaryota > Metazoa > Mollusca > Cephalopoda > Oegopsida > Thysanoteuthidae > Thysanoteuthis > Thysanoteuthis major. The sequence continues at coordinate 14,280,053 of OY735203.1, forward strand.
CTGAATTCCTAGGTTAGGCAAAAATACTTGGGCAATTATTACAATAGCCTGGACCTATGGTCAAACAGTAGTCGAAACAGGATGAGTCCCCGAAGATAGGTTGAGTCTGTGAGAAAGAACATCAAACTATCGATTTTTCCATTTCCATGCGAGTGAATGTCGTGTCTTTTCGTTGGCTGCTATAATTAAGTACCCAACCCCTTTCCGCGGGCGAAGGACTTGTAGTCAGTGTATGATCTGCTTTTGATAACGGGGGCTGGTTTGACTTTTCAATCCCCCTCCCATGCCTTCCCTGGAGTGATCACATGAATATCTGCGATTTTTCTCAACTGGAGAATCGGTCGTTCTCTGGGGCCTAGGTCAACCATTACGGACGACCGCTGTAAATGAAAAGCTTCGTTTTCATCAAACTGTCACATCCAATCCGTCCACTGTTATTTACCACATCCACTTGATTTTTTTCCGACCCAAACACTTCTCGTAAACCGGACTATCCTGTTGCTATAAATATCATACAAAAGCAGCAAGAAATGAAAAGAAAAAGAAATATTCTTTTTAATAAGACGGTGTTTGTGATGCTTCATCACCACGGGGAAATTACAGCATTATAACCAGGTCCTGATTTAATTACAACACCTTTTTCACGTCAAAAGTCTCTTCAGCAAAAGAGAACTCTAAACAAAATCATAACTAACTGTTTCTCCTGTGTTTGTAGATGTGTGTACACTGTTTTTAGATTGATTTTTGCTTCGAAGCGCCTACAGATATCTTTAAATCGGTAATTTTAGGTAGAATCCTAGTTCACACACGTAAAATGGGACAGTGACGTCTTAAGGGTTAGTGTTACCCTTGACAGTAACTCAGGGTGCCTCCCTTTCCAGAACTTGCCCCTCTTTCCAGATCATGTATGATTTGGATGATCTTTTTGCACTACAGGTTTATGTACATCAAAAGATACACAAAATTTCCTTAATGCATAAAATCTGAGGGAGGTCGTATATTATCGTACCTGGTAAAACTTGTTTGTATTCATCTCTAAATTTCAAAACTATTACTCCTAGATCCTAATCTTTTGCTGCTACGCAAATTGTCCCACTGACGCTAAATATGTTAGGAATCATTCAGAATTTTAGTTAGAACAGGGTATTAAAAGATATAATCTTGTATAGACAAGTTTTCCGAGTACGTTAGAAGACACTAAGACGACACCTTTTTGCTGCCTGTTTACCATTGAATAACTATTAATTATTGGGGCCGGCACGTGTGGTCTATTCAAAGTAGCAAGGATTATATATTTACCACTTATAGAATACTAAACTTGCGAACTTAATTCCATGTTCACAACTTTTAGGAGTGGTCACATATAAGATCGTATTCTTATCGCCCATCAAAAATCACTATTTCCTGCGCCCAGTTGCAACTGAATATGAAGAAATGTAATTTTTGGCGATTTTCTAGGGAGAAATTGTGAATAATGAACAACAATAAGTTTTGTATTTAATGTCTTTTGAGGTACAGTGAACCCTCGCTATAAAGAACCTCGATATAGTGAATTTAGGCTTTATCAAACACATGGACCATAACGAACTTTCCTCTTATTTACCGAACGAAGTTTCATAAATGCAACAAGTACGTGGAATGTAATGAATTTTGCATTATGTTAGTCCCGAGGTCCAGCATTTAGCGATCCAAGTGTATCTGTTCTTCTCACATCAACGAAACATAACATTAACTCCCCGTTTTCAATTTTAAACATTATCATGATAGTATTTCAATCGAGTGGTGAAGTCCGACGATAGCGATTTTCTGGTCCCAGTTGGGATAGAATCCATAGTAAATTAACACTTGGAGAATCTCGATCGTTTCTTTTCTCGTTTTTGTTTTTTTGTCTTTTTTTGTTTTGTTTTGTTTTTTGATCATTTAGATCACAATTTTGTCTGTATAAGATGAAAAAAAGAAACGAGCAATCTTCTGCAAGTACTAATTTACAATGAATTCTATCCCAGCTGGAACAAGAAGTTCGATCATGACGTCACGACTTTGCCACTCTATTGTTTTCTCAATGAATTTTAATTCACCAACTTCATCATGATATCATAATACACTCTTTGACTGTGTTCTATGGTATTGTGATAGAATGCTTTACTTTGTGTCATATTTGGGGTTGAAATCTACTAAAAGCTGAAACTTTCTGTTCATCAACTTTTAGACGACCACCATCCCCTGTGTACATCTTACCAGTGTATGAATCATATTCCTTGTACGTTGTTTAGAACTTTGTTGGTAGATATTTGTCAACCTTCTCTCAAACCAAAAGATCACACCTGGGTTAACAACTGAAATAACACAGAGCGTGTGTATCTTTCGCTAGTAGCTTCAAACAAGTATTTAAAGTCTTCCGATTAACAATACCACTGACATCAAGAACCTCATCGACAGGAGTTTAGTTTAGACGCCACTCTCGAAATCGTCATTGTCCTTAATCACAACTGCGGCTCACCATCTCTGATTTCTGAGCTCACCATCCCTGATTCCCTGCTGCAAGTCACTACAAGTCCAAAAATCTCTAAGCATCAAAACATCATCGTAGTTGATTCCAAAGCCATGTTTACCAAGCAGTTAAACTGTTTTATTTACTGTTGAATCATGAGTCGTTATTGATAGATTGAATTGAGTTTTTGTTTTTGTTTAGTTTTTTTAGAATTGAAACTGGTTAACACTGAAGCTATAGAAAGTTATTTTGGACCAATATCTACTGTATCTTAACTAAGATCTTGTTGCCATGCTAATAGATGAAGGAACAAGAGTGGTTGGTCTTTGCCATCTTCAAAATCTTCAATAACATTCATTTTTTTTTTCTGAAACCTGCTTTTATATGTGATCTGCTACATTTCTAACCAATTGTTCTTCAGAGATGCCCCTTATAAAAAGAAATAATAGCAGTTTCTACATATGTGCCACTTGCACCCGTGCCAAATACTATTTCAATAAGTTTCTTTTTATTTCTAATTGATCTAAATCCCCTCAGATTCAAATTTGTTTATCAGCATTTCATTCACTTCACATTGCTCTGGTAAACATACTAAACAGCTTCACAAAGTCTTTCATTAAGCTTTGAAGACAACGAATTTGATGGTCTTCAAAATTTGCTGTGATGACAGGGGAGCGAAACATTGCTTTCGCATCTTCTTTGGTAGGATGTTGAGAGTAGCTATCTTTGATTTATCAAAATCATCATCCGTCATTTATCGCCCGTCATTAAACATAGACCTTGTCAGGGATTTGCCAGACCTACCTATCATGGGTGTCGCAGAACCAATACTTTCTGAACTTGTCAAGTTCGTCTCGCTATCTTAAATTCTGCTGGCCACGGTTTTGCATGTGATCTCTGGGGATCCATGTTGTGAACAGTGATGTCCAGCGATTATTTGTCATTCTTGTAACATGACCAGCTCATTGCCATTTGAGTTTTTTTTAATGAATTCCTGTCGTTTCCCTAATATATTGTGCCGTCTGGCGATCTCTCCACTGGATATTGAGCATGATTCCTTCACGTGCACGCTGCATGGTTCTCAGTTTGAGGGTCAATCTCTTGGTAAGATGACTATCGGGACGTATTGTATACACCTTTTTTTTAGAACTAATTGGATTATCTTCCAACAGTATAAATGCCTTTGAGTCTAATATATGTCATCCAACATGTTTACTTATATCGAATCTCAACTGCAAATGGATCATCGGGTGATGTAACAATGGGTACTTACTCTTTAGATCAGCTGGTTTCATAAACTGAATGCATAATGGATTGTAATGTAGCGGACCATTAGATCTCAGACTTTTTTTAGTGTTGCTAATTCTGAACTTGAGTGATGTTCTACGCGTTGATTGCACTTTCGACTGCCCGATTTCAAATAGCCACGGTTATGCGTACACTTTCCTGAAAACAAAATTTTAAAAAGAATACCTTTATTTTCAAATTTGAATGGCAAGTCATTGATATTAATAATACAAAAAGTAAATTGGAGTTTAACTTTGGATTTACACTTTTGTCAAGCTACTTGATAGGATTTATCAGAAAGAAGATAATATGATAACAGACTAACCTTTGAAGCTCTCTGACTAATTAGCTAATTAATGAACATTGCCAAATTTGTCAAGTCCATTCCATTGTACATGCTTCTTGTCATTTGCTCACTTTTGAGGTGTTATATTGTCAAGAGAATATTCCTTTGTGCAAGAGTTTTCACCCGTCAAAATGCATTCAAACACATTCCTAGATGCCTTGAACTTTCCACTTTGAGTTGATAGTGCCCACCATGATGACTCTTACCTATATGTACTACCAAAAATATTGAGATTTTTTTTTAAAAGGAGAGATTCATATAAAGAGTGTTTCTAAAGCCCCTCTACGCCTTCAAATTTTATTATCTGATATATTTAAAAGTGATTCTTTTGCTTTATGAATGCAACTTTAATGTATTATTATGATACTTCATCACATTATGAAATCAAAGTGATATTATAGCATATACTTACAATAAAATGGAGAGTTCAAGCTTTGAAATAAGGGGAGGTATGACTTATCTATAACTACTTAACTACTAGTAGAATTAAACTAAGTAAGACTCGTATGATAATTCACTCACACGTAGAAGAGAAATAGCTATCCTGATGAGAAATTAATGCGTAAGTGTCAACCTTAGCCAGCTCACTGCTTGAATCAATATTTCAATATATACGAGTTGACATGACCGAAATAGCTATCATACCACTAGACGAGGGTGGAAATATTGTCTGCATATCCAATGTCTGATTTTATCCCATACAGCACAACAAACACCAATATCTACCCAGATAAAATGGGTGCTAAGAGCCGTTGGATCTCCCAGGCGACTCTGATTGACATTAGCTGTGACCAGTCCACCAGACCCCCTCAAATACGTCATGGGTCTGCGTTGCAGGGCATGACCCAACACTCCCCATGATTTGTACAATCAAAATTACACCGATCGCTCCTGCTTGGTCATCGGTCCCAAAAATCCCAGCTACATTTGGACATAATCGGTATTAGCAAAATGAGAAGACTTGGAAAAGAACTAATTGAACTAAAGAGCAAACATTTCCTTTACAGATACGGAAAAAAGAGAGCGGAATAGACTCATAGAACTCAGACAACGTAGTCGGCTTCAAAGCTGTCTTTGCCCATATAGTTAGTGTCACTGTTCAGCTTTCAAAGAAATACAATCTGAAAATCATCCAAGTTCATACTCTTACTTCAGAGTCAACCAGAGAGGAATTAGACAACTTCCTACATCAAGATACCAGAAAATACTTCAATGTCATTATGCGAGACATCAACGCTCATAAAGGACAAGAAAATGAGCATTGCGTCAGCAAATTTGGAGATAAAGTAAGGAAATCATAAACACCTTCTTAAAGACAAAATAAAAACGATAAGAAAATTGACTTGAAAGAGCCCCAACCATGAAAGCAAGAACGAAATAGATACATCCTCGCAGACAAAAACGACATCATCGAAGATGTCCAGGTCCTAAATAAGGTCAACGTCGGAAGCGGCCACAGAATGGTAGGACGTAAAATTCAAATTAACACTAACAAAAAACACAGGAAAATATTCCACACCAATCTGCAACCACTAAACGTACCAAAAGAGCTCACTCGACCCTTGAAGCTTAAAGTGGAAAACAGATATGAACTTCGTACCGAACCAGAAGTGAACAACACTCACAACAAATTAACAACCTCTCTAATCGAAGTCGCCACTATAAATCAGTAAAATATCAGTTGAAACGGAGAACCTCGTGTAAAAACACACAAATTTCAAGCGACCAACAGGAAGAAAAAATTGAAGCAACCGAACTGAATAAAACCGTTAAAAAAAACAAAGAGAGGACAAAAAGAGATATACGACAGCAATTATCGAAACAATTTTCATAAGAGGTTGGGGTTTCAAAGCTATTGACAGAACCCCCAATACAGGACGGAAACAAATAACTAGTGCGCTCGAAAAAAATGAAAACTTAACAACAAACAGGGACCGGATCGTAAAACGTGCCCGAGAATCCAGCCAAAAACTGTACTCCTCTAAACACTAGGAAGACAAAACAACGAATGCGCACGACGCCAGCAATCAGTCCAAGGACCTCCCAGAAGTTACGCTATAGAAAGTGGAACAAGCCATCAAACACAAAAGAAGGAAAGGGCCCTGGACCAGATTACATCATCATCGGTCTACTCGAAAAGACTGGTAAGATCATCACTAGGAAACTAGTCATTTTATTCAACTCATGCCTAAAACAAAACAAAGTCCAAGATTGGAACATTGCAATCATATTGCTGTTGTATAAAAAAGGAGACCCAAAAGACCTCAGAAACCACAGACCAATAAGGTTACTCAACTGCATCTACAAACTTTTCACCAACTGAATCAGCAAAACGCTACACGAAAACTAACCATGGGAACAAGCTGGCTTTAGAAGAGACCTACCAAACATAGACATCTCTTCGGTAAACGAACTAGAAGAGAAAGCAGCCGAATATAAAATGTCACTCAGCATTTCTCAAGGTCATTGAGGCTATCACTCTACACCCTGTAGACTCCGTATATGTGAGAGTATTGCAGCATATACACTGTCTCAACAGCTCTTTTATTAGTCTACATAAAGTGCCTGACTAGCCCTAGCCTCCTATATGTATGTATATTGTGTGTCGAAAGTAACAGTGCACTAACAAATGCATTAATATATATATATATGTGCGTGTGTGTGTGTGTGTGTGTGTGTGTGTATTCGTTTGTGTTTGTGTATAACAGATATTGATGTCTATGCAAGTGGGAAAAGTTTTGATGTCTTTTCATGGTTTATGGTTGATTGGAATTCATGAAGTCCATAAATATTACAGCGAATCAATTGAATTCATTAATTTTCTAAGGATCAAATTTCTCTGGGGTCAATTCTATTTTCTATCGACAAACAATCTAGACTTAATGAAAAAAATACATCTATAAGTTTCATTTACAAACTTCTCAAATAACTAAGTATATTCTAAAGGGCCCACGACACCGGATGAGGCTGCGTGACCACCACCCCTTTTGCAAAACTGACATTCTTATTCATGTGATGACTTTACAAGTGACTCTTTATTTACCTGTCGGAGAAAATGGAGACCTAACAGCGGACAGGACCGGATCGTCAAACGGAGAATTCTACAAAATTCTCCAAACAAGGGCAACGAAAGAATGAGCCGGATTTGCAAAACACAAACAAGCAGTTTGAAGATTTTCCAGAAGTTACGGCACGGGAGGTGAAACAAACCGTTAAACAAACACAAAAAATAAAGGCTGCTCGACCAAATAAGATCACAACTGAGAGAAGCTGGTAAAGTCATCCCGAGGAAATTAGCCATTCTATTCAACTTATGCCCAAAACTAAGAAATTCCAAGAAGATTGGAACAGTTCAATCATAACGCTATTATATAAAAAACAGAACTCAAAAAATCTCAATAACTAAAAGCCACTAAGCCTACTCAACTGCATCTACAAACTTTACACCAAAGTTATTACTAACCGAATCACCTAAACGCTAGATGAAAACCAACTACGGAAAGAAGCTGGCTTTAGAAGAAGCTACTCGACCACTAACCATCACATTTCGATAAATCAACTCTAAGAGAATGTTGCAGAATGTAAAATGTCACTTGTGGTAGCATTTATAGATTTCAAGAAAGACTTCGACTCAGTAAAAAATTCCCCCCAAGGTCATCGATGCTATCACTCAAGAAGGTGTCGACCCCGTACATGTCAGGGTATTGAAACATATATATCCTCACAGCAGCTCTTTATCAGGCAACTCAAAGTACCCAACTAACCTCGGCGTCCCATATATATATGGTGTATCAAAAGTAACAGTGCACTAACAAATCTATTGTTGATATATGACTTTAGACGAAGCTACTCGACCATTGACCATCACCATTTGATAAATCAATTAAAAGGGGAAGCAGCAAAATATAAAATGCCATGCACTGTAGCATGGCCTCCAATTAATACTAGACAAACATAATAAAGAAAGCAAGAGAATCGGTCTCAACGATCAAAATTGAGAACGCACAGCTAAAGAAAGTAACCACTACATCTACGAATATCCATGGAATCCTCAAAAAAAAAATCAAGCAAAGAATCACTTTAAGGTGACAAGCTTTTGGTAGAGCAAGTTCTACCCCTAAGAACGAGAAAATCCCATTAGTCCTAAGACAAAAATGGTATACAACTGATGCATCCTTCCGGTAGTCACCTTTGGAGCTGAAACATAGAACTTAACCAGGAGACTGAGGACCATGCAAAGTGCGTATGAAAGAATCATGCTCAACATCATATGGAGAGATCACAAGACGACACGATATATTAGGGAAAAACAGTAGCCTGAGATATCATAGAATCCATATAAAAACTCAAATGATGATGGGCTGGCCATGTTACAAGAATGGTAGACAACTGCTGGAAATTATGAACCCTCAGATATCATATGCTAAACCATGGCCAGTAGAATATAAGATTGCGAGACGACCTATTCTAGTTCAAGAAGTATTGACAACGCGACGCCCATGATAGATAGGTCTGACAAATCTTGGGGATGGTCTATGTCCAATGACGGACGCTACAAGGCTTTGGTCTTTCACTCGAACAGAGTTGATATTCATCTATAGATAACTTGTCCAAAATTTTGCCAAATGAGAAGATGGCAATTATTAATACAACGATTTGCTAACTTAACTGTTCAGACATTTGACGGAATGCGAAGTGATGCTTCCTTCGAATTGTTTTGTTTTTTTTGGGGGGGGGACTGCAGCTGCGAAATTGAATAGCACCCATCGGTGGAAGGGTCCTCTATGTCAAAAAAAGCGAAATTGGCTGAATTACGTGGAAAAGGGACTCATGGGTGGCTGTGGATGTGCGAGTATTGAAGATCATTACAAAATAATTTACTTTGAAGCTTTAAATACAATGGATCGTTGGTTTGACCAAGTAAGTTTCAAGACTTTTTCAATGTTGGAAATTTCTCTCAATGCCACTCATTGCAAGCAGAACAATGAGCTGAATCACATGCAAGATATCTATGAAGGCGATATCAATATTGATATTTTAAAAACAGAATTTGAGCTCTTGAAAACAATATTGTAAGGCGTCAATGACATCCATGAGTAGTTAAAAGTGCGATAAAAAAGAGAAAAGTTACTCATCCCAAAGATCATTGGCTGCATGGCTGGGGTGATCATTTTCACTGGCACATAGGATCAAGACATGGTTATGATCGAGTATGTCACAGAAGAGGTTCAATTCTCTGTCAATATTGAGTACCTAACGGACGATCTTGACCTTTTAAAAGTTGGAAATGATTCACAAGGATAGTTTCTTCACGATTGGAAAATTCAATAAATTTGACTCTCAAATCTGATGAGATTTATATTGAGGTTTTATCTGTTTTTAGTTTATTTTTACTGAAATGTGAGGGATTTTCACATTCTAGCAAAGCCAAGAAAATTTCAAGAAATAATCTTTTTCAATTTGAATTTCGTTTTTTTTTAATAGGATGTCGATGTTTGCAACAATATTTCTTTGATAATTCGCAAAATTTCATAATGTTTTATCATTATGTAATCTAAGGTGTAAAATAAAATTATTTTCAAGAAATTTCACAATTTTTTTCTTTATTAATAACCTCTAACTGTTGCAAAAATACTATTTGACGAAAATGGCAATTGCTAAAAGCCAAGTCGGCGAAGCATCACTTCATCAAAAAGGTTCTCTGCAAATCGGCTGCATGGGGAAACTACCGTTCGGCTGACTGAATCGGTGATACAGCGTTCGACGGAACGACCGAGAAGCTGTGATTCGTGGACGAGGATCTTACATTTCGTTTTCAACATAGCATGCTACCAATTTATAGGCGTCGGTATTCCATGTATATGAGTTTTTATAGCTTGTTCAAACATTCTTAATTCAGAATGCTATCCAATGATCTAATCAATATATAAGTATTGCATTACGTTTCTACCCATGCTTAATAATTTGATACGCTGAAAATTAGGAAATTTGAAATATTACCCTGTATTCTTCACCACCTACATGATTTAAGTTCATTATTTGCAGGCATTGCATGATAATGCTATATTCTTATTTGTGTAAACCAATTATTAAAATTCTCCCCCTGCAGCAGAATTTAGAAGGGAAAATGTATTTGCATAATAATTGACTCGTACTGTATGTCATGATGAATTTTTAAAGAATTCTGCATTCCTACTCTTCTTCAAACTCAATGAGAAATGTTTAATTTCTTGTAAGCCAAATGCTCGGCGTATCCTGGAGACTTATGAGAAGTCGAAACTTCAAAATGTTTGTCAGAGAGGACTGCTTACTCCATTCATGCACATAAAAAGATCCTGAACATTTTTATTTCAAGTTGGTTGAGATGCTTTTGTCTGTGTTTTGTTTAGTAAACAGATGAAGTTTGAAGTCCGATAAGCTTTAATTGTGATTGTAGAGCCACGTCTAGATACATAGAGAATGGATCTTCAATCGGCTTCATCTAAACGTCTTTCTCTTTAAATAAAGTCTACAGCCAAATTGTTCAATCAATATGTCCGATTACTTGGCATATCTATTTCTTAACTCAATATGTTTGCGTTGTAAAATTAAGATATTCTGTGCACTGATAGGAAAGTGACACATTTCCCCTTTCGATAGCTGACTCCTGAAAAGTCTAAATTTCATGAAGAAAGCAAGAAAGTTAGCCTCCACATAAACTTCTGCAAAACTAATGTCATGCACAGCAAACATATCAAGGATAAAGACAACGATCAGGTAGAGCTGAAGAAAGTAGACCACTACATCCACCTAGAACAACGAATGTCCATGAAATCCTATTAAGAAGAAGAAATCAAGCGAAGAAGAATTACACTAGGTTGGCAGCCTTTTAGTAGAGCAAGCTTGACTTAAAAGAACAAGAAAATCCCACCAATCAAAAAAAGATATACAACCAATGCATCCTCCAGATAGCCAACTATGGAGCAGAGACATGGAAATTAACCAAAAGATTTACACTCAAACTGAGAACCATGCAACGTGCCCATGAGAGAATCATGCTCAACCTCACATGGAGAGATTATTAGACCAATACATTAGAGTAAATACAGGAGTCGGAGATATGATGGAAAGTATTAGAAAATTAAAACGACAATAGGTTGTTGCAAGAATGGCAGACAACCACTGGATATCATGACACTCAACATGGATCCCCAGAGATCATGTGCGAAATTGTGGCTGACGGAGAGTAAGATGGCGTGACGAGCTAGACAAATGTAGAAAGCACTGGCTTTGCAACGCCCATGGTAGAGCGGTCTAGCGAATCTTGCAGAAGGTTTATGTCCAACGACAGGCGCTAAAAGACTTATGATGATGATGTAATATCACTGAGAGAGAATGGATCATGACTTCAGGGCTCACTTTCAAGGTCTTTGATTTTTTTTTTCTCATTTTTAGAATGTTGATCCTTCTTATTTCAAAGCAACAAACACACGATACTCTCTTCTGTATGTTAAACTAAATCATTAAACTCGGCACTTACCTCTTTACAGAAAGCTCTGAATGTTCTGTTTTAGCTCTCTCAGTACTTCACGATGGAAACTATTACCGATGTTACATATTCAAATTTAGATATCTTGCTGTTGCTGATAAATAACGCAGTGATTTGAAATTATTCGTTTTCCACTAACTTCTTGAGGAAGAGAAACTGCACCAATATTTTTCCAAGTAAGAAGGCTTTCATCAGTGCAAACGTCCACTAAATGAGTTAAATCATATGCCAACTCCTTATTCACACACTTGATAATTTTATTGGAGATATTTCTGGTTATATGACCAGACGAAGACCACAATAATAGGATGGTTAGTTTCAAAGTGCATCTTCAATTATATTCATTCGGAAGAGTTACCGTTTAAGAACTCACAAGGACCATTTCTATTTTTCTCTTTTTAATTACGACGTAAATTCAAAGAACGGCAGAAATTTCATCTCAAGATCAGATTTGAATAGGTTTACAGTGTTTGAAAGAAATAAAGTGACCAGGAAAGAGGTTATTTAAAGAGAGATAGACAGTATTCCTTCCAAAGAAAGAAAGCTATTATCTTAATAAGAGGGGGATAATAAGAGAGAGAAAAGAAAAGAAATAATTCCTTTTTGTTTCACACTAAATCAGATTATTCTTTTTTTTTTTAATAAATTCTCAAGATAAGAAATCGATTAGAAGAAAGAAAAAAAAAAGAAAGAACAAAGGAAAGAAAAGTGAAAGCAGATTAATCACCTTTTATAACAAATATATACACTTTACTTGTCTACTTTGTTTAGTTCTGCGTTTTTCGATTTTGATTGTTTTCTTCCCTGTGCCACTGTCCTCAGCACATTTGCAGCACATGATATTTGTTTTACTGAAATTCATGTGAAGGTCTATATATTTTTTTTTTTTTTTGCTTTCTTCATTCGGCGATTTTAACCTTATCTGGAGTTCATGAAGGTTCTTTGCAAAGAGGGCAATGTTCTCTGAGGTCACTTAGATATTCGCTATCAATTCTGATTCCTTCATTTGTCCGTCCTAAATTTCGAAAGATCATTTCGAGGCAAGCTGTGAAGAATTTGGGTGAGCTGGTGTTGCCTTGTTTTAATCCTTTTTGTGCAGGTATGTGGCAGAACTCTAACATATACGGGGTCTACGACTTGTATGATTGCATCGATGACTTTGAGGGTTTCTTCTGAGTCGAATGCCTACTTGAAATCAACAAAAGCAACAACAAGTGGCATTTCATAATCTGCTGTTTTCTCTTTTAGTTGATTCACCGAATGCAGATGGACAATGATTGAATAACACCTTCTGAAGCCTGTTCCTGTGGTTGGTTTCATCTAGTGTTTTGGTTATACTGTTGGTGATCACTTTTGTAAACATGTTTGTAAATGCAGTTGAGTAGGATAATTGGTTTGTAGTTACTTAGACCTTTTGAGTTTTCCTTTTTATGTAGTGGCATGATGATTGTGGTGTTTCAATCTTCTAATTTGCTCAGTTTGAATATTTGGGCTATATTCCTAGTGATGACTTTACCAGCTTTTTTTTAGTGGGTCGATGGTGATCTTATCTGGTCCAGGTACCTTCTTTTCTTTGGACTGTTTGATGGCTTGTTTCATCTCCCACGGAGTAATTTCTGGAAAGTTTCTGGTCTAGTGGCTGGTGTCTTGTCCGTCTTTGTTTTTGTTCACACGTCCTCTGCTCGGGGAAATAGACGATTAGGTCCCTATCCGTCATTATGTCTCCCTTTTCTTCGAGTGTGTTAGCTATTTGTCTTCCGTTACTGAGAGTTCTGTCGATAGTTTCGAAACCCCTACCTTATCCAGAAATTTCTCGATGACTGTCGTTATGTGTTTTCGGCTGGGGTTTTTTATCATTATCATTTCTCTCTGTTTTCTAGATGATTCAGTTCGATTGCTTCCATCTTTCCTTTTTCTGTTGTCGATTTCTATGAAATTCCTGGTTTCCCCTGAGAGTTTACTGATAGTTTGTTTGTTCCCGGGATAAAATATATTGGCGACTTCAACAGAGGGCTTGTTATTCTGTTGTAGAGATTGTGGGTGATGCTGTTGACGTTTCTCTCCTCTGGTTCCGAGAGGATTTTTTTGCACAACAAGAGCTGTACGGTAACATTGGTTGATCTGAAATGGCTTTGAATCCAACAATATTGTCCTTGACATCTTTGTGAATGAGAAAGCCAACTCCTCTCCGTTTCCCCTTATCTTTTCGATGTTTGCTCTTTAGTTCGCGGGGCTTTTTCATGTTGCTAGTACTAATAATGTTCAATTTGATGTTTCTTATTCCGCTTCCTTTCAAGATTGATTGGATGTAAGTTTGCAGAGCGTGTCTCGATGTTATAAGTGCCGATGTATAGTGTTCTCTTCTTGGTGACGTTCTTGGAGTTATGTTTGGGGATGTGTTTGGGTAGTTACTTTAGAACACATCATCTCACTTAAAGCAAGTGATGTGGTTAGACCTTGATTTGAATACACTGACTCAGCTGGAATGCCCGGTATATTTGTGGTCGTGTGGAGAGTTTGGACATATCCTCTCACGCTGAGCCATAACGTCTGTACATATCCCTGCGTATGTATACAAGGAAGCATTTAATTAGAAATCTCATCAAACTGCTATGAATGATCAGGCCAAGGCCATTCACTGCTATTGGAACGTGTAACCCAGTACAACCTGCCGTATGAATGGAAATGGGTGCTCCCAAGTCACACTTATTGTTAGATTTAATTATTTAAAATTTTGTGTTTTCAACATCAACAAAGATAAATTACTGTATCTTTCGTAAGGAGATGATTACAATGTAATTCAATCAAGAATGTCTACTCACAAGGATGGTAGAATGTGATTTAAACAACTATGCTCGCAAAACATATAAGTATACAAAGTTAATACATTATCCTAATGAAGTACGTCGTCTCACTTTGTTTGATCTTCAAAATGCGATGTCTGGTTATTACCCTTCTGATTAACTATTGCAATGAGAGTGGCTACTAGTTTAAAGCAAGAATTTCTCAAATTGATTGGACATGGTTTGTTAACTGAGTTCAAGTTTCATGAAATTGAGATGATATTGTACTTTCTCATGAATAGAGAAATATATATGATTTTTCCATTGTGAAGGAACTAGCGTAGTATCCATCGAAAATACGGGATTTTCCACGTATGGATAGATTATATACATACATATATTTTGTATGAATTTCAAACAAGAAGCGCTCAGCTCGAACATAATCTATTTTCCGTCGATTTTCCGCAACTGCTCATATTTTCTCTTTTTCAATTATTTTAAAACCAATAAGAGAATGGAATTGGCTGAGAAACAAAACGTAAACATCTACGATAGTAGCATAGTAGTAATGATATTACCAGCAGTTACGCATAGACACAAAATGGATTTTCGTCGTTGTTGTTTACCAGCTCCTCCTGTCTTTCTGTTCACTTTAGCACAAAAGAAAATCAACAAAGAAAATGGCAAGGCTTCTTGTATTATAAAATGTTTGTTTGTAAAGGGCTAAACGCCAAGATACAGTTATTAAAGAAGCACTAGATGCTATGCAAGAAATAATGGTGTCACTTTTGTGAATTTGAATCCACTCTTAAGTGAATAAAAATGAAATAGGTTTTGCAAAATGCTTAAAATCAATCAGCTTCATTCTGATGGAAAAATACCTCGCAAAAAATGCGTGTTTTATCTGTTGACAAAAAGACGCTGCAGGTTCGTTCGTTTGTTTGCTGGCATCATATAAGTCTTATAGTTTACCAACAAACGACAACACCTGGGGGGCTAAGAATATGTCTTTAAGGGTAAGTTGACTCAAAGATAAACATAGGATAGCTTATGGGGCCTTTAATGTTAAGTTAGGGTCAAAACCATTTTCCGCCTTATTTGTGAGCTTCTATCCAAAGATTTATTCATCTCAATGAAACAAATCAGTGGGAGTACCAATGCTCCAACGGGTTGAAATACAGAAAATGGAATCGACAGAGCAAACTCAAACAGATGATTGGGGGGGGTATGCTTTCAATCTTAAACCTCCCGGAAATTTGACAGTTTTGAGAAAAAATCTTTGAAAGAGGGGGTATTTATCATGTGCCTATAATGCTAAACTAAACCCTTATTTCCCGCTTCTCATAAAAAACCACTGATGATAATTACCATTTCTTTCAGTGCTTATGCCTGTTTGGCAATATCTGTCAAGGAATCAGATCCTAACCTGGAAATGAAACACGGGTTCCTTTAAGCAAAATCCACAACCTTACCCCAAATCTTAACCCCACTCTAAGCACAAAAATAAAACATGGGCACTATTTATATCTGATCACCCGCTTTGACATGCTAAAAGTGAGCACTGGAATTCTCAGTTTTGTGAAAATTTGATTTTTCAAGGTTTTAGTTGGAGTTTACTCCGGCCCGCTCGAGAATGCGCACGAGTCTGTTTGGGTTTGCCAAGGAGTATGCGTGAGTCCGACCACTTCCTTATCTAATTTTATGAAATCTCTATGAAATATCATTTACTTTCCTGTGTTGTTTATATGATTTTTTAACGAGCAACGCCTAGTATTCCTGCAAGTATTTTATAAATATGACACACGTTCAACTACCAACATATTTATGCATATACATCTATACACATATATTATACATACACACACACATATCTCACATTTATAAATGAGAGGTGTCTGTTTGCCTATCACGTTATAAAAACACTTAAACATAGGAGCAACACAACCAAATGTGTAATACATACTAGGAGTTTTATAATAACAAGTTTTGAGAAAAGAATTCAATGGTTTTAGAACGGATCTAAAATGAATGGAAACTCCCCTCCACTTTAAGGGATCAAAGATGAAGGAAAACTTTTTCCCCTTTAAGGTGTGAAAAGTGTACGGAAACTTTCCACACTACAAAGGGTCAAAACTGATGGTGGCTTTTCATTTTTTGAAGAGCCAGTAGTGATGGGAGACTTCCCAGGGGAAAGGATTTAAGAAGGTTCTAAAATGGAGTTCAATTCATAATATAACTATAAAGTGAAATCTTACTTTCTGTCCACATGCATATATTCTTTTTCTGTCCATATAAATATTTCCTTATTTTATATGTTTATGTATAATTCTTTAAGTAAGGTTTATTTTCAAAAATGTTCTTCAAAAATCTTCCCCTAGGTCTCTCAAATATGCGTAGCAAATTTGGCTGGGCTGCACCTATATTTAGTGGGGCTTTTTATAGCGTTACAGACAATCAGACACTTCTCATATATATATATATATATATATATATATATATATATATATATATATATATATATATATATATATCCACTTATCATATATATATACATATATATATATATATAAATATATATATATATATATATATATATATATATATATATATATATATATATATATATATCCACTTTATCAGACAACATCACAACATGGTCGGTGAGACTCAACCGTAAAAAAGACAAAATTACCCGCTTCGAGTCACATTTGGACTTCTTAAAGTCCTGCAAGGAGAACAAACTTACTCCCATGAATTTCAGGATCTCCTTACACCCCTCCATAGGGAATCAGGATGTAGATTTCCTTAATTTATGGAACAACAAGATTTATACACTTTCTATAGAAGTTATAGATGACACCATCCAATTTTGCCAAAAAACCATTACACACACTTTCATAGATATCAGCAATTTGGGAGAGAAATTACAACAACACACAAACACAGAGGAATATGATGAAATACAGGATGCTATGAACATCAACATAGAAGAAAGAAAAAAACAACTCAACCTCACCAAAACCAAAACATACAACAAACTGTGACACAACACCACACACAGATCTGAGAATCCACAGAACATCAGTTAAGAAACAATCCAATAAAAGGTCCATTAGACCTCTGCTACCTACTCCCAAAAAACTACCTACATACCCAACAAAAACCGATGCCCCTACCAAATACAGATTTAACACTAAACACACAGACAGTGGCTATTTAACAAGAATCACTAATACTGACAAAAACAACATTCATACCTACACAAACACCAACTATAGAAATAGATACACGCATATGAACAAACATAACAAAAATACTTACACTGACACTAATAATACTAACACTAACACCTATAACAGACACACACATATGAACAAACATAACATGAATACTCACACAAATACTAATAATACAAACACCAATAGTGTGAACAGACACAGAAATATGAACAAACATAACCACAAAAACCATCACACAGATAATAGGAACAAGAACACCAGACACCATAAGGACTTCATACCTACTTCGCCTCATACTCAGCAAAAGGAAAGCCCTAAGAGAAGCATCCTTCCTCAACCCATCATATTGACCCATCCAAAGCACCCTGAAGACCCAGGCAAACATCCTGATACGCTGGTAACCCCTACATCATCTCACACACACACTCTACCAAAAAACGAGGAAACCCCCCTACCACTGAATATGGAAGGGGGGGTCAGAAAACTTGATACCATCTCTAGTTAGCAGTTTAGAAAACTTACTAAAAAACTACTACCCATCATCAGAATTAAGGAATACCCAGAAGGGAAAGTAATGAACCTGAGTAAACTTCGATTTACTAGGGACACATTCAAACTCCTTGACAAGGGCCTTAATTTCTGTCCCCAACCCCCCCCCCCCCCACTTTAACAATCACACCCTTAACAAAGATCTATACGACTTCTTCAGAAGAATCAAACTTAGGGCCCACTTTGGAAAAAAAAGCCATGATAGCGACATCCTAGATAAACATAAAGATCCCAACAAATCCTTCATCCCAAAAAACATAGACACTACCATTCAAACTTTTGAGCTAGCAGTCAGAGAAGACATAAAGACATACATCAACAACAACACTCAACAATCCCTACCACTTGATAATCTTACAACTAAAGAGCGAAAGGCTCTTAATAAACTCAAAAACAATACCAACTTGATTATAACAAGAGCAGATAAGGATGGAGCCATAGTCATCTGGGGTTTAGATGAATACCTCACAGAAGCAAACTCACAATTAAGCAACACAGAATTTTACAAAGAACTCCCTAAAGACCCCTTCAATGAATACACAATAACCCAATCCCTAACAGAATCATACAACAGCAACATGATAGATAAAAGGACACAAAATATACTGAAACCCACTTCCACAAAACCCGCAAGGTTCTACCTACTCCCCAAAATCCACAAACCAAATAACCCAGGTAGACCAGTCATCTCCTCCACGAACTGCCACACTACCAAACTATCCAAATTTGTAGATCACTACATCCAACCCTTAGCAACACAAATTAAATCATACATACGTGACACCACAGACCTCCTAAACAAAATCAAACACATTACAGCAATCCCAAACAAAGAACTTCTATTCAGTATGGATGTTAAATCTCTATACTCCAACATCAAACATGATGAAGGTATCCTAGCACTTACAGAAGCCCTAAACAATAGAACTACTAAAGAACCCAGCACAATAACAATTACCACTCTTATGCACCACTATCTAACTCTAAATAGCTTCACCTTCAACAATAGACACTTCCTCCAGGTGAAAGGCTGCGCCATAGGCACAATAGCGGCCCCATCCTATGCTAATATCTTCATGGGTAAATTTGAAGAAACCTACATTTACCCAGAGATATATAACGATTGCATTTTTTATGGTAGATACATAGACGACATTTTTTCATATATACAGGCGAAAAAGCCAAACTAGATAATTCCTTTACACATATAAACTCGGCACATGACTCTATTAAGTTTGACTTTACGACAACTACTGACTCCATAGCCTTCTTAGACACCCGCATATACATAGATTATAACAGAAACCTCCAAACTACCCTCTACACTGAACCCACGGACACCCACAACTACCTCCACTCTAAATCAGCCCATTCCCAACACCTAAAAAGAAGCCTACCAATTTCACAAGTCCTTAGAATTAGAAGAATCTGCTCTACAAATAGTGAACTTAACAGACACAAACATAACCTAATACAATACTTCATCCAACGAGGTTATCCACTAGATGATGCTAAAAACCAAATAAAAAAAGCAACTGGAATACCCAGGGATGAAACTCTTATACTTTCCCACAATAACAAACCTAACTGCATACCTCTTATAACAACCTTCAACAACACACTCCCACCCTTAGCACACATCATCAATAAGTGATGGAACATTCTCACAATTAAAACAGATCTAAGTGAAACATTTACAGACCCATGTGTCATTGCTTACCGCAGACCCCAAAACATCAGAGACATAATTAGCAGTAATAATATCATTAACAATAAAGTCGTACACAAAAATAAACCTAGAACCACTAAATTCTGCAAACCTAGCGACAAAAGAAACAGTCTATGTTGCAACCACCTCAAGCACACTAACACATTCACAAGCACTACCACAAAAGAGAGTTACCACATATATCACAATAGCAACTGCCGCAGTAAGAACATTATATACCTTCTAGAGTGCAATAGATGTAAGTTACAGTACATAGGCAAGTCCGAGTGGCAAATTAATATTAGACTCAACAATTACAGACATAGGATTAAGTCACAAAACAATCGTAGCCCACTTCCCGTGGAACTACACTTTCGCACACCTGACCACAATTTTGCCACGGACGCTAGCTTTACTATCATAGAAAAAATAGAAAAAACTACTCCAATTGACATGAGTAAAGTTCTAGAGAAACACGAAGATATGTGGATCAACTAACTCAAAACCCTATATTCTAATGGATTAAACACTAAACTGAACAACCCTCATCACGCAGAACCCTAATACACAAAACTCCAACCAATAATATCCTCACACCCACATCTAAGACACATTCAATAGTGGAAGCTTCAAAGTCACCCAGACCCATAGGAAAAATTCCCCTTTGCCAGTTATACCTCCTGTCCAAATCAAAGCCAACACATTTTCAATAACTTGAAACCTATGTAGCTCCTTGACCCGACCACCCCTCCATTTACACTATCCCTAACATACCAAAAAATCTAACTCCACATCACTCCCCCCTACCCTGACACACTCTGCCCTCCCCAAGACCAACTACTACTACTTAACCAAAGACATGATACCTTACTGTACATTCTCCCACTCAGCAGGAGGCCTCCAGCAGCCTTTACAACACAATTTACCCATGATGCATATCTCCTGATAGTGGACTCTGGTTCCACTTGGGAACTTTTAACACATACTCACACAGCACACACCACTGAAGATGGGAAGAATCCCGAAACATGTCTGGGCAATTTACATCTAAGGATTAATAAACCTTACCTCTAAACACTTTACTCCCGAGTCTGTCTCACTCTCTGCAGTTCACATTATATATATATATATATATATATATATATATATATATATATATATATATATATATATATATCCTAGCTGAACTACCTGTATATGCCAGGTAATATATTTAAGGAGCAAAAAAAAGTCTCTGCTCACTACTTCTCGAACCAGACAACGTTGATAGAATAAACAATCAGGGAAATGGGGCTGCTGCAGTAATCGAGCCGGTGACCGCTAGGGTAGCCACTTCACCGTAGCGGTGCACTCACCATTGAGCTAAACAGCCACCGGTAATGCAAAGGCCCATGTAACTGTGTTCACTCCAAATTCTCATCTCGATTATTCTCAGTCTATCCGTTTCTTTTCAACACAACAGTTATGTATTAGGAAATGGATGTATATAATCCGATAGAATAGCAATTAAAGAAAATGGGACAGCAGCAAATATCTATCTCCTAATACATGACATTCCTTAATTGTTTATCCTATTTACGTTGTCTCGTTTGAGTGATACATTAGCCTTTCAACGACGGGAGATCATTTCAAATAAGAGTTTCTATATGATATAACGCAATTTATAATCATTCTGTCGGATCATTTCAGAGGTTATGGGGATATTTATAATGTGACTATAATCCTAAAGTGAACCCTCATTTTCTGTTCAATATACATACGTATATATCATCTTTTTGTATGTTCGCTTATAATTTTCCAAGGGTTCAAAAGTGAAGTGAAACTTATCTTCTGCTCCATTGGGTCAAAGGGGAGAGAACCCCCCCCCCCCCACCTTCAAGGGGTCAAAAGTGAGAAAGAAAACTTTTCCTCCTTTTAGAAGTCAAAAGTGAAGGGAACTCCTCTTTAATGGCTCAAACGTGAAGAAAAACTTTCGTCCTTTTATTGGGTGAAAAGTTTAGGAATTTTTTTTCCGTCTTTTAAGGGGTCAAAAGTGGAGAGAGATTTTTCCCCCTTCAAGGGGTCAAAAGTGGAAAGGAAACTTTTTCTCCCTTAAGAGGTTAAAAGCGAAGGGAACTCTCCCCAATCCCTTTTCAAAGGGGCTCAAAAGTGAATGGAAACTTTCCTCCATTTGAGGGGGCAAAAGTAAAGGGAAACTCTCCTCTATCCCCTTTGTTGTCAAAAGCGAAGTAATCTTTTCCCTATTTTCAGGGGTCAAAAGTGAAGCATTTTTTTCCATTCTTAGGGATCGAATTTGAAGGGAAACCTTTTCCCCTCCAAGAAGTCAATAGTGAAAGAACTTTCCGTACAAATTTGAAAGATTTTGTCCTTTTTATCACTTCTTGAAAATTTAACTCAACCAAGATAGGTACCACAGCGAGTCATTAAACTCGCGATGAAAAAATCCCTTGCAAAATATTCTTTTTAAAAATGTCGTTAAAATTCATATTAATCGCTATAGCGAGCTGGCATATATATATAAACAAAAAGTGAACTGGCATGATTGATGGTCTAGAAATAGACTGGTGTACCTTTGTACTGGTCGTATTTGTGATGATATTGACCGGTGTACCATCGCATAATGGAGAACGCCAGCCTATTTTTTGTGTTTAAATGTACGAAGTAGACATCTGAAAATGATATTTAAGCCAATACTCCTTTTGATATCCTACTACAATTCAACAAATACTCGTCTGTATGTGATATCGTAACTCAGGAACTACACAACATATCCCCATAGAATTTTCGAAGTTTACCAATGGAATCCCTGGTATGTTTTTGAAAATTCAAAAAATAAAATAATAGTGCAGGGTCTACGTTCATGTTCACCTCGATAATAATGATCTGATTTCCATCTATCTCATGCTTGAATTCTAATTCTATTTATCAGTATGTGATGCATGCCGGTAGCCAAACCGGGGCACTGTTGCTCGAGGTATTGAATCAAGATACCCCTGACATACGCTAACTTGAAGAATGCAAAAATTTGGAACTGAATAAGAATAGAATAGGTTCTGCATTTGCCTTCACTCCAATAATTCTGATTTGATTCTCATCTATCTATCTCTTACTCTGATTATGCACGTATATGTATATGACCTATAAATAGTCGAAACAGTGCTTTGTAGCCAAGCCTTCCGCAGGAACTAACTGAAAATCCAGCTCGTAGGGCCAGTTTTAAGAAGATTTTTCTCTTTTCGATATCTAAATAGACATAGAAGTATTTCATATTGAATTTCTTTTCATAAAATGGGATGTATACCTTTTTCCACCTTGTTTTTCGTTTGCTCATCGGATCAATAATTAGGGTTTTAAATAATTAGAAAATCTTTCTCGTCTGATTAATTAGAAAAAGTCTTCAATTTTACAGGTAATTTTTGACGTACTGGCCTGCTGAATACTGCATTAAGTAGTTGCTTCTCTTACAACTGATGTCTTGGTGGGAAGACATACAGACGTTTACGAGAAGTACGATTCTACGGGAGGGTCATTGGTGCTATGCACTTCAACAGCCTACTGAAAGAATATAGAATTAGCCTACCATAATTGAACTTATCTTCAGAAGACACTGAAATGCTTTCCATTGCTAATTGCTACGTATTTTATGTTTCAAGCATTTATCCATAGTAATCAATCGTTTTCGATGTCTGAAGCCGAGAGTTGCTCTTTGCCCTTCCAACCATAAATGATTTTCAACCTATCAAGACTATTATTACCTACTTATGAATTGATACGTGAGATAACACTGACTTATTAATGTTCAAATCGCTTTCACATTCATTCCATTCTCTTTGCTTTCACGTGTGTATGCTATATAACAACTGAGTTCATACATGACTGAGTGAGAGGAGAAGATAACAAATGACGTCAAAGGTTGGATAACCAGATGCAATGGAAAAGGAGGACAACCTATTCTGAAATCAGTTGAAATGGAGGACATTTCAGAATAAAATAAGATATAATTTTTTATTATGGAATGAAATATTTGAATAATTGCATTGCATGGTGCCTATACTACCTATTGAGGCATACTTTTCAGAACAGGCTATTTGCGATAAATGCTCTGCATTTCTTAATAATCAACTGTAAAATCCATGCGTATCCTCCTTTTGGATACTCTGTGGTAAAAGAGAATTTCTTGTATAGCATCCAGTAAAGTGTGGTTATGGGCCCATTTGGGGGGATGGAGAAAGCTAACTGTTTTCAGATCCCCAAGTATACGTAGTACATTACACTGACATGGTCACACATTCCTACTTTTGGTTCAACCGAAAACCAATTCAAACTATTCTATCCTGTAAGCTAAATGTAAATATCAAGATAGTATTCAGAAGTTGATTTATGACTCCCAAACAATGAAATTCGTCTGTACTCAATCGCTTTAGTCTACCTAACTCAATGGAAAGAAAAGATCTTGGTCATTTCCATCGGGGGTGGGGGCTTGACCTGGTTAGTTTGACCGAGAATAACTGTATTTCATCATTACATGGAAAATTACTTTTCTTTCTTTCTTCCTTTTGACTATTAGTGAATACATTAACTTCACCACTTATGACTGCTAATATAATTATCCAATATTGCATTCATTGACAGTATATATTTGCGTGTGCACACTTACTTATATACTAATACTTTCAGTACGAAGGACATTCATATTCAATTATTTACTATGGTGTTAATAAAATCTACTGTTAATTGTTATTTAAATTATTGTAAGTACCAAGACGATTATCGCCAATAGATTTTAAACATATCAATAGTTTCAAAACAGAGTGCATGTATAATTAGATGGGTTGGATTGGATGAATGATTGTTCCGAAGCGAATTTACCCGTATTCAAAAATTTCTTGAGTCAAACACCCTCTTCATTGCTATTTTTATTCCAATGTTTCAATTGAAATATTTCCAGCCTTCTTCACATCGCAGTTTAGACGGTAATTTTGAACGAAATCCTTTATTTTACCTAGTGACGCATGTTGTTCTTGTTCTACCATTTTTTGATTATATTTTCTTCCAGTGTGTCTAACTTTTCAGAGGTAGCATTTTAGACCAGAATTCATCATCATCATCAGTCTTTTAACGTCCGTCGTTAGACATAGACCTTCCCCAGGATTTGCCATATTTCTCTATCATAGGCGTCGCGGAGCCAGCACTTTCTGAATTTGTCTAGCTCGTCTCTCCATCTAATATTCTGCCGGCCTCAGTTGCGTATGTGATCTCGGGGGTTCCATATTGTGAGTCGTGATGTCCATCAGTTGTCCGCCTTTCTTGCAACATAGCCAGCCCACTGCCATTTGAGATTTTTAATGGATTCCATGATGTCCCTGACTTTTGTCTTTTCTCGGATGTACTGTGCTGTCTCTCCAAGTCAGGTCCAGCATATTTTTTTCATGTGCACGTTGTATGGTTCTCAATTAGTGGATCTGTCTCTTGGTTAGGTTTCATGTTTCAGCTCCATAAGTGACTATTGGGAGGATGCTTTGGTTATACACCCTTCTTTTTAGGATTAATGGGATCTTCCTATTTTTTTAAGGTTGAGCTTGCTCTGCCAAAGGCTTGCCATTCTAGTGTGATTCTTCGCTTGATTTCTTCTTCTTTTGAGGGTCTCATGGAGATTTGTTGTCCTAGGTAGATGTAGTGATCTACTTTCACTAGTTCTGTGTCCTCGATTTTGATCTTGGTGTTTTTATCTCCGATGTGGTTGTTGCACATGATTACTCCAGAATATAAAACATGTCAAAAAGCGAGGCAGGAGATCAACATATCTCCTCTGAGGAAAAAAAGATTACAGAATATGATATATACCTGAGACAGAGTGGATGATTCATTGTGAGAGAAACGGCCAAGAGGAGGTTCTCAAACTGACGGAAACATTGTGAATAATTTTTGAAATACTTAGTCTCAGAAATTCAAAAAAATCATCAATATTTCGATAAATGCTATCACTGGAGAAAGAGGAATGAGAAAAAGGACAGACTCTGTTCAAAACCTACGAAGTTGTGTACTCATTTTTGGCAATTTTTGTTTCCACAATAAAAAATATTGTAAAATATTTGTTTCGAGTTGATCCCTGTTATGTAACAAAAATGATCATTGCATCAAAATAGGGGGGGGGAGAATATCATCCGAAGTGCTATACAATTCATTGACA
The DNA here is from genome assembly GCA_963457665.1 of Thysanoteuthis rhombus. NCBI lineage: Eukaryota > Metazoa > Mollusca > Cephalopoda > Oegopsida > Thysanoteuthidae > Thysanoteuthis > Thysanoteuthis major. Next base: position 14,306,174 of record OY735203.1, read on the forward strand.
AACAAAAAAGATTTTTGAATTTAGGAGTCCAGATTTGCTGATATAAGGTGGGGGTTTCGGGGCATTTTCCAAAATCGTGTTGCTAACTGACATGAGTTTTTTATAATTTTTTTTAAATTGAGAACGACTTCCAAATTCAAAAATGAGACCAAGCAACTTACACAGTCGGTTACAAAAATCTCTACTGTTCAAATCGCAATACAAATTAAAAGACTCCCATAAACACAAACATTTTGTACGCTTTAAACATACAACTTCTGAATACAGTATGAAAGAAATATCCTGAAAGACTATTCGAGAAATATTTTTATCAAATATTTCGGAAGAACTTTGCTCTTAAAACATACACAAATGCACATCACTACCAACATTCTTGTCGTATGGGCTTTCATAACGAACATGATATGTGAATGAAAACTCTTATTCCAATTCTATGTAAATTGTGTGCAAATGTTAATCTTTTCTTGTGACATCACTTATCTGTTTCATTTACTTTTTCTTCACTTAAGTATTCTAGGGACAGTGGGTCTGTTGGCCTTGAACAGGATCACTAAACTTCAAATACACTCACTTACATATTTTTGGCAACTGAGTTTCAATACTTTAAAGTTCATCATCATTATCATCAATCTATTAGTGTCCATCGTTGGACATAGACCTTCCCAAAGATTCGCCAGACCTCTCTATCATGGGCATCGCAGGGCCAGTACCTTCAAAATTTATCTAGGTCTTCACACCATCTCACTCTCTGTCGGCCACAGCCTCGAACCTGATCTCTGGGGATCTGCGTTGTGAGTCATGATGTCCAGCGGTTATCTGTCATTCTTGCAACATGTCTAGCCCATTGGCATTTGAGTTTTCTAACAGTTTCTATATTCTGATGTTCCTATCTTTTCTCTAATATACTGTACTGTCTTATGATCTCTCCATGTGAGACCCAGCATGATTTTCTCAAATGCACATTGCATGCATCTCAGTTTGAGGGTAAATTTTTGGGTTAGGTTCCATGTTTCAGCACCATATGTGACCATCAGTAGGATGCATTGATTGTATACCCTTCTGCTTAGGACTTGTGGGATTTTCTTGTTTTTAAAAGTCGAGCTTGCTCTATTGAAAGCTTGCCAACCTAATGTGATTCTTCACCCGATTTCCTCTTCTTTTGATGACTTCATGAAGGCTCGATGTCCAAGGTATATGTAGTGGTCTACTTTCTCCAGCTCTGCATTTTCAATTTAGATCGTCGTGTTCTTGTCCCAACCATATTTGTTGTAGATGACATTTGTTTTGCTGAAGTTCATGTGAAGGACAACTTTTTTGCTTGCTTCTTCTAGTTTGTCTGCGATTATTTGGAGATCGTGAAGGCTCTTAGCAAAGAGGACCGTGTCGTCAGTTTGATCATACATAATACTTGATAATATCCGCTTTCACTGTTAAATCTTCGACTAGAAATAATGAGTTCCTGCTATTTTTGTTTTAGAAGAAAAATAACTTTCTATATAAAAATAACGGTAAGGATGTATTCATTTATGGGTGTATACTGTATTGTAACTTACTTGTTACAGCACTTTTATGAAATTCTTCTTTGCCCCTTCTTTAGCCTATTACTTCTTCCCCTGCTGAACATATATTGATTAATTGCCACAAAATCAAAATAACAGTAGACAACTAATTATGCAGCCGCTCTCCTGGTAAAGACTTGCGTTTACATTTTGTAGTAGATTTTAGAGGCAAGGGGATTATTATGAACAGATAGGATATTTGGTTTAGCTTGACGATTTTAAGTGGAACATTGTACATCATCTGGATTGCGTTAACTGCTCGGTAATTATTTGACAGTTTAGATGACAACTACAAAACCGGCACAATTGACGAGACGAAATGATGGGTATTCAGGTGTCAAAACCTGATATGTCCGTCGGGCAAAATCGAAGGAGGACAGACATGGAAGAATTGACACTGCTGTACCTGTTGAGAAATAAAGGTACTCTAAATGTCATGAAACCCATGACTGTGTAATAACCGATCCATACGTAGTGTTTTGATTGAGCCGCTGGAAATGCATCTCTTCAAAGACTTGAAATGTGCCACGAAGTGGTGAAGAGAGAGGGATGAGATGAATGCCATGCGAACGACCCCTTACTTGGTGGCGTGCAACAACAAAGTCCTTATGTAGGTACGATAACAACTTTCCTTCTATTCTCGCTTTCTGCAATCGCATCATGGGACTTTGGTTTTCAAAAACAATAGGCATTGCAATCGGTTCCTGTATGTCTTAAAATGCCAAACTTGAAGTGTCTGAATGTCAAACCTCAAAAACTAGGTGAAGCTAATGTCTTACACGCACTAACATATGAGTAACACAACTTAACTTTCCTCGAGATGATCTTCAGGAACCTAAACTCGGAAAATAAAAAAATAAAAAGAGACGGCAAATATCTGAACATCCTCAGATTTGTAGACATCACCCTTTTAGTTGAAATCCTACACGACCTCGAACAAATGCAAAATGAACTATATAAAGAAAGCAAAATAGTAATTTTACACTGTAACTTCGGCAAAACAAAGGCCTCGCACAACAATCACTCTGGAAATAAGACGCAAAACTGGAGAAAGTACACCATTAAATCTACGAACAACAACAAATCTCTATGGAACCGTCGAAAGGAGAAAGAATCGAGCAAAGAATCACTCTATAATGGCAAGTCTTTGGCAGAGCAAGCGTAACATTTGAAAACAGAAAAATAACATTAATCCCAAAAAGAAAGAAGTAAAAAACAAACACATCCTCCAAATAGTCATTTATGGAGCTGTAACATAGAACCTAACCAAGGAAAGGACCAACAAACTGAAAAAAATGAAATGTGCGCATGGAAGAATCATGTTAAACTTAACAAATGGATGACTTGACTGTGAAATACATCAGGAATGGAACAAAACATCATAGAATCCATTGGAAAAATCAGATGTATATACATATGCATACATATACATATATATATATATATATATATATATATAGAGAGAGAGAGAGAGACACGCAGAGAGAGAAAGAGAGAGAGAGAGAGAAACACACAGACATATATATGCATACATATACATATATATATATACATATACACATACGTGTACATATATACACATACGCATACATATATATACATATATATATATATATATATATATATATATTTTTATACATACATGGATATATATACATACATACATATATACATATACTTACGTATATATATACAAAAATATACATGAATATATATATATATATGAATAAATATACATATATATAAATATATATTGATATATATACCTATATACATTGATATATGTATACATAAATATACATATACATACATATAAACATATATAAGTATATAAATATATATATACATATAGATATATACACATATATATATATATATAAATATATATATATATATACATACATATATATATACATATACATACATATATGTACATATATATATGTACATACATGTATATATATATATATACACATACAAACAGAGATATATATATACATATATATATGGACATATACATACATATTCATGTACAAAAATATACAAAAAAATATGTATGTATATACATATAAATGAATATACATATATATATACATACGTATAAATATATATACCCATAGATGGAAATATAAGTATACTATGTATATACAGGTACATAGATATATATATACATACGGATATATATATATATAAATACATACATATATCTACATACATATACTAATACATGCATATATATACTTATATATATATACATGCATAAATATATACATACATATATGTACGTTTATATACATACATATATATATACTTATACATACATATGTATATACAAATACATTCATATATATATGCATATACGTTCATATATGTATACATACACATATACATGAATATATATATATATATACATGTACATCCATATATATATAAAATATATATATGTATATATATAGATATATAAACATACATATATATATATATGAGTATATATACATAATGCATATACGTATGCATACTTATATGTATAAATATATATACATATGTATATATACATATATATTTCTATATATACAAACATATATATACATGTATATAGATATACATACATATATATATATATATATAAGCATACTTATGTATATATATGTACATATATATATATATATATATATATATATGTATACATATATATTTATATACGTACGTATACATACATATATATATCCATATACAACCGTATATATATACACATATATACACATATAGAGAGACATGTATATATATATACACATATATATACACATATATATACACATATATATATACATATATATCTACATAAATATATATGTACACACACACACATTTGTATATATACATATATAGGTATACATATACATATGTATATACATATGTATACACATATACACATATATGTATATATACATAAATATATATATATATGCATACATACATATATACGTATATATATATATATATTCATACATATATATATACATACACATATATATATACATACATATATGTATATATGTACGTATATATTTACATATATATGTATACGGACATATATATGTATACGGACATATATATATAGATACACACATACATATATATATATATGTATATATATATATATATATATATATATATATATATATATATATATATATATATATATATATATATACATACATGAATGAATATATATGTATATATACATACTTATATATACATATATATATATGTATACTTACATATTTATATACATATACATACATATATATATATGTACATATACATAAGCATACATATGAAGATATATATACATATATGTTTCCATATATATATACATATATATACATGTATATACATGTATACATATACGTATACACACATACGTATATATACATATATGTACGTATATTGATATACAAATTTATACGTACATGTATATACATATAGATGTATATATACATTTATATACATATACATACACCCACATATATATATAGAGAGAAATAAATATATACATTTACACACACACATATTTGTATTATATATATATATATATATATATATATATATATATATATATATATATATATATATATATATATATATATGTATATATCACACCAACCAATTTACTTCCTGAAAAGTAAAAAAGTTATCAAGATTTTTTTCAAGAAGAATTTTTAAAAAGATCACAAATCACACCATGACATTTTCCCAAATGATGATATTTCTTTAAAAGCTGGTTTAATCACTGATGTTTTATACTATATGAGTTTGAGATCAGAAATAGTCTTTAGTAACTAATTTTTTCGTAAATACATACAGGTATATGTAGTTTACCCTGTTAGATAAGTGTTCTTCAATTACGTGAATCTTAGAAATAATTTTCATTGTGCAATATCTTACTTGACTAATTTAGGTAAGTTTGTTTTTGTTACTTCATTCTAAATGTCTATTTCCAACTACAATCAACTACTCAGTAAAATGTAGCCCCAGAAGAATGAAATTAGTCATTTTGAACCAAGTAATGTTGGACTTTGCTAACTTATGGTGAAATGTTTATAATCATATGTTTCAAGTACATGTGTTCTGCTTATTGTTTTTAGTTCAGATCAAATGTCAAAGAAGGATTTTTTTTTCAATTTAAGCAGTGTATTTTTTAATGATGAAAAAATATCTCAAATCCCAGATTTTGACTGGACAGTCTATAATGAATGATAAAAAACTGAAAGAGGGACATTGCTTGAACTGAAAATACCAAAGATACTAAGAGTCTTACACACTAGATAAGCTGACCACAAGGTCCAATGTCCAGTTTGTTCAAGATTGAGATAAAACTTACCTTTACCAAGAAGAGCAAACAACTGGGGGGTAAAAATGTGATATGTTTACTTTGAGTTTTATCAATGTACCCAAGTGAAAATAAGTAGTAAGTCATCCAATATCTGATTTCACTTCACGAGGGAAGGTTGGATGTCCTATAAATACACTGAATTGACTTAGGTATTGATCAGTACTATTAATCAGCTGTTGACAAGAACATATTAGTGTGATTGTTGTTGCTTGTGTCTTCTATTTCCTTCTGTATGTCAACGGATATTACTTTTTCTTTAATTATACATCCCAAAAAGGTAAGGTGTTACTCTTATTCATTTTTGTCTTTGGAAAACTAATGAGGTACAATTTTTTGAGATTTGAGGAACAAAGTTTTAAATTATTTGTCCTTAGAACCTATCTTTATTATCTTCTGCATAATGACTGAATACTCAAAATTTACCAAGAGACAGAATTCTTTCCTTGATAATTTTTCTTCAGCTAACTCTAGTTGATGTAATTAATACTCTGTGTGTGTCTGTGCATGTAGAATGATTCAGGAATAATTGGTCTTATCCAAATGAAAATTGCCAAATAGCTCCATGAGATGGATTTAAGGAGGAGATTAAATTTTTTTAGCATTTTAATAATTGAAATCACTTATATGTGAGGTCTGTATTTTTACGGAAAATCATTTTTCATCTTCAATTTTATAGGCAATGAATGAATAATGCATGTTATGATAGAAGTGTGTCCTTTAACCACAAGCAGCCAGAAAGATAATGTTCTAAGAATGTTGGATATTCACCTGGGAGGATAAAAATGTGATATGCTCAGGATTAAAAATATTTATATAAGTTTACCAGCATAAAAGAGAATGTGTAGTCTGGAGTTATAAGATGAAGTATTACCATTATTCTAAAAATTATTTAGAGTAATATCTTTGCCTTTCTCATTTTAGTCAGTGTATTTTGGCCAGTTGGTTCTTCAGCTTTCCTCATTTGTAAAATCATCTGATAATCTCTAATCCTTTCCCGAATCTCCTCTTTCTAACATGCTAAAAGGAGAAAAAATCAATCAACTGCCTGGAAATGGAAAATTTTAAATTGGTATAAGACTGATATTTATTCCCCCCAAAAAAATGTTTTTTAGATGATAAAATAAAATTTGTTAAATGAGAAACATTTTGCAATTACATCTATAAATATGCTCTACAATCTTACGATATGTCAACAGCTACATTAACTATCAGAAATTATCAAGATTTTGCAAGAAAATCTAAATATATCAAGACTTTTTTCAAATTTAAAAATATCTGAGCCTTATTAAAAAATATCTGAACTGATATCCAATATCCAAAAATGATTTCTCATATCTAAATGCAACAAAAATATCCAAATTTACATTCCAAAATATCCAAGTTGGAATGCTCATACAGACATGCATGTGTAGTTGAAGTATATGCTAAATTCAGATTATACCATTATATTGGTATCCATTAAACCAAGGCTTTACAGTGTGTATATAGAGAGAGCTAGAGATAGAGATAGATATATATATAGAGAGAGAGAAACATACACACATTCACAGAACTAAAAGGAATGATAAAATAAAAGAAAAATGCATAAATTAAGCAATAAATCAAAAATGTAATTCTGCGCGTGTGTGCGCGTGCGTGTGTATGTGATATATACAGTAGCAGTGATTAAACCAGTCTGTTGTGTATAGCGATGATAAAAATATATATATGTATATATATGTATATATATATGTGTGTGTGTGTGTGTGTGTGTGTGTGTGTGTGTGTGTGTGTGTGTGTATGAGTATGAGTGATATTTTGTTCAGCACCGGAATTAACCAAGTAGCAAATCAAACAGCCAGTCATGTAAATGAAGAAAATGAGTGCCATGTGGGACTTGAATATGTGTCCACCAGGAAGCAATTTTAATGCACTCGAGGTGTGCTATTTCAAATTTGTGCTTGCCATATATATATATATATATATAAATATATATATATATATATATATATGTGTGTGTGTGTGTGTGTGTATATATGTGTATGTGTGCATATGTGTATGTATATATATATATATATATATATATATATATATATATATATATATATATATAATAAAAACAGTGACTTGTAATGTAATCTGAGTACACACATCATGAACAAAGCAGTAATAGCTATCAGATAATGTGACAAGGTGAATAATTACAATTATAACCGTCACATTTTAAATAAAAGTGAGAGTAAGTCCCTAGAGTATATAAATAATTAGCAAGTCTTACTAAATTATCTATCTGATGAGCTTACATAGCAAAACAAAGGTTCAACCATTGTTATAGAACAAATTTCCACATCTAATCAATATACATAGAGAAAGACACTGACAGACATAAATATATACGCACTAGGGAAAGAGCAGATTTAGATTTCTGCTTCAAAGTTTCATTCACGCATTTTTCTTCTTTCTTGTTAATGCTTTTACTTTATTTCGGCACAATATATAAATCAAATGAAATTTGTTAATTTTACTATCAATTTTTGACTATTTAATCGTTAAACTTTTTGCTGTTTTTTATCACAATTCCCCAGGTCAAATTCTCTCCTAAGGTTAAAGGTTAAACCTTAATGGTTAGAGGGTAATTGACCTGGAAAGTTTTGATGAAAAGTAGCAATAAGATAAAAAAAACAAAAGTAGTCAAAAATTAATTGAGAAATACTCAATTTCATAATTCAAATAATTCATCTTATTTATCTAATAATTATGTTTTATACTTCCTAACACTCCCAAGTTTTCATTCATTCCAAATCACTTGTATTCTTTATTGTCTCATGTTTATATTGAATCATATCGAGAAATGACATAGTTGTGTATTTTTCCACCTGTGTCAGTGTTAAAACCATGTTGAAAGTCAGGGTGTTCAAATGCTTAATCTTGAGACAGGTTAGCCCTACGCCTTCGGAAGTTCAGTGCAACACTATCTTCCTATCCAGCTACCCCTCCTCACCTGGGGCCATTCCGTCCAGTGTTGAACTATGCTATGTTTAGTAAATATCATAAATAAATCCTTAATATAATTTGTGAGCTATCAGTCTATCTTTTTACAGCAAACAGAAAAAGAGGAAGGGGGTATTGTGGACACACAAACACAAAATGCTGTGTGTATGTGTGTGTGTGTATGTGTGTATGTTTGTTAGGCTTCTGAAATAATAATCAGAAGCAGCTTGACTATATGTTTACATGTGTTTGAGGGATGTTCGATGTAGTCATTTTTACCTTTCCAATGATAGTCAACCAGAAAAGAGTAGTGTTAAAGAGAGCTATTGTACTGTGATGTATGAAATGAATTAGTCAATGAATTTTGTAGTCAACAGGCCATTAAAGCTCATATATGTACACTAAATACAAAGTTAAAAAGGATGATAATAGTTTCTATGACGGAATATTGAATGAAGTGTAAGTTTTGAGAAATTGGCATTTTTACAAGCATTATGTCAGAGCAATGTTTCCCAACCTTTTCATCCTTGAGGAACTCTTGAAATAGATTTCATGTCTAAGGAAACCCCAAAATAGAAATTATCTTGTATCTTTTTCCTTCTCTTTCACAAAGTGAAATTTCATAAGGCAAACATAATATCAAGACAAAAATCACACAAATATGTATTCACACAAAATTAACATAAATAAGGAAAATCCTATGTAACACGTATAAACAGAACATAGGTAATACAATTAGCTTTTGTAATGTGAAACCTGTGCTTGTATTTTGATGCACAAATCCCTAATTGGAGGTCAAACTTTAGATAAATACAGACAGATTTCATCTTCAACTGTCTTTGCTCTTGATACAAGTTAAATAAGAAAAAGCTTTCTCACACATATAAGAAGTTGAAAACTGCAGCAATATATTTATTGCTTTCCTATGAACAGCAAAGTACTTATCTTTTACAGAATCTGCCCAAGGATAGGTCAATAGATCTCATCAAGTGTATGATCAGACTGCAGTTCATAAAATTTTTCCCCTTCTCTTGAAGTTAAGTTCTCAGGATGAGCAGAAGATTCAAAGTATGGATCCCTCACGCATTAATACACTTATTTTGAAAGGGAGGGAAAATAATGTTTGTGTTTGATCAGCAGTTCTCTCATGTAGGTTTCAATAAAACTTGGAATTTGCTGATATCCTTCTTCACTCTCAAGCTCCAGCAGAAGCTGAAACATTTCAAAATTTCCTTTTGCAACATGATTTTTCTATACATTCAGCCATTCTTTTAAATCAAAGAAGTTTGTAACTTGAAACCAATTCATTTTCTCCGGGGCCTTGCAGTGACTTATCCAGCTTATTCATGTGATGAAAAATGTCTGCTAAGTTGGCTAGTTTCTGCAACCATTTCCCATCTTAAAAGAACTTGGCTTATTGTTTTCTTGGAAGTATTCCTGCAATCCACTTCTCAGTCCAAACACCCAACTTAGAACTCTTCCAATGCTCAACCACTGGATTTCTGTACATAACAAGAGATTTATGTACTATTAATCAAGTATTCTACACAGCTTTTTAAACATTCTGAAGTGAACTGGTCTTTGTTTGATAAAATTGATCATTTTTGTAGCATCATCAGAAACTTCTTCCAGATCATCTCCAAGGAATTTGGAAATCAACATCTTTCTGTGAAGAAAGCAATGTGTTTAGACAATATTCGCATTTCTTGTTTTGCAGGAGACACCAAACCTCTTATAGGGCCAATCATTGTTGGGGTACCATCAGTACAGATGCCAACACTGCTTTTTCCCTGGAAGGACCTCATGTTTTCAGATATGACGATAAAATACTAAATATATCTATTGTTTTGGTTGTCTCAGGCAATTTTTTACAATGGAAAAATTTTTCTTGAATATCATCCTCATTGGCAAATCTTACAAAACGTGATATTTATTGATTAGATCTGTTGATTGATCAACCTGGATAGAGAAACTTTTATTTTTCAGTTTATCACACAAAACCTCTTCAGTATCATGTGAAATTTCATCAATACATGTCTTATTATATTGTTTGAAAGTGGAACATTATTGATTTCTCATACTACATCTTATCCTAGCATTTTACCAACTATGATTTTATATGCTAGCACTATTAAGCATCTACCAGCTGTGTGACTTTTGTGGATGAATAAGAAGAATATACTTAACTGGAGTTTTAATTCAAACAAATGAATATTGTCTATCAATCATTCTGGGCAGGGAATTTTTCTAATCTCGTCATTTGTGAAGAAATCTATATGTATCAGTTGTGAGCATGAAATATAAAAAGTTTTTATTGAAAGATAATTTTTTGTTCAAATTGATCATGGATAAAAGACAAGGGAGGAATTTTAGCCATGATCCAATTTGTTTGCTGAAAATAAAACGGTTTTGTATGATCAACTGGAACATAAAAGTTTCTCTATCCAGGTCGATCAATCAACAGATCTAATCAATAAATCTCATGTTTTGAGGATGAAATTCAAGAAAAATTTTTCCATTGTAATGAGCTGAAGTTTAATTCTCTCTCTCTCTCTCTCTCTCTCTCTCTCTCTCTCTCTCTCTCTCTCTCTCTCTCTCTCTCTCTCTTGTGATGACCATTAATCTTCTTTGTAATTCTGATTGGCCTTTTTGTAATTTTACAATGTGCAATATAAATGTCTTGTGGAGTAGATAGTTTTTTGAATACGTAATGCTTTTTCAAAAAGAAACAAAACAAATTTTCTATTCAGATAGAATCATTCAAGTTGCATTCTGTTGCCTAACAGCCGCAATGAAGATGGAGTATTAAAATACCTCAACTGTCTTTGAAAGATTTGGCAGTTTTAAATCCATCAGATGCCACAAAGAAGGCTCAAGAAATTTTTTTTTCAGCGGACTTTGTTTAAGATCCAATTCCCCAAAAATTCACTATTAAGAGGTCATTTCTACCATATGGTCTCCAAACTGCCTACAGATGCCAGGATTTTCCAACCTTTGGGAATATGCAGTGCATGTATTATAAAATCACCATTATAAAATTGAACGCAAAAATGACTCAAAAATGCATTAGCATCTAATTAGCCTATTTATCACCATTTTCCATGGAACACCAAGTGATGTTCAGTAGAACCCCAGTTGGGACATACTGTCTTGGTGTGATGAGAATACACAATGTCAAATCATGTAAAGAATTCAAATATTATTGTGTTCATTTTAGATTGTCCAGTCAATGGAAATGTTTTTTGTATAAATTTCCTGTGGAAACTTGAAAAGAAAAACAAAAGGATGGAAAAAATGCGTGTTTGTATATAGTAGCATAGTTTCATGTGGAGACTGAATGCGTGCTAATGAACTGGATGTCTTGTCACTCTTTTATGGTAAAAATTAAGCTACAGCAAAAATTTTGTTTGGGAAAAAAAATGATCTTTGGTCCTGTAATCAGTTGTCCTTCTTCATATGAATTTTTGGTTGGCATTCTGAAGAGCCTATGAGATCTTAATTTTTTGTACTTGAGCTAGAAGAAGACAGTGTTCACTTTTAGTCACAATATTATAACTCTCCTGGTATGGGATATGAGTGCAATCTCATCTGAAGATAGTTCTTAATTATTATATTTACCTGCTTAAAGTGTGCTAAGTGATTTTTATTGAAACATATTCTGTACATTTCCTTTATCCATAATATTAGAGGGCTATTTTTTTGTTGTTGTTTGTTTCTTCGCATTATGAAACGATGGACTTTAGTCTGTCATGGGTTTCCCTGCATACAGATATAAACAGATTCAATATCAGTCAGAAGATGACAAAGGTCATAAATAACATTTGCACTTTATTCACCTCAGCTATACGTACTTTTCCAGTCAAATTTTTTGATTGTCCTTATCTTCACAAAGGAAAGACTTTTCAGCTCTAAGTGACCAAAGTCAGCAAATTCTGAGAATAAAAATACAGAAGTTTTTTGGGGGTTTTTTGCCTTTCTCTCCTACCTATTTTTTCCCCAATTTTTTATTGAATTATGAAAAAATTGAGAATTGTCATTTACTTACTCTGTGCAGTGTGTTTAGTATATAGTGTATGGTAATTCAAAATTGACAGATTTTGACAAAACTTGATTTCTGGGATAAATGTATCCATTCAATTTTAGGTTTTTACTGTTTCTGTTAAAATATAAACCTATGGTTTGTACTTTGTATATGAACGTATTATGTTAAAATGTTATATATCATTTTCATATTTGCTTGTAAAAATAAAAAGGTCATTGTTTCTACATAGATGAGAAATTCCATTAGAGTTCTCTGCTCCTTCACCATTTAAAGGAGTGCTCCTTCCTTGACCCTTTTTTGGCTCCTGCTGCTTTGCTACTTTCAACACTCCCTGGTTTACCGGTATACCTCCAACTCTTGTCTGTACTAGTAGTCCAGGGCTGACCTCTAGAAAGCCAATGCCTAATTTTAACTGGAACACGAATTTCTCACTTTTCATTACTTGCAATTTCATTTATTTTTCCCGAATCTACCACCATCACAATAATGGCTAACTCAACAGTTTAATTTTCTGTCCTTTAGAATGTAATTATAAGATAAAATATTGTAATAAATGATCACGCAGTATGTACATCATATCATCAGAAACTCTTTACTTTGTAGTATCTATTCTCTGAGGATGAGGTTTTCATGTGTGTGATCACATATATTAATAAGTGCCATATCTGTCTTATAGACAATATCAGTAACAGCAATAGGTCCCTCTCTCTTCTTACCCTCATATCGAACTTTCATTTCTCCTCTGTACCTTTCTACGATGTCCTTCATGCTTATAGTATCAGTAGCAGCCATCAGCCAGGCCTGTCATTGTTCACTTATGATAACAATTAGTGAAGAAATAGATCACTGACTTTATACACGAATTATTATAAAAATGCTTGCGAATGATATTTGGTAGAATATAATAAGAATGTTGCCAAGTTTCTCAATCATCAACTGTATCAAAGCGTGATGGCTAATTGATGCAAAACAAAACTCCTACCAAAATATTTCTTTGAATGGAAGGAAACAAAAACTCAGTGTACACAAGAGGTAGTGGTGCAGAGCAATGTTATCTTGAGAATTCATACATCATGGCAAACATAGAGCTGGAAAAAGCAAGAAGGATCTAGAATTAACAATACATTTTTTTTTAAAATCAATGTAACACTTCAAATCAACAAGAAAGTACCAGAACAAAATTGCAGATATCACACATTTTTTTCTTGAAAGCTTCCACTCAAACTCATAAAAATTGCTAAAAGGTTGACCCCAATATCAACATAATTTTGTAGAAGTACATCTGGCATCCTTTTTATTTTTTGAAAGGCAATTTTGTGAATTTAACTTAGAGCTCTCAAGAAAAAATATCACCATAAATGTGGTGCATGTTTACTAGTTTAGGTCAATATATTCAATTTTCTGAAGTTATGCTTTATAATGCTATAACACTTACCTTCAAAGAGGAGAAATGTTACTGAGCAGTGATTGGAGAAACAAACAATCACTGTAAATTGTTGGGAACATAAACATTACATTACTGTCATTAAACAAAACCCCTCAACTGATATCATGAATAAATGTATCCAATAAAATATTTCTAGTCCTAAAACCCCAGCTGGCTGGTATTAGGAGTAAGCCAGATTTAGCTACCAAATACATACACATTTATTGTAATAATTTATAGGAACATTTTATAGTTTTAGTAATTCCATACATTTTTTGTCATTTTTTTAATTTTATTTTAAATCTCAGTAGATAGTTTTTATTGTTGGTATCATAAAAAAATTTTCACCCACCAGGTAAGTGAGAACTTATGTTGTAATATTGGCATAAGCTGATATTATGGAACTGGCATACCAGAATTCCAACATCTTATGAAAAAATAATAATGTCAGTCATTTTTTTCAATGAGGTATCAACAGACCTGGAATCAGTACTACCGCCCAAAAGGTGTTTACACTTAATTTTCATATCCTAATCTTTAAAATTAAGATCCATATATTGCCACAAATTGACTTTACGCTAACGTGACTGATGAACACTTCCCCAAACAGTAGTCCATGAAGCATCTTCCCTATTTTTGAAATATCTTCTCAAATTATGCGCTTAGTACAAAGAAAGGGCCCACCTACTTATAAGTACCAGACTTTTTTCTGAAAAGTTATGTTTCTATAATAGCATTCCAATATATTTGTTTCAAGTTTCAAATGATTTTTTAAATTAAATTTTGTATCATAAAAAGCCTTTTAACTCATTAGCCATTTTTTTCTCAGTTGAAATAATGGGATCTATGACTTAAAAAAATGTTAAATCCAAACTGACATGAAAATAAAATGTTTTTGAAATGAAAAAAAAATTAATTGAAAATATGCCAATTACAAATTAAACGTATATCCAAGTAGTAGATACTTTCTAGATAATTTTAATTCTTTAAGCTTCTTATGTTGGATTTTTTTTCTAAATGCTTGTGAACTAAAAGAAGAAAATTCGCTTTTATGTATCAAATCATTATTGTTTTTTGTCAATAATTTAAAAACGGGTTGCAAGTCGTGAGATACAGGGGACATAACTGCGTTCAACTTGAAAATACGCACTGCAACAACGAAGCAACGCAAAACAGTCTCTTCGTGTTTTTATCTGGAGTCAATGTCATCTTTTTTCGCAATTGATGTTCACATGGAAAATGTGAGTTTTTTCGACGATCGAATTTGTATTCCTCCCAAAATCCTATCAATTACCAGATAATTTTCATTTTCTCATTTTATTGGGTGATGTTATTGTTATGTTTTGGGGGATTTTTTTTCTTATGTCTATTCAATTCTAATTCATTTTTGTAGACAGTTTAAAAGCTTCATCATATTTTTAAAGTCAAAACTAGCTGGAGATACTCATTTCGTTTTATTTTCCTTTTCAAGCTCCTCGTCAACACGGATGTCAAATATTGATTTAAAATGTTCTTGTTCAAGGTCCAACAGGAATTTCCTTTCTTTTTTTTTTTTTGTTTTCACTTTTACTTTAAAACCTAAAAAACCACAAACATTACGTGCTCTAATGAATTACCTACCGAACGTCGTCACTCAGTAATTGCTACAGAATATATCAATCATGAGAATTCGTTTAGTCTAAATATATTCCTAAATCTATTTTTTTCTAAGATTTTCGTTCATTCATTTCTCATTTCCAAGCCGATTTTTCTAGAGTGAAAACTGAAAACAAACAGTTCATAATGGTCATTCGACGATTTTTAAAGATTATTTTTCTTTCCATTGTATTCCTTTAATTCATTGAAAGAGGTGTGTCAGAATTTTTGAAGAAATATATGACCATAATCAAAACAATTTTTATTTATTTATTCGCTAGCAATGAAGTGCCAAACTAAAAACACAAAAGTGGAGCAAAACATAATCTGAAAATTCATTGAATAATTTGAACAGCACTCTAAAAAGGTTTTGTCATGACAGAGCCACAAAAATAACTATATTCTGTGAAAACCAAAGTTAATTAACAATTTAGCTTGCTTAGTTTTGACACAATAAATACATCACAAGCAAAAGGGCATCAAGTAAGGATCGAACTCACTATCCGTACACCACTTCAAGCCATTTATGTTGAATAATATTTATTTCCTCTCAATTAATACAATAAATTCAACATACTTTAGTTCGACAACATTGTGCTTGTAAATTGACACCCCAGTTCAAACGAAGCTGTCTTATTTTTTTGAGAACGATGTGTTTCAAGACTGGTCGTATTTTTCAACTGTAAACATTTTGGTTTTTTGGGGGCGGGGGGTTGTCGACGTAGGACAATTTTCCCCTAAAAAAAACACGTGGCTCTACCACCTGTAAATTAGTCCTTCATTCCATATTTCAATGTTAGTTCGATTTTTTTCCAATTTCAAATATAAGTGTCAGACTTTTTTTTTTATTATTAATGCCAGTGCGTCTATTTTTTTGGTCAAGATTCGTTTAATCGAAATTAAAGAAATTGTTATAAAACGAAATTTCATTGGTAGAATTAACTGCTTTAACAGAATCTGACTTAAGTTTCTTTGAGATTTTTTGGTTTTTTTTCTATATTTGGGAAAGAGTAACTTTTCAAGAGGAACCGGTGATTTGGATCTGCTGTGGGTGATCGATTTACAATGTACGTACAATTTAATACTGGGCCCTGTATTTGTATCCATCTTGACTACACCCGATGTTCTACTTTCTATATAAATAATCCCTAAACTGGACCCTGACTTTGTGACCGCATAATGGTTGCCTTTTTAGGGTTAGTTGTTTTTAGGGTTTGTGATGAGGGTTAGTGTTAGGGTTCTATAATGGTGTATTTACGGAAAAAATAAAAGAGAAATCATTATCGCGATGGTAACTTCGCCCCAGTAATTTTGCACTTTAGTCACGCAACTGAAATACGCATAATCGCTTCTTTTTTTTTTTTTTTTTTTTTGTGGGTCACTCGAGGGTGCGCATGTTTCTGCCCTGATGGGGGCGCAATTTCAAGAGATATGTGTGGAACAGAGCCTTAGACCTAAAAATTGTACCCAAACTCAAACTGTTGTGTATTTTCAAAAAATAGCGGTCAAAAAGTCAGGGTTCCGTTTTTGGCAATATTTATATTAAAAATTGAACATCGAGTGTCGCGGAGAAGGACACAAATTCAGGGTCCAGTTTTAGATGATATATATATGCACGTTGTAAATAGATCAGCCAGCTCAGAACCGATTCACCCGTCCCTCCTAAAAAAAAAGTTACCTTCCCCCAGAAACAAAAAGGTCTGAGAAACCAAGGTCAGATTCAGTTGAAGCTGTTCATTTTGCATTGGTAGAATATCTTTTTATGAGGTTTCCGTTGATCTCGATACAACGAATCTTGACCCATCAGGAAATCTTTTTCTTTTCTTTTTTTTTTTTTCAATCCATGATATCACAATTTGCCCGACTTTCTATTTGAGTTAACATCGGTAATTTATTTGCTAATTTATGCTTCATATTCTCTTGATGTTCGATATTTTCATCTAATGCTAGTCAAATCTCAATTTACTTACCTTACTAATAGAACCCACTCTAAATATTTAACGAATTTCACTTCTTGGTGCTACTAAAATACCCCTGAGGCTATGTATAATTTTCTTAATGATCCGATTATAAATTTTTTAAGCCTTTAATCATCATTTTGAACAAATCGGTATTTTTTTTTTCAAATTATACCTTACACCTAGTGCATAAACGATGTAGATGGCTACAAAGTATGCATGTATAATTTAATATCAATATCAAGTATCTTCACAGTGCGAGTAAAATGAAATTTGTTCTCTTCAGAATTTTGATCCAAGTGTTGTATAGTTTTTCATTTGCAATATTTTATGACACGTTGGACTAGTAAAAGCTCAGGTTTTAAAATCAGCTCACTCATGGAAAATTGGAAGCTGGTTTTATCTAAAACAGTTAAGTGTTAAATTTACTATTCGTTTGAAAGTTTTCATAGTCACTCGGTATTATCCTGTGTTGTCACTTCAACTCAATTTTTTATATCCAGAATTGAGTCTAAAAAATATTTGAAATTCTCTGACAACTATCTAAATAAAATATCGTAAAATATTACGTATCTAGACTTTTTTCGCTGCAGGTAATAAAAATGAACTTTGTAAACAATAAGACTCCATTTCTTGAATAAGAAATGGATTGAATTTTGAAAGAAAAAAAGGACGCACTCGCCTTTTTATTTCCCATGAAAAAAATTAGATATACTTGAATTTGTGCGGAGTGCTTTAATTTTGCCATTTTGGATTATTGATTCGGGTCTGATATTTTTAGATGAATATCTAGAAAATTTACCAATCTCTAAAACATATCTAAAAAGTTTCTAAAGATATCTGTCTGGATGTAAGATATCCAAACAGAATTTTTTTTTTACATCTAAACGCATCAAAAAATATCCAGATCTGGACGTAAAATATCTGAAGTGTCAACACGCAACCTGTTCACTGGATTCAAGATTTATCCCGATGACGGTATTGGTGTAATAGACCCCGCATTAAATCCTGTATCTATTTCTAAATTCCTCCAACAACTTGTGTACTTTTTGAAAATTTGTAGCACACATGCTCAAAAATTTGGCCAGGTCTATTAATCTCTGAAAATTCTAAAAATCATCTTTTCCTCAATTCAGAAATCTTCAGGTGAAAAATTTATAGTGGGGGGAGTTTCTTTCAAACTTTGCCTTGCATCCCTGAAACATGGCTTAATATAGTTTTTGTAAAAAAATTTTGTTTTGGAATATGGAGAGGGTAGTTAACACTTGTTCATATGTTTAAAGAACTAGTCATCAAAATGATTCTATAAACTAACTGGTTGGTAGCTGAGCCTAAGTAAAAGTCAGGATGTTAAATGCTGATTTTCATGTTGGGTAGGTTCTCTTCATTTGGAAAATTGGTGCAATACAATTTTTTCTTCCTACATGACCCTTTGCCAGGCTAAGCCTAATATATGTAGCATCAGATTAATATCTTGTCAGTATGATGAATAAAATATGATTATAGTTGAACACATCATCACTAAAATGAACAATAGAAGTCACTCTTGCATTCCCTTCTGGAAGTGTGGAGTCATTAGTTGAAAATGATCTTTGGTTTTGAAAAGAAGAGCACCAGCTCTTGTAATGGCTTCATTCTTGCTCCGAATCCTTAAGATCTTTTCTTTTCATATTGATAAACTTTAAAAGTGCTTAATGAATGTTGTTTTCTTCCAAAGAGAATTCTTTATTCAGTAAGTCAATACAATAAGAATGGAAGTTGGGGGGGGGGGTTAAGGATACATATCCCTTATTTCAGCGTTGATTTTAGGTTAGGAGTCTTCAGTTTAGCATACCTTCTTTTCATTCAACAATAATTTCCTCTAGTCTTCTATCTTGAATAAATGAAGTTGATTTTTCAAATTTTCTTTCAACCAGCCTATTTAACCATGCAAACTGGTCGGATTAGCCAAGCTGTGTGCAGGTATCGTCCTCTGAGTTGGGCAATATCCACATCCAGGAATGTCCACAATCTAGCACACAGTCGATCCTTCTTGACACCGGGCCATAAAGACTACTTGCACCACATGACAAGACGTGCTTTTGCTGTGTCTACTTTGAAATATGGAGGAAGTGTCCTGTATAGACAAGATCTTGTGAGTGCCAAGCGAGTGGTGGTTAAACTTGGAAGTGCTGTCATCACCAGAGATGATGAATGTGGTATCGCTCTTGGACGATTGGCTTCAATCGTAGAACAGGTAAGCAAAAAAAAAAAATGTTCTTTTGCAAAAACTTTCCCTAGCTTATGTTTATATATTCATACAGCATATACACCTAGAATAAATCTACAGAACAAATATCAAAGATCTAATTTTTGTATTTGCTTTTATAAGTCATCATCATCATCATCATCAGTCTTTTAACATCTGTCGCTGGACATAGACCTACCCCAGGATTCGCCTTAATTCTCTAACATAGACATTGCAGAGCCAGTATTTCCTGAATTTGTCTAGTTCATCTCTCCATCTTGTGTTCTGTCGGCCTCGGTTTCTTATGTGATCTCTAGGGATCCATGTTGTGAGACGTGATGTCCATCGGTCGTCTTTCATTCTTACAACATGGCCTGTCCATTGCCATTGGAGTTTTTTGATAGTTTCTATGATGTCGTGGACACCCGTTTTCTTCCTTATATACTGTGCTGTATTGTGATCTCTCCATGTAAGTTTGAGCATGATTCTCTCATGCGCACGTTGCATACTTCTCAGTTTGTAGGTCTGTCTCTTGGTTAGGTTCCATGTTTCAGCTCCTTAAGTGACTATCGGGAGAATGCATTGTTTGTATACTCTTCTTTTATAGGATTATTGGGATCATCTGGTTTTTAAAGGTTGAGCTTGCTCTGCCAAAGGCTTGCCATCCTGGGGTGATTCTTCGTTTTATCTCTTCCTCTTTTGTTGGTTTCATGGAGATTCGCTGTCCTAAAGTAGATATTGTGGTCTACTTTCCCCAGTTTTTCATCTTCGATTTTTACAGTTATGTTCTTATTCCCAACATGATTATTTGGTAATTAAAAAAACAATATTTGTTTTATTTTTGAAATAATGACAAAATGGATATTCTTAATTAGTATTATTTCTATTTGTCTTATCATTTTAAACCTGTGAACTCCTAGCTTTATCAGGCAAGTGTCCGATGTTAGCATATTAAACCTGAGGTTCGAAAATGAATCCTATTTCAAATAATTCTTTACACTCTTAAATTTGTTAGAACAGTCTCCATTGCATTCACAGCAGACGAATTTTTGTAGATCTATGGCTGCTACTCCTACAGGTTCAAATTCTAACTCTGTGTTTGCCCAGAAAAAAAATCTACTTTAAAAATGTTGCATCTTTTTCTAGTTGCAATTCCATGTACCCATCTTTCTCTTAGGTTGAAGAATTGGAGTCTGGAAAAAAATCTTTGATGATACTAGGGACCTAATAGAACACATTTGTGAAGAAAAAACAAATTTTCACAGATTGACTTCACATAGGCTTAAATTTACTAATTATCAAAAATTAACAGGTTTATAAAAGTACCTCTCAGAAACTTTCACACCTCTCTTTGTCTGTTAGAAACTGTCAACTTTGGTTTCTCTCAGTTTTTAAGTTGGTCCGGCTAGTAGATTAGCTGTTTCATGTATCATGCATACAAGCCGTATCAGTGGAACTAGATGGCTGAGAATTTCAATATTTACTCCTTATTATCTCAACAGAAAACTTCCTTTGGAGGAGGTTCTGGAAAATTCTCCCCCTAAATAGGTTTCTAATAAGGGTTTTAGTTTGCAATGTAAGTTTTTGCTAAATTAGTCCCTAATTTGTGCCTGTTTGTTTTTTTGGAAATTCAGACTTTTTAGTGATGACTGCCCAACAAAAGGTGAGAAGTAACTTAGTCACTGATCACCCCTTCTTCCAATGAATCAATTGATCGTCCCCAATATAGCATGTTGCCAAATGACATTTGTCACATGACGGTTTCTGTTGAAAAACAAACCATACCTGTTCTCTATTTCATGAAGAAG
This sequence comes from Thysanoteuthis rhombus, assembly GCA_963457665.1. Taxonomy (NCBI): domain Eukaryota; kingdom Metazoa; phylum Mollusca; class Cephalopoda; order Oegopsida; family Thysanoteuthidae; genus Thysanoteuthis; species Thysanoteuthis major. The sequence goes on from OY735203.1 coordinate 14,328,195, forward strand.
ATATATTCCATATTGTAAAGATATCATCCTTCTTTTGAGTCTTTAACATTCAAATACAGGAATATCTTGAATATGGTTGTGATTTGTGCTTATTTTAATGTAGTGTGGTTATGGTATTGCTGTACAAATTGATGTAACAGAGAATAAGCAGAAAAAAACAAAACGACATTAAATTATAATGAAACCTTGAAAGAACAGTATGAAAAATTTTGGAATGAATTCACACTATTCAAGGTATATCTGTTGTTGAATTGAAACAATTATAGGGCACTGTTAAGTAATGCTTTTTCTGGCACAAACACAGCAGCTATTGTTGCTAAAATTTTAAACTAATATAACTTTATAGTCTTTGGGGTACATCATCTCTTATTTACTTTAGAAAGGTAACTATGTTACGTGTGAAATTTTTATTGGCTAAATTCATGCCGTTGTATTTAGATCAATTCAAGTTGAAATACCTGTCTTATTTTCATAGTTTCATTAATGATTTGATTTTCTAACTTTGATTTTGACCACTACTTGGTTGACTCTTGAACTGAGCTTCTAATAAAAATTTATATTCATCAACAAGAAATACTGATATATTATGGTAAGAGCCAAGTAGTGTAGTGAGGTGGCAATTTGAAAATGTAAGGTGTACAGAATATGTTGTTTATTCCAGAATGTTCTGATTTTGCCTCATCAGCAAAATGTAGTATATTTTCTTTTTGTGTAGTGTTTCCATTTGAACTAACCTAAGATGTAATCCATTTAGCATAACAATATCTTCCCCTTTTTTTTTTCCTTTTGTCCAGGTTTCTGAACTTCAGAATCAAGGAAAGGAAGTGTTGATGGTGACCAGTGGAGCAGTGGCCTATGGCAAACAAAAATTGCGTCAGGAGATCCTCATGTCAATGAGTATGCGACAGACCATGACCCTGGCTAACTATGACTCCAAGGCAACAGTAAGATCTTTGATGATTTTGCATTTTTATTCATTCTTTGGTAGATTTTACATGGATATAATTCAATTTTAACAGCCAAACATTGATAAATAAATTTTTTTCTTGATACTTCAGAATAAAATTTTCAAATGTCTTTACTTTATGAATGGCTTAACATGTGCTGTCTGTGACAAGAAAAATAAGTGCTACAATGGTAGAAGTTTCAGGAGATTTTTAGACTATCAAAACTGTATTTTTCAAAGCATAAAGAGAATGGTTTTTAAAAAACTTATGCATGATAATATTTCTAGATATGATTTTTTTTTTCTGATTTAAAAGAAGCACTTTATTTAGTGTATTGAGTGTTAAGCAGCCCAGTTTTGTTAAGGAGGAATGAAAAGTATGAAGACCCTTGTGTTCATTTGGTTCCTATAGACTTTTTATTTAAGATTCAATACTTCTGATTCTGCTGACACACCAACTGCTTAGATGAATACTTGCCTCTGCCAAACATTTTGGAAAAAAACCTGGTGGTAGATCTGTTGTACAAGTTGAGTATCAGGTAGCCTGAAGAGTTTGTTCTGTATTTGTTTGTTTTTTTCTCATAACAACATGCAGTTTTGAAGGAATTTTGACAAAATTTGCGTTAGTATGTTGATGGTAACATTGGGGATAGAAGAAAATGAGCAACATTTGGGGCATATTTTTTCCACATAATTTGAACCCTAAATACTACTGTACTGTACTAAATTTCTGTTTTTGAAACAAATTGTGATGGGTGATGAAAAGTAGATATTTACAACAACATGAAATGCAAGAGATTGTTGGGCAAGCAAATGAATCACCGCTGACTGACCATTTTCCAAAGAACTAAATGAATGATTCAAACAAGTTCTTCTCCCAGTTAGACCAATTGAAGGCAACAACTGACTGGCAAAAAAAGTAAAGAATTAAGAGGAAGGGCAGCCCTCTATATATAGAATATAATTCAATTTCATAAAAGTACCCTTCAATATTTGACCAAGTGACCCTTCCATAGAGCAATGTGACTCCACCTTCTCTATCTCCTTGATCGATTCTGAGCAAGATTTTAAAAGGATAGAAAAAAAGTTCCTTTTCTCTGTGAACAATTTAATTCTATTAAAAAAAAACTATTTTCCAGAAATTTGGCAAAATATGTGGTTCTTGGAAAATGTTGTTCTGTTTAAGAATTCACGTTTTTTGTTTGTTTTTTTTTTAATCTATAAAGGGAGGCTACTCTCACTGACTTCTGAGGGGATAAGAAGCAACCTGTTCCAAAAAAAAGTTGTTCTTCCTGATATGTCAAATATAATAGAATATTTTAATTAAGTTAGACAACACAGGCAAAATGTATTTGTAAATTATACAAAAAATTTATTCATAACGATTCAAATTACTCGCATAACCAAAATGCTTTGCTCTGTAAATAAAAAGGTTTAAAAAGTTGAAAAAAAAACTAAGAGCTAGATAGACTTGAGGGGTAAATGCACAAAGAAATAGCTAGATCTAACTTTGAATATCTAAATCATTTGCTTAAAATAGGTTTGAAAATTAGCAAGAGCAATAACCAAAAGTTGCAATATTTAAATACTATGTAGCCCAAGATACACTTTATTTTCAATTTTGATTAAAATGAATTGATTCATTATTTCTTAAAAAAGCAAATATTTTTTCAAGGTTTGATAAATTGAAAAATAGTCAAAAACTAGATACAGATTTATGGGCTAAATGTATAAAAAAAAGTTGCTTCAAAAGCTCTATATTGGCAACTTAGAAATACATCTGTCTGGAATACATCCTTTTTTTTTTTTTTTTTGTCCTACTTGTTCAGTAACCCATCCTCATATGAAATTGATAACTCCAGGTCATATGTCAATGCCCTTTGATCTTACCAACCCATATATTACTCTGCACTCTGCAACATTGTATCAGTGTCTGAAGAGTCTTAGTCAGGTAAGTGGATTAGTAAAGAATAGAGGGGCAAAGAGATAAGCACTGATTACGTGCTAGTTTCATAACTATACGGCAAAGTTTTTTTCAGAAATTTCACGAGGGGTCAGTGCCCACTAAATTAGTAGAACTACTGTATTTTCATAATTGTATTCAAATTTTCATAAATTATCATGACTTATGTCATCATCTTTGTTGTTTTCATCACAAAATTTCTGCAAATATCAATATGTGTATGTTGCATCTGATAGTCCTTGAGTACAATCAAATATTTTTTAAATGTATGTCTTTCCATTGAATGCAATGTGCACCAGTGGAAGGTTGAGGAGCACATTGGCCAAAACATCAGGATTTTAAAAAAAACAAAGATGGACGAGAAGTCAATTTGTAACTTAAATTCTAAATTTTTTTTCATTTATTATAGTTTAGCATGAGGTTTGTATATATGGAAAAAAAAAAAATCATATTATGACTGTCCTGCTAATAAAAGATCTCTGCTTATCAACTCTTGCATTATCATTGTCTTCATTTATTCCACGCTTTATCCCAAAAGATGCAGATAGGAATAATTTTTTTTTTTTTTTTTTTTGAGTAGGCGCATTAGAAAAACCGTCATGTTCACTATGCATTTTTCAATGAAGAAATGTGTGTATATATATATATATATATATATATATATATATATATATATATATATATATATATATACACACACAGATAAGTCAAACACTATTGTTACAAAATCATAGAAACCTTTATTAAACAAAAATACCAATATTCGAGAGTGTTACCTCTTGAGTTTAAAAAATTCATGTTAGCCCAGACTTCAAAATCGTTTTATTTTGTTTTTTTCCCCCATGACACAAAAAGTATCCTCTTTATGCATGAACCTTAACAAGATGAAAACAAGTGTATTAATGAAAGAACTTGTCTGCTGCCATTCACTTATACCAGAGACTGATTTAAACACTTTTTCTTTTTATTTTTGAATAGACTCATCCATGTATGAACTAGAACACAAGTTAAAAAATACTGTTTGATTTATCCTTGTATAATGTAAATGTTGGTATATCAGAAAATATGATTATAACAAGGTATTTTTGATTCAGTGGTTGTTGTTAAACATAGTTTTGTATTAATCCAAAAGTTATCTTATCACTATGGTTTTGATATTTAGCAATATTCATTTGCTTGTAGGGAAAATCCTTAATTGAACCCCGTGCATGTGCAGCAACTGGACAAAGTGGTCTGATGTCGCTCTATGAACAAATGTTTATACAATATGGTGTAAGAACAGCTCAGGTGAGAAACATCCTTGTTTTCTGTCCTTTTTTTTTTACACTGCCACCTTATGACAAGGACAAATGTTGAATGTATTAAAAAAGGTCGCTCTGTTTTTCTTGGTTTGTAAATTTTAATAATGTTTTTTAGATCAATAATTTTACTGTACACTGGTTCTTAAATGATCATTTGAAGATACCAAATCCTGCAAATCAAAAAAAAATGACCTGTCCTTCGATATATAATACATTGATACTACAATTGTAATTGAAGAAAAAACCTTCCGATTCAATGTCACACTTTTTTCCTTTTTTTTTTTTTCTTTCCCAAAAGATATCTATATTTCAGTCAGAAGGAAGAATAGAAATCTTCATGAAATGTCTTTGGACTGTTCCATTCACCTTTTACAAATCATGGTCTACAGAATTTCTTTCAGCGTTATTCTTCTCAAAAGTAGAAATTTTTCATTAATTCTCTTCATTCAATGCTTGCAGGTGCTGGTGACAAAGCCGGACTTCAGTAATGATGAGAGTCGCAAAAACCTACATAGCACTTTGTCAGAATTATTACGACTGAATATTATTCCAATTTTGAATGCAAACGATGCTGTTGCCCCTCCTCCAGAACAGGATAAAGACCTTACAGGGGTAAGGGACTTTTTTGAAAAGTTTTTGCTTTTCTATAGCATAGCACTTTCCTCTTCGCATGTATGTTTTCATTGTGGGCTTTACCCAAACTAGCTTTGGTAACACAGAAATAATCGTGAATTTCTACTTTTTTTATTTCCCTCAATAACTGTATCAGCTTGAACTGCTAAATGAATTTTTTGATTAAAAAGGAAATAAGCATTTTTCAAAAGAGAAAAACATTACAAATATGTGTTATATCATGCTTTGGCTTCTAATGGAATTTGTGCATGTTTGTACTGGTTAGACCTTCTTTGGAAGAAAAAAGTATAATGAAATTTACATTAATCCCAACTTGCCAGTTATGAAATGTTTGTTTAGAAGTGATAAACAAGTTAAAAGAATAAGCTGCTACTTTCTGGGCCTCTTCTAAAGCTCAGTGTTTTGATTTAAGACATAAAGATTTTCTTTTATTTGTGATAATACTTGGTCATAAGTGTCATAGCTTGAAAGTTTATGGCTGATAAACCTTCCAGCAAATAGTCAAGATTACTTTGATCATGAGTTCCATGATATTTATTCTATGAATTCAATGATATCATGAACCCACCCTTTGGCCTAGAAGACTGACATAACAATCTTTCTTCCTCTGTCACCTCCATTTAATCCTGTACTGTACCAAGCTAAGATTAGTAAACATCCATACTATGCTCTCAAGTTTGATATGAAAATTGAATATCTTTCACCTACTCCAAAAGAAATTGTGGCATCATGCATGTATTCATTTTGAGTTAGAATTAAAATTTGATAAAGTCACTGAAAAATAAAATGGAGTGAAAAAGGATACAAGATGGTCTACTTAATATAAAACTCTCAGATTTCTCTAGCAAAAATGAAATACAAAAAGTTCTACAATATATATACATTGCTTCAATTTTTACAATTATTCAAAACAAGCTTGTACCTGGAAATTACTCCAACAGAATGCATTTCACACAAATTTGTTAATTTACTCAAAAATATTTCCTTAGATAATCCATTGTATCTTGCTTAATTGAGACTTGATTTTCAACCAACTTCTTTTCCTTGTGTAATGCCAGTTTCTTCATCTCATTGTCTGTTTGTTTCTGCGCCTTCAAAGTTCCTTGCATGACTTTCTTTCTTTCTTTTTTTTCATTTTCCTTCTATTTTTGTTGAATTTCTTGCCACTGACGTTAATCTTTTAATGCACAAGCACAACCTTTTTTTAGGTCTACCGAAACATTGGTGCACAGGTGAGACAAGGACTTTTTCCCTTGAAATGATGAACCAATGACCAGAAGACTGTTGAACATATACTTATCACCTATCTGTTTAATGTGTAGATAACATTATTTTACTTCAGTCTGTTAGTTATATCTCCTAAATCTTTAATTCCAGAAACTACTTGTGTATGCTTGGTTTGTGTGCATGTGAATGCTTTTGTACTGACCAGCAATGTTGTGGATGTAAATAACTATATTTTACTTGCATGCTGTCATGTTACTAGAAGTCCTCAGATCAGCTGGAGTTAGGAGTTTAACATTTTTATGACCTTTTTGAAGGGCCAAAGGAATTGGATCCTCTTTTACAACTATAAGAAATACTGTAGATACAGTATTTACATAGATGAACTTCCTTTAGATTGAAAAGAAATTCTGCTGTAAAGAGGACTTTTCTTTGAATTGCTAAGAAAATTGATCAAAACTAACTCCTTCTCACCTGTTTCTGTTACATTTATCTCCTCCCATTCCATCTTTTCATACTTAATTAAAATCAGATCTAACTGGAAAGCACTCGGAGAGAACATACCTCTGCTAATGACGTACACTAACAAAAAAAATTAAAAAAACCAGTTTGATTTTCCTCATTTTCAGACCATTGTTTACAACTTATCAATATGAGAAAAATATCTCTCAATCAGAAAAAAATTCCTGTCTCCGCTCCCAAATTTTTATCAATTCTTTTTTAGCCCATGACCTACCCTTCCATTAACTTTCATTGAGAGCTTTTTGAGATATTGAGTGGCCAGAAAGACAGACATAAGTGAATATATATTTATTCCCTTTTTTCTTTTTTTTTTATTATAGCTGAGGTAAATGAAACAAAATAAGCCTACAAAAATTAAGTACAATCACAAAATTCGTTTTTTTAAGATGTGTAATTTTATGCAGCTTCTTGATATATATATATATATATATATATATATATCAAAAGTACAGTTTTGCTGTTGCTGCTCTTATTGATATTAATAATTCTTTATAACAATCATTGCTCAATTATTTATTCTGCAAAGATTAAAATTCATCTTATTAGGTATTCTGTGTAACTTTATTCCAAAATAAAATCAGAATTAATTTGATTTGATAATTTTATAGCAATATTCAAAAGAAATTTTTTTTTTAACTAAACCCGAAATCCTTTGCTATTGACTAATCCTAACCTTAACAAATTTATCAAATGTCATCTGAATGTACAAAAGTGCTTTTATAAATATACATTCTCTTGAATCTAGAAAGTCATTGAAGCTTCATGTGCGAAGTTTTCATGTAATAGACAATCTCATTAAAAATCAGTTTGCTTTGTATGAGTCGTGTAAGTAAATAATTATTTTGAAGTTATATTACACCATGTACCATGTATTCCGCTTCATAAGATGGACATTTATTGAGTTTTTAAACTATGCAAATATAACATTGCATCCAATGTACTGGTTTTATGACTAGGGGCTGTCTGCCAAAGTTCAATATGAACAGTATGGGGCTTGCAGTGAGTGGTAATCCTCCAAATACCTTGATAAACTGTTTGTCTTATAGTTTGGTATATATGGTATATAAAACTTATCCCAACTTATATGATTAACACTTTAAGCATCAACTAAACAATAATTCAGTGATTATCAAGTTGATTGAAATTCTAAACACCCTATTCAGTTCCCCGTTAAAACTCCTGGTGCTCATAGAGTATGAATCCCTTATTTCTTCAGTATGTGAGGCAATGATCTGAGAGGGTTGAGAAGGAATTGTACAAGTACTTATAGTTATACAAAATTTATTAGTATGATTTGGTTATTGAATAGTTACTCTCAAAATATCTAGAAAAGCATGTCTTCTTTATTATGGTTCATCATTTTAAATCTAGTATTTATTACCTAAATTTCTCAATCCATATCCCCTATACCTGTTTCTATGTATGTACACATTTTAACAGAGATCAATTTTGAATTTTTGGCATTGCTTTTTTTTTTATTTATATGTAGCCACTGTTTTTATCAGCTAAAGTCTGTATGTTACACAGGAATTATGATGGTACCAAATATAATAGTGGTGCATTGTTCAAGTCACAACACCCAGTCATGTTCAGTGGTGTTTAAGATCAAGCCAGGCAATATATTTTTCTGCTGTAATATTTTGATTTTGTTTTAATCTCTGAAATTATGCCTGACTGGAATAAAAATGAGTGACCATTTAAGAATTACACAAAGAGATAGATAGGAAAATTGACTTAAAATATGATGAAATGCATCAGCAAGTCCATTGTAAAAAGGAAAAAAAAATCTCTATGGACATTTATTGAGAACAGTAAGTTTCAAGTGGAACCAAGAGAGGTCAGTGATTGTCAGATTTGTAAAATAGGGAAATCTAATGCCACTCTAATTTTTGGAGTACAAATTAATATAGTTGCATTGATGATATTGAGATATTTTGACTGGTTGCAGGTTTGTTGTTTGTTTTCTTTTTTGTTTGTTTTTTTTTTTTTTTTTTTTTTGTCCCTTATAATTTACCATCAATAACTGTCATTTTTTACTCATTAAAAAATTTTGCCAAGCTTCAATCTTCTCCTGCACATTTTCAAGGAAAAAAATTGATGTAAACACCTTTGCTTATACTTTCCTTTTTAATTTTTTGTTATCTTAAGTTGAAAAATGACCAAATCCAGTTGCTGAACCCATTTGTTTATTCTTCATCATCTTTTGTTGTCTGTATTGTTATGAAAGGCGCCTCCATTGAAAAACAGTTTATGCTTTTAAGTTTGATAGAAAACAAATGCCTAGTTTTTTAATTTCAATTTACTTAAGATTGTAAAACAGTTTCATACTTGATACAAATAATTGGTTCAGTTTAATCTTAGTAAAATATTTGAACCTAATTTTTTGCTCCTGACTTGAATATTTTTTTTTTTTTTTTTTTTTTGATGATCAAAGTAAGTCACAGAATGAGTATAAATAAAATTGAAATATTACTCATTTTATTGAAAAAAATACTTTTTCCTATGATTTTCTTTTGGTTACATTTTTTTTAGATAGCCACGGATTCATTTTCTGCAATATAGGAAAATATGTATAACATTACAAAATGTTTCATGAAAAGATTTCTTTGTTAACAGATTCATTTTATAAACTTTGCTATCTATATCTGGCCATTAAGTCTTCTCCATAGAGATTTCAATGATCTAATGTTGAATAATAATCACACACACACACACACACATGCACGCGTGTTTATGTGTGTAGAATGTATATAAACCATCAAAAATCAAATACACAGTGGTAAGATCTCAATATGTCAAGCTTCTTCTAATTTTAAGATCAGAAATTCTTGGCTGCAATTGAAAACTTTTGCATTCAGCATGCATGTTTCAGGAATGCTGACATAACCCCAAGAAAAAATTTATTTTTAGTATTGTCTAAGAGATTAGTTTTTCCCAGGAGAGTACATAATTAACAATATTGCTACTCAACACCAGGGAAGGAAAATTGGATCAAATTTTTTTTTTTTTTTTCTTCTTTTCCTACTCTATGGAACATACACATTCGTGCCACATGTTTTCAAGATAGATAGCATTATTGCTAAAGAATCTGTTGAACCTTAAGTACAATTCCTTCAGTTTGTGAGATTATAATGCCATCAATGCATCAAATATTTTTATGGCTTTTTTTAAAAATTATACTGAATATCACTGATTTCATCCTATTTTTGTTTTTGAAGATTTTCAAATTTTTTTTTTTTTTATCTTCCACGTGTACTGCAAGGCGTCATGAGGGAGGTGGAGACATTGGTCAATGGCTTTGTGGGTCGCCTCTGTGACAGACAGGTCATAGGACTTGGGCGTTTCTGCCACACCCTTTATACAACGACTGCAAGGTCATCCTCTTGCTTGGATGTTTTAACTCGTGAGATAGTAAATTACTTGACTAAATAATTCAGGTAAATACAACCTATTTTTCAACTTGATGATTAAATCTAATCTTTGATCAATCTTTTCTTCATTCCTCTCAGGTTATCAGTCTTAAAGATAATGATAGTTTGGCTGCCAGACTTGCTGTTGAAATGGATGCAGACCTTCTCATTTTGATGTCTGATGTCAATGGATTATACACAAGCCCTCCAGGGACAGAGGGCTCGCGTTTAATCCACACATATTCACCATCCACAGATAATACATCTGTGGTTTTTGAAGGAAAGTCGAGAGTTGGTCTTGGTGGAATGGAGTCAAAGGTATGTATAGTAGTCACACCAATTTAGAATTCATAGATCCAATTATGTTCTGTTTTAGTTTTTTTTTTTTCATCAATAAAGGGAAGCTACTCTTACGGACTTTTGAGGAAAAAAATTAAAAATCTGTGAACCAGCCTATTTAATGTACGAGTAGGGGCGGACGGTTTGCCATTAATTGCGAATATCCATTAAATCGATTGTTACTGGAGGAAGGATTTTTTTTTTTTAGCCATTTTTTTTAGCCATTTTTTTTTGTACTCTTTTCAAATATTTTAATGCAAAAAAAGCTTCAATACAATATAGAATATATATTTAATGAGATCATATGAAGAATAAACCTTAATATATATTGTAATGTGGAGTATGTATTTCTATTTTAAATTGTTTATGTAGATGCTCTTAGAGGCTTGTTTATTTAATAAATAAATTTTAATGATAATAATAATGATATTTCATTTGACACCAATTGTCAGTATATTTACTGAAATCTAAGCAAAATCCATGTGAAATTTACCTGAATCTTATATGAAAGGGTATCTTTAATTTAATCATAATTAAGCAAAGCGGGATAATTATATCAATTATTTGTTTTTTGTTTTTGTTTTTTTTCACAAAATGGCAGAGGCACTAAGAGAGTGAAAACACATTTTTAAAAAGTTTTGCTGATACAGTTGTGAGTAAATGCTACATGGATCATAAATACAAAGACAAATTATGACTCTAATGAATTACTTTTTGAACAAAGAGCGCATTTACTTATATAAACAAGGTGTGATGATGACTGAGACATTTTAGACAAAAGTTGAGGGTGAGTTTATTGCGTACAGTGTTGCCCTCTCAGCTTTGTTTGCTTTCTCCCAACTAAAATTGCTTCATAAGTTCAGGGTAAGATTGGATTGATTAATCATGAAAAAAAAATGATGATTACATGTGTGCGTGCACATTGCATTCACAGTTAGTGTCCACTAAATTAAAAAATATCAGTATTATCTGTATTTCGTTCTCAAGTTTTTTCTTGTTTTTGCTTGAAAGAAAAGTCCAAATATTTGTTTGAGGGAAAAAAAAACAAATTTTTGTAAATAATTTTGTAGAATCTGGCTGTTATTATATAAAAGTAATATTTTTTATAACCAAAATATTTGAAGATGTTTTAATGTTTACAAATAAACATCATTCCACACTGTTAATATTCTGAAATTCTCTGATTCTATAGATTTTTCTCAGAGATTATATCAGGTTTTCATCCAATCTTTCTTCTTAATAATAAAAAGATTTTTATGATGAAATGATATTTTATCTCTGTTAGAGGTATTTTTCCCAGGTGGTGGGTAAAACTTCTAGCTATAAAGCAATAAAAAAACTTTTTTTCTTTTTTTTTTTTTTTTTTTTTTTTTTTGCACTAATAGCAATAACTCTATCAGTTTTAACAGTTTATTCTGCTATTCCTAATATCTTTAAACAATATTGTTGATAAATTCTGATTGAGTACTTACCCTTATAGTAGTTTGCTTATATTTTAGTTCCTGTCAAAATTTAATTAATAAAAACAAATCTTCTTTGATTGTGAACATCATTTTTTTTTTTTTTTTTTTTTTTTTTTCACATGTGATTTTATAAAATTGAAAATTTTTCGAGTTTGACTTGGAATGATTCCCACAAGTTTTATTTACAAAATAACCCTTCATTAATAAAAAAACTTCATTATTAAAAGAATGAATTACCAAATTTTCATTGAAATCAGTTAAGTTGTTTTTTTTGGGGGGGTTTTTTTTCCCTCTATGTAAGGTATAAAACGTTTTTGTTTTGTTTTTTTTTATGATTTGTTCTGCACTAAATTCACCTTTTTTTTTTTCATATGAGGCAAGACCCAAGTAAAAAAAGGCTTCAAACATGCAAAAGATTATTTTATTAAGATTGGAAAAGAAAATATGATTTTTCTCTGAGAAAATTCTATAAAATTGGAAATATACTGAAAGTTGGCAGCATGAAAAGATGTCCATTTTTAAGCGACATAATCAAAGATCTTCTGATATTTCCATTATGATAAATATTGTTTTGATGTAAGAACAATAATTTCACTTTGCATTTTTTTTTTCTAAAATTTGATTTTATTGATTCTGTGATATTCAGAGTCTTGATAATAAAATACTGTGTAAGAATTTTTTTTAAATATCCTGGCAGGGGGGTTGCTTTGTTTTGTTTTTGTTTTTGTTTTTGTTTTTTTTCTATTTTGAATTCATTAATTTTGCAATTTGCTTTGTGCAAAGTTGTTGACGAAATTATATTTGGTACTTATAATAATTCAATCAGTCTAGATTTAGACAAATTGCACACGAACCAACAATAATAAAACTTGGAAAACTTTATAAGGGCTTTATCCAATCGGCGTTTAGAATGACTTTTCAATTTGTAAAAAATTGAACAAAAAAACAAAGTCGGACTTATTAAGTAGACTTCTCTGGCATTTTCATACTTACAGAAAAGCTTATATTAAGAACCCCCCCCCAAAAAAAACTTCCAGCTTCTTTTTCCACTGATTATATTTGATTTTCAGTATTTACCTAATAAAGGACAAAATTTATTTTAAATAAGTTTCGAAGCTCTTTGAGAAGCTGTGCTCAATCATATACCCTAGAAAAATCCCTTGCAAAATCTCACTAGTACAATAGGAAAAAGTATCCATTGCAGAAAAAAGTCCACAAAAGACCATCATGATTTAGTTGTTTGTTTTTGTTTTTGTTTTTTTTTTTTGTTTTTTTTTTTTTTTTTTGTCAATTAAGAATCTATTTTTATAAAATGATATCAAAGAGGTTATGGTATCTTTTGTTCAACACGTCTTGATTATATTCTTTATAGTTCATTATGTGATCCATTTTTATTGAATGCTATATGTAAATAAATCTAAATAATGTAAGACAGTTTTTTTTTGTTTTTTTTTTTTTTCTCTTACCTGTCAGTTTATTCAACTAGTATTTGTTTTTAGAAATCGAATATTCATCATTATCAATCTTTTAACGTCCGTCGTTGGACATAGACTTTCCCCAGGATTCGCCACAATTCCCTATCATGGGCATCACGGAGCCAGTATTTCGTGAATTTGTCAAGTTCATCTCTCCATCTTGTGTTCTGTCGGCCTCGGTTTCTTATGTGATCTCTAGGGATCCATGTTGTGAGACGTGATGTCCATCGGTCGTCTTTCATTCTTACAACATGGCCTGTCCATTGCCATTGGAGTTTTTTAATAGTTTCTATGATGTCACGAACACCTATTTTCTTCCTTATATACTGTGCTGTATTGTGATCTCTCCATGTAAGGTTGAGCATGATTCTCTCATGCGCATGTTGCATACTTCTCAGTTTGCAGGCCTGTCTCTTGGTTAGGTTCCATGTTTTAGCTCCATAAGTGACTATTGGAAGAATTTCTTTTTAGGATCATTGGGATCAGCTGGTTCTTGAAAGTTGAGCTTGCTCTGCCAATGGCTTGCCATCCCAAAGTGATTCTCCGCTTGATTTCCTCCTCTTTTGAGGGTCTCATGGAGATTCGTTGTCCCAGGTAGATATAGTGGTCTACCTAGCCAAGTTTTTGCATTTTCTATCTTGACAGTTATGTTCTTATTCTCAACATGATTATTGCATATGATTTTCGTTTTGCTGAAGTTCATTTGTAGGCAGACATTTTTGCTTTCTTTTTTTTAGATTATCTAGCATTAGTCGGAGGTCATGTAGGTTCTCTGCAAAAAGGACAATGTCGTCTGCAAATCTAAGGTTGCTCAAGTATTCTCCGTCTATTTTGATTCCTCTATTTTTCCAGTCCATGGTCTGGAAGATCTTCTCTAGGCAGGCTGTAAATAGTTTGGGTGAGCTGATATCACCTTGTCTTACTCCTTTTTGGAGCTGAAACGGTTCAGAGTCTTTATGTAGCCTAATGAATGAGTTGCTGTGGTTGTATATATGTTGCAGTACTTTAACGTATACAGGGTCTACACCTTGTAGGGTGATGGCTTTCATGACCATGGGAATTTCTACAGAGTCGAATGCTTTCTTGAAGTCTATAAATGCTTCCGCAAGTGGCATATGAATTAATATTTTACAATGATTTAGAAAATAATTTTCATTTAATTTTTATTCATAGTCAATGAAAGGTGCTTGAATATTATAGCTTATAAAAAAGTCAATTTCATTAAAAATTATAATGTCAGCATATATATCTGAATTCTTGTCTTAATTTCTTATTTATTTTTTCTTTCTATCTTCCCAATCTACCAGATAAAAATAATTGAATGATTATCATTCATACAATTACATCAGTTAGAGTTTGATTGTATGCAAGTTTCATAACTGTCATACAGTGTGTGTAGTTGATTCAATGCTTTTTTTTTTTTTTTTTTTTTTTTTTTTTCCCAAGTTTGAACTCCGATTGAGATTTTTTTCTTTTCAATTTTATGTGCTTTCATACTATTAGACCTTCAAATCTCATGGAAATCTGTCAGTTTTGATAAAATCATTTTTTTCAGATTTTAGAGCGGGGGCTCTTTACAACGTAGCTTTAATTCTCAACTGGACCCTCACTTTCCATTCATCATTGGAAAACTGTGTCTATATTCCTAGATAGTACTAATTTTTGTTCTTTTAATTTTGTGTGCTCTCCATTCATTAGACCTGCAAACTTTCTGGAAAATTTTCAAGTTTGAGAAAAGAAATATCAAAAGGTTTTATTAGAGGGGGTTCTATTTATAATGAGAGCTATAATGCTAAACCACACCTTTAAACAATGGCATATCCGAAATCAATATGTCATTGTTCTTTAGGTTCAGTTTTAAGAAAATTTATCCATTAATTTATATGGGGTTTGCATTCATGCTCACATAAAAAGAAAAAAAGATCAATTCTATCACTTAAGAAATCAGTGAGACTAATAACTGTGTTGAGTTATGTGGTAAGTACAATCATCAGACAGATTTCAAAACCTGTTGGAGAAAATTTTACTTCTTTTCTTTCAACTTTTATTGGATGCTCTATTCACAATTTAACTAATGCTAAACTGCACCCTCACTTTCCATTTGTCATAGGAGACCATGGACATTATTTTCTTTTTCTCTCAGTGCTTATGCATACCATATGCCTGCCCAGAGGTTTTTAAAATCCCTGTAAAAATATCATTTGTGTTATCAGATTTAGAGGGTTTCTTTTGAAGTTAGTTGATGTATAATTTAAACAGATATTATCATGCCAACTTTCACAGTGGACAGGTACAATATCGATGAAAAATTTAGGATTTATATCTTCAATCAGTTCAGCCATGTCATCAGGAAATTACAGTAATATTTAAGTAATTTCATTAGAACTGTACTAAAAAAATATCAAAAACATGTTGCTCTGTATTTCCTCGTTTATCTTCAAGCAGAATGAACCCGGATCTTTTTGCATGTTTTCAAAAAAAATAAATGAGGGAGGCTACTCTACAATTATCTTTTTAATGGTCATTTTTCTTGACTAATGTTGCTGACAGATGATAAAGCTAAAATTCTCGTCTAATGACCCTGCTGTTTCATAAGCTATGCTTGCAAAATAAGTTATTTTGTGGTACTAGCTGTGGTAGGAAGCCATTTATTAGAACTTGCCAATATATACTGATGTATTTTTGATTTGAACTCTAAGTTTGAGTTTATCTATTTTTGTTTCAACAGGTAAAAGCAGCGACATGGGCTGTTCAGAATGGTGTATCAGTTGTGATATGTAATGGTACAGAAGAAATGGCCATTTTGAATATTACCCAGGGTAAACAAGTGGGCACTTTCTTCACTACTGCCCAAGTCACAGGAACTCCAGTAGAGTTGCAAGCCATGCAAGGTCAGTTCTTATTGCGCTGTTGTACTGTGGGAACAGCATTCCCCTCTTTGTTTGGCAAGGGGGAAATGGAATTCCTTCACTACTGAATTAGTCAGTATATAGCCAAATATTAATCTGATAAAACCTCCAAATGTCTCTGATATTGGTTAGACGGCCATGTTTTCCCTCACTTCTTTTTTTAAACACTATTCCACTGCTTATATCCAATTTCCTTTTATTAAATGAGAATGTTCAAAAAGATTTAAGATCATAACTCAAAGTTGATACAAACTTTCATACTCATATTTTTCAATAAAACATGATTGCAAAAAAGATGTATAAAAAAGAAAAAACTTCTGGTTTTAATGATTTTTCTCCTCCATTTCAGAAGAATTATTGTTTTTCTTTTGCAGCTCGTGAAGGAAGTCGTTCTCTGCAGAGCATTTCTGCTCAAGATAGAGCAGATATTATTTATAAGCTGGCCAATTCTTTGATTGATCAAAAGGACGAGATTCTTAATGCCAACAGAAAAGATGTTATGGAAGCAGAAATGAGTGGTAAGAAATATTGATTTTACAGTTGGGACATTTCATTGCAAGACTTAACAGAGAGAAATTAGGTATCTTTGAGTCACTAATTTTTTATGTGACCTTAGAAGCTGATTCAATCTTTGAGGATTTTTCTTGTTGTTCTTGTAACGGTAAATAGATATTAGATATTTAAATTGTTGTCTTTAAAACTCTGTCAACTTACACTATTTTCAGAAAATCATAATCACTTTTATTAAGATTTTAGCATAATATTTTTTGATAGTTTGTGAAATCAAAGTGTTACATCCAAAACTAGAAAAATATATTTGTATGTAGCTTTTGGTAAGCTCTTTAATTGATCATTTATCTATGTGAATTTTCTGTTACGAGAAGATGAAAACTTGAAAAGTTTTACTTTACTTAGCTGTTAATAGACAACTTTTCAAATTTGGGAAGTTGAACTATTTTTAGTTTGCTTTTTATATTGACTAAATTTGTGAATGATATTAATGGGTTCTTTAAGATGATGTTGGAGACAAAGGATTTTGCCTCCATGTCACTGGTGTTGATGGCAGGTAGATATATGGAGAATATGCATGACAAGTATAATTGTGGACGTAAAGATTAAACAGTGAAAAAGAAACATAGAAGTAGTTAGATAAACAGATAAAATGTACATTTAACACATGAAGATTTATGACGATTCGGGACTTAAATGGATATACATATTAGGAAAGCTTGAATACAATTGTCTTAAGAGGAGAGAAGATGGGAGATGGCTTCTAAGCAAGAGATGTAGCCATATGTATGGAGCAGAGGTGTATGAACTGCTTTGAATCCATAAGTATCAAAGCGTACCAAGTAATGGTTATGGAGACTGGGTTAAGTGCATATACCTAACTGCCAAGTTGTATGGGATATATTTTGGATTTTGTATGAGCAACTGGGGGGGGGGCATTCTTGAACACGCAAAAACACACAGCAGACAGACTATGTAAAATAGAAAACACATTAGGTTTGGTCCATGCATGCTTCCCCAATTAAGGAGAATCAGAGGTCAGATCATTGTGACTATCAGCATTGCCATTTCATTGATAGAGGTGGCTACGTGCTTTGAGCTAGTGGTGAGGACACGGTCAATTAGCTGTACATACATAAGATGCCTCAACATCAGTGAACTAAAATGGGCAACGTTAGTACAATGATTGGTCACGGTGGGAAAGCAGTCAAGTTCTGATCGGCCGGGAGGCTGGCAGAATAATACCATTCCTAGAGAGAGAGAGAGTGAGTAAGTGGCTAGAAATGGTGGGGCAAAAAGAGCTTTTGAGCAAGTAGTTTAGGGCTTTTATATGGTGTCATTGTCAGAAGTGATGTTATTGATATCTAACCAAAAGAAGGGTTTCGTATTTAATTCTTTAAAGTATAGCACTTAGTTTAATTTGACCAGAAGTAGATAGAATGAGTTCTGAAAATCTATTTCCATTTTTGTTCAGTATATTCATGTTCCCTTTAAGATATGTGTGCAAGATTAAAGAAAATGATTTTAGTGAATATAAAGGATTTGCTGGACCTCTTTATCATGTGCGTCACCGAACCAATACTTTCTGAGCATGTTTAGTTTGTCACACCATCTTATATTTTGCCAGCCAAAGTTTTGCATTGATCTCTGGGGATCCACATTGTGAGTTGTGATGTCCAGCTGTTGTCTGCTGTTCTTGCCACATGACCAGCCAATTGCCATTAGAGTTTTCTTATGGATTTTATATCCCTGACTCCTGTTTTTTCTCTATACTGCTGTTCTGTGATCTCTCCATGTGAGGTCGAGCATGATTCTCTAATGTGCACATTAGATGGTTCTCAGTTTGAGGGTCAATCTTTTGATTAGGTTCCATGTGTCAGCACCATAAGTGACCATCGGGAAGATGCTTTGGTGGTAGCTTACCATCCTCGAATGATTCTTTGCTTGATTTCTTCTTTTGAGGGTTTCATAGAGATTTGTTGTCTAGTAGTGGTGTACTTCTTCAGTTCTGTGTTTTCAATTTGGATTTTTGTTGCTTTGTCTTCAACATGTTTGTTGTACACGACATTTGTTTTATTGAAGTTCATGTGAAGTTCAACTTCCTTGCTTTCTTGTACAGTTTGTCTTGCATTATAAAAGACAGTACCGTCAGCCAATCTAAATAATACCTTGGTATTCGCTGTCTATTCTGATTCCTTTATTTTCCTAGTTTAGGTTTCAGAAAACTGTATGTAGATGCTGTTGAGAAGGCTTATTTGTCTGTTGTTGCTTAGATCTTTCAGGTTCCCTTTCTTGCATAATAGCATTATGATTGAAGTATTCCAAATTTCTCTGTCTTTGGCTTAAGTTGAATAGAATGGCTAGTTTTCTGGTGATGACTTTACCAGGTTTTTTTTAGTAGGTGTTATCTGATCCAGGAGCTGTTCTTTTTTGGTTTTTGTTTGATAGCTTCTTTCACCTCCCATGTAGTAACTTCTGGGAATTCTTCAAACTGATTACTTGTAGCTTGTCTATCCTATTTGTTGTCTTATGTCCCTTGTTTGGAGAAATAGAGGTTTTTTAGAATTCTTGAGCATATCCAACTATTTGGTCCCAATCCATTGTAAGGTTTCCATTTTCTTAAAACACTAGTAATTTGTATTTTTTCCTGTACCAAGAGCTTTTATTTTTTTTTAAAATAGTTTTGAAGCCCCCACCTTTTTCGAAAATGCTTTTGATGACTGCTGTTGTGTATTTTCTTTCATCTTCTCTTTTTTTTTTTTGTTTTTTGGATGGTTTTGTTTAATTTCTCTTGTTGCTGACGGCTTGAGATTTCTGCTTGCTCTTTGGCTTAAACATATTGGCAGCTCCTATCAGAGAGGTTATTTTGTTGTTGATGGTCTCTTCTAGTTCAGTGAGAAAATAACATAAGAAATCGTTGTATAATTATTCCACAAAATGTTATTGAAATTCACTGAACTTTTGTGCAGATAGCCATTCCCAAAAGTTCTTGATGAATTTCAATGAAATTTTGTGGAAGGGTGAACACTAGGCTATTGAATAAGTGATTACATTTCCATGTACAATTAACACCCCGACATTGTAGTTATATGTCCACATCACATGATATCACCAAAAGTTCATGTCTGTCCTTTTTAGGTTTTTAGTGGGGACTCAATTTGCAATGTAAATTTTATGCTAAATTGATCCCTTAGTTTTTGTCGGGTAGCATTCATGTTTGTTTTTTGAAAAGTTAAACTTTTCAGTGATCACTATCCATCAAAAGGTAAGAGAAGTAACTTTTCAATTGATCATCCTTTTTTTTTTTTTCCAATTTTTATATTGATCACGCCCAACACAGTATGATGTCAAAAGATGTTGGTCATGTGTCAGTTTCTATTAAGCATCTAACCAGACCTATCATTGGAATAGTTTATTAGTAAATTTTTATTTGCAACATAAGCCTCATTCAATATAAAAATGATCAGTGAAAAAATGTCAATGATTGATCATGAGAATTTCTTTAAAGTATAACTGAAGAAATGAAAGAAAACTTCCTTTCTCGATTTCAGGTCTTTCAACTCCAATGGTGTCTCGTTTAAAATTGACAGAAAAGAAATTAAATGTTTTGGCTGAAGGCTTAAGACAAATTGCCGACACTTCAGAATCAATTGTTGGTCGTGTTATTCTCCATACTAAACTGGCTGAAGAACTTGATTTAAAGCAAATCACAGTGCCAGTTGGTGTCCTACTTGTGATATTTGAATCTAGACCAGATGCATTACCCCAGGTAACGTTTTTATTTATTTACATTTATGTTGTCTTACTCAATGTAGCATTACTTATTGCTCTGTTGATTTTTAAAAAGAAAGCTAGTAGTGCCCACCATTTTTGTTTGGAGGAATATATTTTGCTGTACATAAATACTGAAAATGTATATATGAAGATAACCAGGTACTTTTATTTTTGTTTTTTTATGTTTCAGGAAATTTTTGTTTGCCTTATTGTAAAGTCCTTATAATCATATCATTTAAATGTCTTTTTATTCAGTAATGCTTCAGTTAATCCTCTTGATACATTCCTAAAAAATGCGGTGCTAAACAAGACTGTTCTAAATGTGGATCATCATAACATAGCAGAAATAGGGATTATGCCAGGAATCATTTTAAAATATATGATGTCTTTGTTGAGCCTCAACATGATGGCATGGATTAGTGCTGTGTATTTCATTTAGTTGCTACTTTCCAGAGCTGATAAACTATCATTAGGTGTCAATATATATCATTACATGATGAATTATAGTGTATATGCATGTGTTTATTTCTCATAAACATGGCAAATTAACCCCAAGTATACAATTATTTCAGATTATCCATGATGCTGTCTTTTATCATTATTTTTAATGGAAATTTGATATCACTTAACTCATTACAAAAAATATTTGTGAATGAGCACTATAGCAAATCAGAAATATTATACAAATTCATATTATTTTTTCCCTTGAACCAACTCTCATTTGTATCTGCAGTCATCGTGTCTATTTTGGAGTTACTATGTTTTTAATTATTTCTCATTTCAGGTTGCAGCTTTAGCTATTGCCAGTGCCAATGGTCTTTTGTTGAAAGGAGGGCGTGAAGCTTCATATAGCAACAAAATCTTGCATGAATTGGTTCAAGATGCGTTGGAACCTTACGTCCCCAAAGAAACTGTCAATCTTGTAAGTAGAATTGATATCTGACAAAAAGTATCATTTAAACTAGTCATCTTCGCTTCTCAGTTATGATTGGGGGGGGGACTCCTGCTTTGTCAGTGTTGATATGGTACCAGTGTCCAAGTGTTGATGTTGGCACATTCCATCGATATCTTCTGTCAAATTTTCTCAGGATTAAATGTTTGGCCTGAAAGATTATGTTGCATTTATCTTGTTGATTTCATGTAAACACTTTTTTGCTAACCGTTTGATATTTATCAAGATGTCATAATTAAATAAAGAATGTATTCCCACTCCTTTTTTTTTTTTTTTTTTTCTCTACAAAGTAACTTTCTCATAATCGAATGAATATATCAATTGATGAATCCTGAAAGTTATATTAAATTTCATAAATAAGTTGAGTATCAGATTTTTCAAATATGAGGATATTTCCTCAAAAAATAAATTCACATGGTTTTCCTATAGTTTTTTGTCTTGTGTTTATTTTAGATATAAACAAAATATATAAAATAAAAAAAAGTCTATTTCTATGTAATAGAATAGATTGATTTTTATTTCATATTTTTGCCAAATTTTCTCCATTTTAGAATATAAATGTAATAAAAATTGACTCACCCATTATGCGTTTGAGTAGTTATGTTGTTAAGGGAGTTGATTTTTCAAGAAGTTCATGGACATGCCCATTGTTATGGAAATGTAAATACAAATTGGAAAAATTTCATACGTTTATGATGATAAGTAAATCTTTTGATTCTTTTTTCTTTCTTTTATTTCTTTTAAATTTGCATTTCTCTGGGGGAGTGGGTGATAATAGAGGCAAAATACTTGGGTACGCCATTCAACCACATTATAAAATAATCTCACTATAACGGAGGTGGTTGGGTAATCATATTATCTAGCCCGCATAGTGGGTTCTAACAATATATTTGTCCTGCCATAGTAAATGAGTTGGACACCCAGTATAGAACTTTGATACTACAAAAATGAAATATTTTCACACATATTTCTATATGTGTTGCTAAGGCAAGAAATCTATATTCTAAAACATAATTATGCAAAATATAAAGTTAAAATTTAGAAGCAACACACAAATAATTTTTCAAATTTTTGTTCCAAAAGGTGAGTCGGCGTGAAGACATAGAGGATCTTCTGTTGTTGGATGAATACATTGATCTGGTCATTCCACGTGGTTCCAATGAATTGGTCTCCAAAATCCAAGAGATGAGCAAAGGAATTCCTGTTTTGGGACACAGTGAAGGAGTTTGCCATGTGTTTGTTGACAAAGATGCTGACCCTGTTAAAGCTGTTAATATTGGTTAGTCAACTTTTTCATTAGTGACCTTTCAATAGTTAATGTGACCAATATGGAATCTCTCATATAAGGAAACAATTCTTATTCTGAAATGTCAACAACCTGTCAGTAAAGGGATAGAGAAATAGTAGAAATTGTGAAATTAATTATTTATCTTAAGAATGTACTCACATTTTGATATTGTTTAATATCTCATTTTGATGAAATAATCTCTTGTTATCGTGAGAATATAGTATACATTTCCAAGCAGTTGACTGGTCACAAATGATAACTAGAAAACACTCAGAGGGCATACCTCTGTCAACGCCATTGTCACTAAAAACTAATCAAAAATAAGTTCCAATATTGGTATGATGCAGGTTCAATGACTGAAAAAATTCCTGGATCCACCCCCAAATTTAGTCAATTTTTCATTTGTCTGTAGCCAACCCTTCCTCAAAAGATTTTAGAGGGGTAGTTCTATTTACAACTTACCCATAATGCTGAACTGGACCCTTACTTTCCACTCAATCTATATTAATATTTGATCTTTTTGTTTGTTTGTCCATATCTCTTTTATACTAAAACAAGGTCTATTAACCTAATTTCCTATGATCAGACTGAGAAAAGGTTAACTTCAGACAGGTGAGGTTAGCCTCAGAGGTCATCCGAGGTCATTTTCCACCCAATTTCTGACGCTAAACATAGGAAAGAAATGATTTTTATCCAGAAATTTTCTCCCATAATTCTCTTAATAAGTGGCACAAACTATGATAAAAAAAATTTTTTTTATACAAGTTGGAGCATTTTACAGAAGTAAATTTTATTATATCCATTATTAGTAACAAGACACACACATCAGGGCATACACACCAAAACCATTGTTTTTATGGAATTTGCCTTCTCCCATTTTTATACACTGGGCAATTTTAGTTTAATGTAATGATAGTGTTTCAAAATGAACCTGAATCTTCCAAACTGAGTTGTTGAGATTTTTTATTTTCATACTGACATCTTTACAAAATTGATATGTGAAAAATAAACCAATTTCCAAGCATCAAAAAAAAATTTGTAGTATGTGATCCAGCATTTGTTACTTATATTTGAGTCAAAGCTTTTTAGCTTGAGATTCTATTGACAAGAGTGAAGCCAAAAAAATAAGCTAATAAGTTCATATTGTAAGTCGTGATATCAATCAGTTGTCTACCATTCTTGCCCTTCCCATTGTCTTTTAAGTTTTCTAATACTGTCTTGGACTCCTGTTTTCTCCTTGATATACTGTGCTGTCTTGTAAGGCCTCAAAATATATGGTTTGTAAAATTCCATTTTTGGTAAACAGTCGAGTAGTTCTTTGTGTCAGTCCTGTATTGTGATCACTGACTTTTCTTAATGTCCATGGATTCATAACGTTATGATGGTTGACCTCTCAACTTCTTTGTTCTAAAAAGACAATACCAAGGTTCAACTTGCATTTATACCCCCTTAATGATTTCCGATACTACAGTCTGAGCCACATGTGGTAAAAGAGGATTTTTTTCTCTGACTAGAACTTTTTCTTCTCCGTTTTATTTTTATCATGTTTTCATTAACTTATTTTGAACAATGTTGCATGGAAGTAATCACATACTTCAAGACTTTACTTCCATGATATGGACGCAAAGTAACAGCCCACTTGCGGGTAACAAATGCTTTGTAAATATAAGCCGCCAACAAACAAATGAATTCTTCTTAAAACTGACACATTCCAAGAGATAAATATGCTATTATGGATTGTAAGCAAAAAAATTTACTCGACAAAATATTTGATTTCTATTTTTACATAAAAAAATTTTACTTTCTCTAGCCTTGAACCTATTTCTCTGGGCAATGAGGGTATCCATTCTAGTATACCTATAAATCTTATTTTATATATGTATATAATACTTAGAGAGGTCAAAAGTGGAGGGAAACTTTTTTTCACCTTTTGAGGGCTCAAAAATGGAAAAGTTTTCCCTCCTATAAGAGGTCAATAGTGAAACAAAAAATTTTTACATGTCTTAAAGCTTTATTCCTTTTTTTTTTTTTACTTTATCTAGTACCCAGATAGTTGGAAGTTTCTTTCCCATTGGGTGTTCTGATAATTTCATGTTTAGGCAGTTCAATTCCTTCTGTAGTTTCATTTTTTTCCTTTGTTCATCATAAGCATTACTTATTTCTCGATTCGTAACTATATACTGATATCTTGGCTGAAGGTCCTGAACGTTTAACTTGGGTCTCCAATTCCATCTCATTCTTAGCAAAATTTTTGAGATCACCCATATTCATGAGGCAATTCACCTTTTCTCCTACATTTTCATAAAGTATTATTGAGCAGTATCATCACTATGATGAATGGTAGTTCTCTCTGGAAGTCACTGCTTTTTTGTCATCCTCCACATAGTACCATTTCCTATTGCCTTCCAATACTAGATTCTTTTTTCTTATTTCAACTTCTTTTGGTATATCTTGATCAATGAATATTAGATCACTTATTTCTCTGGTTCCCTTTTGCTACTCTTTCTGTTCACTTTGGAGTGAGTAATAGATTTCTGCAGTAATCTGTTCTGTTTGGACTTTCCTCATTATAATTTAACATGTTATTGGTCTGTTGTTACTTTGGATTGTTCCTTTTTTTTGGTATCTTGCTGGATCAGAGTAGTCATCCATTTGGGGATTTTTGCTTTCTTCAAGCATTTGCATAACTATTATACTAGTCTCTTATGTATTGCTTAAATTGGATGCCATGGATTTGATCATGGCTTGGTGCTTTCCCTTTAGCAATTTCCTTCAGGGTTTTTTCTGGGGGGGGGGGTTAGTGTTTGTAGGTTATTTTAGCTTCTGGTCCTTCATCAGTCTCTCACAATTCAACTTTCATGTTGTTCAGCCATTCTGTTATCTTCCATTATGTAGTCCTGTATAATTAGGGGTCACTGGAGCGTAGTTGTTGTTCTGCTTTCTCGACTCTTCCCTCCCTTATACTTGCCAGCAAAATCTGCTTCCATTGCTGTGGAATATACCATTTTGCCTATAATGCTATGTCAGTATCGCCTTCCTTAGCTAAGGTCTCCTCTATTATTGTTGCTTGCCTTTTTTGTAGTATTTTATATCTTGCCACTTCCTCATGCAGGTGGATCCTTGTATATTTTTTTTATTCTTCTTTGCTATTTTGCTTCTCCTTGTAGTTTTTTTTTCATTTATTCTACCAATCTCACTTCCCAACCAACTTTCAAATTTTTATGAGTAGTTTTCTTGAACATCCAGTTTATAACTATCTTTGTTTCCACATATACTAAGAGGTCCACTTCGGTTATGTTGTATGTTATGTAAATCCTTTGTTAACGTTCAAAACTTGTACAATTCATCTGATGGCATAGAGCTATCTTATCAACCAACGTAAGCATTTTCTTTTCCCAAAACTAAGGAAATGAAATGAAAAGTTATGTCAGTCTAGCTGATTGGAAATATTTCAATGGGTTCATTACAACCAAAAGAGCGATTCTTTGTTTTGCTTCATTTGTATAGGTTAGAAAAGGAAGGGGAATCTTGAAAAATTTTTAGAATAAAGACCCTGTATATATCAGCTTTCAGTTTTCAAAACTGGAAAAAGGCACCAAAATGTTTCATTGACTATCAAGCTCCACAGTGTCACAAAACCATTCTTAGCCTCCATTCTGGCATCATTTTGAAATCTGATGATCCAGTTGAAATGGGGAATAACAAGGCTCAGAAAGAAAGACAGGAGGGAAAGAAATACTTTAGTTATGGCATGCATGCAGTTTCTTGGTAGACATTTTAAGGAGATGCATTCCTGGAAGATGACAATTTTACCTAGATAATAGAATGACTTGCAAAGGATGATCCAAAAAGAGCAAAAAAAGCAAAAGTAAAAATTGCCCTTTCTCAGGTAACATTCGACTTAACGGACATTTGCAATTAACGGGCAACCACCCCTCCCATTAATCCACTAATCCAACAGTTTACTGTACTTTCAGTTTGTGGTCTTTTTCAAATGATATTGATCGGTTATGCACATTCAAAAATACAATAACCAAATTTAGCATTATATTAGAATTTTCATTACGTTTTCTAATAATACACCCATTACTTTAAGATTTAAACTTTTTCACTGCTTTGATTTTGTTTTTTGTTTTTTGAACAAATATTTTAGTTAATTTCATAATTTTTGGAAGATAAAATTCTTCAAAGTTTCAGTCTTTCATGAGCCAGCTGCAAATCATTGCAAAATATAGAAATGAAAAATATTTTTTAGTAACAGCTAAATTAAGAATAAAAGAATTTGGTATTAAAACTTACAAGAACTCTATATTCAATTTTAATGTTCTGATGTACTGTACTGCCTCTGAATGAAGAACTGATTCTTTATTTTGTTTTATGTACTTTTGTATTTTTCCTAAATTGCTTTCTTGTTTTCTAATTAATATTCAACAGCATTAAAATGGCATAAGAATATTGTATTTGTGATTGATTTTTGGATGAGGATTTGTAGACTGTTTCTCCTCAATTTATGAGGGATCACCATGTGCTTCCATTTTTGTTTCTTTCAGTGAAGGACTCAAAATGTGATTATCCTGCTGCCTGCAATGCTATGGAGACTTTGCTTATACACCGCAGCCTATTTAGGACAGAATTGTTTGATAGCCTTTTTGAGATGTTGAAAACTGAACGTGTAAGTAACTGGTGGGGAGGGGATTGAAAAGTATCTACACTCTGATTTTTATCAAAATCAGCTACATCATTTTCAAATTTGTAATAGACAAATCAAAGTATAAAAAAATAGAGATAAATAAGATGCAAATGAAAGCTATTTCAAAATATCAGCTAAACAAATAGTATCATTGTTTTAATTGTATTGATGCAAGAAAAAATTCAAGTTAAATTAACTTAGAAAAACTAAAACAGGAGTTGTTCTTTTTATTTTTTTATTCTTTTTTATTTATTTATTTATATTTTTTTGATTTATTC
Organism: Thysanoteuthis rhombus; assembly: GCA_963457665.1. Classification (NCBI taxonomy): domain Eukaryota; kingdom Metazoa; phylum Mollusca; class Cephalopoda; order Oegopsida; family Thysanoteuthidae; genus Thysanoteuthis; species Thysanoteuthis major. The sequence goes on from OY735203.1 coordinate 14,355,872, forward strand.
TTTTTATTTTTTTTTTTTAGGTTTTCTCGTTATTCTATTTGCTTGGAAATTTTCCAAGATGAATTCATGTAAACTGCTTCAGACTGGATGAAATTTACTGCATAAATCTATAGTACAGAAATCTATTGTTACATAAAAAATTGTTTTATTGAATAACTAGAAAGCACTAAAAGACCACCTACCTCAACTAACACCAAATATTAAAAACTGAATGAAAATCTGTCCATAGATAGTTATCTACCCTAAATCGTAGCTATGTGAGGTTCAGTTTTCATATTTGAGACTTTGTCTCTATAATATATGAAAAAAATATTTCTCAATTAAAAAGAAATTTCTGCATCTGCCTCAAAATTTAATCAATTTTTCCTCAGCCTATGTCCCACTCCTCTGCAAGATGACATTTAAATTTATAGAGAAATTCCAAAGATATGTAAGCAAATATGAGTGAATATGTAAATGTATGAAAGAAAATGCAAAAATATTTCAATCAAAAATAATGTTCTGGATCTGCTTCAAAATTCAACAAATTCTTCTTTACCCCAATGCCCACCATTCCAGAAATTTTCGTTGAAATTATTGAGAACTGCAAGTTAAAAAGAAATGAGTGAATACATATACCTTTTCAAACTTCAGTGGAAGAGGTAAAAAAAATCAATATTTTTGTCTTTTGTTTCAGATCAAAGTGCATGCTGGTCCTCGTTTGACAAGCCTCTTAAAGTTTGGCCCTCCTCCTGCTTCTTCGATGAACATTGAATACAGTGGTCTGGAATGCACCATTGAGATGGTTGATGATATAGATGATGCTATCTCTCATATACACAAATATGGCAGTGCACATACAGATACTGTAGTCACTGAAAATCGTAAGTGGTTTTATTGTTTCTTTTGTTTTTTGGTGGTTTTTTTTTGTTGTTTTTTTTGTTTTGTTTTGGGGGGGGGCATAGAATTAATTACATGCAGCCATCCCAAATTTATAAGTATTTACACAAAAATATTTTTTCTTCCTAGCAAAGCATGGTTTTGTTTGAAGTTTATTCCCAAAATTTTATTGGTTGGCTTCTTAAAAGTAAGGGAGGTAAACCTAGATGACAGATCTCAAGTTACCCCCCTTTACAATTTTCAGGTCACAGATCTTTTTGACAAAGGATAAGGATTCATTTTATTAGATGAAGTATTGTAAATCATTTTTTTTTCTTTTTTTTATTTACAGTATTTCAGTGGTAGGAACAGTCGTGTATTAAGCGAGCCTCCTCCAGCATAGAGGGTCGTGGGTTTCATTCTCACCTGGAACTTGTCCTCAATTCCAATCCACACTGTTAATTCATGTACTCACTGATGAAGTGTACCCAGTCGTGGTTTGCAATAAAAAGTAGCAATAATTAAGAGGAAAGCAGATAGATGCAAAAAATTATTAATTATGAAAATGATTAAATTTGATTTTTGTTTCTGATAATAAAGATAATATTTTTCTTTTTTAGCTGAAGTGGCTGAACGATTCATGAAAACAGTGGACAGTGCCTGTGTGTTCCATAATGCTAGCACACGTTTTGCTGATGGCTACAGATTTGGATTAGGTAAGATTAGGTTTAATTGTATCTGTCACATAAAAACTCAACAAATTTCACAGTGTGCTTGTGAATGCCTATTTTGTAGTTATCTGTAATGTGCTTTAAAGTATTTTGCTTTAAAATGAGAGAAGACTGATATCATTTTCTATTTTGGATATATATAACAAAATCAATATATTGATCATCTCCTTAGCATATTTCCAAAATAAACTCTAATTAGTCTAGTTAAATTTTAGGAAAATATTCAGGTATACTAATGATGTGAGTCAGTTCTGTGGTACAGGTATGTTAGTTTTATTGATTCCAATAAAGCATTTGAGGAATAAAAATAATGTATTTCAGAACTTTTTTGTTGAAAATGAACTAAACACAGCCAAAACAATCATTCAAATTGTATTGTGCACTGTCAGTGCTCTGTCATATGTTTGATATTTATCCAATTTGTAGCCTTTTTTAAGGTTTTACTTGATACTGACAGGCAACCTGTCAAAAGAAAAAAAGTACAGTGTAATGTGACTGGCTTAGGAGTCAACACCTCCAGGGTTGGTAAATTGGAAAAAGGGGTGATCAATGAATAACTTACTTCTCTCCCTTTTTGTTGGATGACTATCATTAAAAGTCTGAATATAATTTTTTTTTAGATTGAAAAAAAAAAAAAAGCATGAATGCTGCTGGACACTATCTAAGGGACTCATTCAACATCAACTTACATTGTAAATTGACCCCACTCACACGCATACACACAACTCCGAACCCCACCCTCAACCTATATGACAGAGGTTTTCAACGAAACATCCATTTACATAGGTGGAATGTTTGTCAGTGAAACATCTGGACACAGCCATCACATATCAGCAGCAGTTTTGGTTACATACATATTATCTTAGTATCATTATTATGAGGATTTATTTCAGGAAAAACAGTATTTAGCAATTAGTGAGTGCTTGATTCAAATCATTACTAAGACTTGCACATTTTTTGTTATTCTTGAATTTAATATGATTTTATATAATTCAAACTAACTGGGAAACAAATCAAAGCTTAATGAAGAATATTGAGAAATACTGAATTTATCTAACAATTTTCTGTCCATTTAAACTATCATTGTATTCTGGAACATTGAAAGCTACACTTTTTTGCCTTTTAAGCGCATCCAAATATAAATTATAATTAGTGAAAAGCCTGATTAAGAATTTATATTTCTTTTGTTTGCATGTTTATTTGGAAAAGGAGTTTCATGTTTGATGTTTTTCCATTCAATGAATGAGGATGAGAGTTAAATTATTGCTTAAACTCAGAATTTCAATTGTCTTTTCATTTGATTGTATAGTAATACATTTATATCTCAAATCATACCTCTCTCCATGAGTATTCATTACCTGTCTTCATTTCCAAAGGTTATATTAGAAAAGTTTTTCATTTTATATTCTGAATATTGAGGTGTTATTGTTGCAATGGATCTCACTGAATATTGCAAAAAACTTTCTCTTAAATACTTGATGTTAAAATCTCTTTACAGAACAAGGAGCACTTAATGTTCAAAACATTTTCATTTCATAATAAATGTTGTGTATCTGTAGGTTAGATAGAAAAGGGTCAGCATTCAGTCAATGCTGAAAAAAACAATTTTATTCAATGATTGTTAGTACTATTTCAAAGGAAGATTATTTTTGTTGGTGATTCTTTTCAATTTTGACCAGTTAGAACTTAGTCTTTTTCTCCCCTTTCTTTTTTGTTTCCATTTATCATCAATTAATCGTCTATTTATTATAATTATTGATTTATCTTTGTTTCAGGTGCAGAAGTTGGCATCAGCACAGCCCGTATCCATGCCCGAGGCCCAGTTGGGGTAGAAGGCCTTCTTACAACAAAATGGATTCTTGATGGAGACGGCCATATAGTCTCAGAATTCAGTGAAGGGAAAAAGACATTTCTGCATGAGAAACTGCCCCTGAATGAGTAAATGAATGCAATAGTTGGCATTCATTTTTTCTTTGAAAATGGTCAATTTTTTTCTAAGATGAGGCAACATTAGCTTTTTTGATTTCCTTGGTTTTGTAATCATAACATTCCATTTAATGTGATCTTGTAAAGATTTGCTTACTTCGCGATCTTTACTTCCAGCTTTTTTATAAACAGATATTAAAAACTAAACAATAATCATAGATCACCTCAAAGAAATGTTATGAAAGCAGAAAGTATTAAAATTGAGATCATAGTTTGAAAACATGAATGCTGAAAAATTAAATAATTTCCATTCAAGTTTTAATTCTTCTCTCCTTCATATTATTTCTGTGTCACTCTTATGTTAATGTTAATTATTGTTGGACCCAACACTGGTAACTCCTCGTGTTTCACTCCGAAGAGTAAAAACTTAAGTTTGATAGTATATTGACACATGCATCACTTAATGTTTATCTGTATAATTCTTATTAGTTCCACTCACTCACATTATGGAACAATGTTCTATTTAGTGTCAGAAAGCAGGTTTTCTAACTTGTATTTTTATGCAGTGTATACAGTGAAGCATTTTAAAAACCTATTAAGAGAAAAGTTTTTATTCTGTGAATGTTCAATGGTTGATAGTTCTAGCTGTAGGATTCTACTCCTCAGTCATGGATGCCAAAAATAAAATCCTAACTAATGATGAAAACTAAAAGACAAACAAAAGATAAATCAAGCTTGAAACCAAAAATTGATACCAAGAGGAATGTATGACATCATCATCAATACTGATTGACTCCTTTAAGCAGTCATAAGCAATATACTCCTCATGCATAAGAAAATAATAGGGAGGCAGTATGGGTATTCTCTGATGTTGTTACTGACAGATTAGTGATCATTTTATATTTGCTCCAAAGCTCTTGTAACAAGTTAGTTTCAATAACTATAATTGCCTTACAAACATGTTTACAAATGTATAAATTATTTCACAGTCTGAATATAATGTGAAAATGCTAAGAATATTTTTCAATATTTTTGAGAAAAAAATTTTATAAAATGACAAAGTGGTTCTATTTTAGCCAGATTGCTACAAAGTGTAATGTGCATACAAATTTTTTTTAAAATCACTATGTGATTATGAAATATATTTGACCTATAGAAAATGAAATTAGAAACACATGGCTGAAAACTGAATTTTTCATCAAGTCATGAATATGATGGAGAGGAGCAAAATATTTCTATCATGAAGCATTTACAGAAAATATAAAATGTTTTTATTACATTTTTCAACCTTATAAAAATGCCAGAAGCCATTTTGTTTGTATCAAGATGTAATGTCAAATACAATATTCAAGAACGTCCACGGAAATTTTTTCTGTCTTGTGGCAGACTTGAATTCATTTGTTCATTCTGAGAATGGGAGTTTGTCAAAAACAAGATGTAAAATTTCTATGTTAATTGTTTATATATTATATTAGGAAGGAACTGTCATATTTTGCAGACTACCTAAAAAGATACTTGCTATAAAGCCACTTCTGTCCACTTGATGTAATGGCTTCTAGTATAATATTCAAATGAATATTTGGTGCACCTTAGATGGGACATATTGAATCATGAATGAAACAATAATTTTTAGGATATAATACTGTCCTCTCTAAAAAGCTTTTCAAGTGAAATGACTCATCTTTATTTTGATGCATAATTTCAAATGTCTTTTTATAGCCTTCCATTTGGAAAACACTCCTACTTTCTCCTGTATATTTCACCCTCTATATTTCACAGTGATGCATTGCCTCTACCTTTGTGATAATCTGTGCTTTTTGTCTTGCCTTTTCTAGCTGAGAGCTCTCAGTATTGAATCTGGAACTGATACATTCCATGTTATAATGGAGCAGTGTTATTTTTCAATAAAATGTTTTTCAGTAGTTCTTTTTCCCATAACAAAAATCAAATGATACTAAAATCGAATTGACCAAAACAGTATTTATGTGAAGAAATGCATGTGAAAAAGATTTTCTTTCTTGAGAAGATGTTTGACTCTCAGAATCAATTAAGCCATTTGAATCAAATTGTTCCTATATTTGCTTATAAAATGAGATAGTTCTTGTAACTGGCTTTTGTTTCGGATCAGTAATGTGCCTATAAATTGTGTTATTTTTGCCTTTTAAATCTTCACTGATATTCCCTCTCGCTTTTTTTCGATTACCAGCCTTTTTCTTTTCTTTTTGAAAACATTTCTCTATCCTATCCTTTATTTTTTTTTATTTTTTTTTTTTTTTTATTTGATATGAACTGTTGCAAAGATTTTGGTGGGTGAAGAGAAATTTCTCTCCATCAGATTGGCAAATTTGCTTTTGGCAGATATAATGAACAGCCAACCTAGTTGTCTGCCTATTGCATCTGTCCAAACGGCCAAGAAAATTCAAATGTAAAATCTCTCGTGCTTGAGATATTAAACTTTAAAAATGAAGAAAACATTCGGCTAAAAGGATTTCTGGAGTTTTGTAAAAAATGATAATTAAATAATAATTTATTTATAAGTGGGATAAATAGGATTAATATGGAGAGGAAAAACAATTTTGTCTTAATGATCAGTCATTTAACAAACTTTACAAATGAAGATATAGTTTTGATCAAAGCAGACAAAGAATTTTCTAAATAAATAATTTCAAATTTTTCATTGCTCCATAGTAAAGATACTCTTTTTTTACAACTCATCCTGACCAAATTCTTAGCTCTTCATTAATCCCAGGTGTTCATTCACTTTGTCCTACCATCTGTGTTTAGATGAAATTTGCCATTTTCAATCACCAATTTCTGTCGAGTGATTGTAATGTTTTATTCGGTTATCATGGATTTTCTGGGAAGTTTTTTATTTTTTTTTTATTTTGGTTTTTTTCACACTGGTTCATTCATCTTTGTGCTTTTTTGGTAATCCTGATGTAGTCTTGAGTAACCTGATTTTTCTCCTGGGTGCTGCTTTTGTTTAGTTTTGTTGTGGACTATTGGATATGCTCAAACAAAAAAAAAAAACTAAACTATGTTGTAATTTTCCTATGATTTTAGGGCAATCCAAATGTAAAGCTAGACAACAGGAATCTGGAGATAATCAAGCAATTGTTGTTTTCATTTAAATCTCGATGTAGATGAGTCTCAAAAATCTTATATATTTTTCAATGTTAGAAATGTTTTGATTTTTTTTGTTTTTGGGTTTTTGTTTTTTTTTGTAAATTGCAATATGTGATCAAAACTACTCTTCTCTTTCTCTGACTTTTGATACCAAAGAATATTACAATTTTAAAATCCTTTCCTTCTTCATTTTTTTAAATTGAATTACCCGAGTTTTGTTTCCTGTTAATGCGAGTTGCAAAACATATCATAGACATGTCTCTGAAATGACATGGGGTTGAATAACCAAAATAACATTTTCGTTGTAATATCAAGCAAGTAAATTTATCCACAACTGATCAGTATTATTCCTTCAATCATAAACTACCCTAAGGCTATAAGTGCTAAGTCCAGTTGTGGGCTCTAATTCCACACGGCACTGGCTTACAGGGCATCAATGTTCATAGTATGACTGTGCTTAAAAATAAAAGCAAATTTTCATAAAAGAAAAAATAAAGTCATATTGATTTGGTTGCTATTGTTAAAAGTAAAAAATTTGAAGTCCCGTTTAAATGTCCCACTTTAATTTCACAGGATGATATATATATATATATATATATATATATACATACATTTAGTCTTTTACACCATTTGCCCAAAAGTACTGATTACTGGTGGTAATAATGAATATAATACTTTTTTTTTTTTTTTTTACAATAATAATGCCAAAAATAACAAATTGAAATGTACAGAGTTATTTTTTTGTAAAGGTTCATTAAATATGTGCAAAAGATTTTATCATATCAGTTGCCTTTCTTTTTGTTTTCACTGAGGTTGAATACTTGAAGTCATTTACAATATTACGTATAAAACATGTGTTCAAATGATAATAAAAAGATTCATAAACATGTTTTTCTGATCAGAGAAAGAATAAACACTTACAAAATGTTTTTTTGATGTTGATATTATGACACTGCCATATTGGAAACCAGCTTATGGGAAATATTATTAAAAGATTTTGGGGGGAAACTTGAAATTTTTTTCCAATTTTAAGAACACAAGTGAAGTTGAACTTGATTATTAGAAAAATCTATAACAATAACTGATTGTATCTTGCTGTGGTTCATGAAAAAATACAACTTGAAAGCAACATTAATGTTTTTTGTCTCTCTAGAATTAAACAATTTATTTATAAGTGGGATAGCAGGTGTTTTTGTCTATGGTCATTATGGTTCTTAATGTCCAATCTTAAACAAAAGAAAAATTCCTGTCATTTACCAGCATTACTTCTAATTGCATTGGCTTTTGCTTGATCGCGAACTCCAAACTTGGACAGCAAGAGGCATCTTTAGATACGTATAAGAGCAAAAATTAGGATGACCAGTTGTCCAGCTTTAGAGCATTCTGTCCTTCATCCAGGACCACTTTGAGCCAAACATTACTTTGTCCTCTTTTTGTGCTCTGACTAAAAATTTTATATGAATTACCTCAGAATGGGACAGTGCCAGTTCCAGTGATACACATTTAGAAGGGGCTAGACTTTATGGTGTGTGGAGCCTGCTATAATTGTCATGTTGAATAATTTTCCGTCCATTGTATGAAACTAGGCAAAGTATTTCGGTTACGTCTCTTCAGTATTGCCAATTTTCATATTTTATGTCTAAATTCGGATAATTATGGCATTCTTCTTTAGTACCTGACCCACCCTTGACTGAAATTCATTGAGAGCTTTTGGAGATATTATGTGAACAAATATACAGACACGAGTGAATACACATAACTCATCCAACTTTGTTGGCTGGGGTAAATAATGTTTGGCAACCTAAATGTATGTAGGAGGAAACTTTGAATGTACATATATTGAGTTACTTTCCTTAAAATGTAAGGCTATCTCTTTTATCACATATTTGTTCTCCATGGATGTCCTTTACTGTAGAATAAGACAAATATCTCCTAATAGAAAACAAATTCCTGGATCCGCCCCAAAATTGATTTCAATTCTTCTGTAGCCCATAGCCAACCATTCACAGAATTCAGATATATTTTGTGAACAGGCAGACAGGAAGGCAGATAGATATGCTGAAAGACATGAGTGAATACATATACCTTTTCCAACTTCTTTGGCAGAAGTACCGTTCATACTCATGTAAAAGTCGATTTTTTAGAATGGTTTTCAAGTTAAATTTATGGAGTTGACTATTACATGGATACTACTTTCGAGGGGGTGAAATTCATATAGTCTCACTGATCAATGTAGCTTAGAGAAATCAACAACAGCTGCATGTCCAATCGAATCCAGCATGAAGGCTAGAAGGAATCTTAATTATGCAATCCTATAAAACAAAAGCAAAGCATTGATAAGAAAAATAGGTCGGTACTATCTGTTTTTAATTTGACAGTATGGAACTGATATTAATGATATATCGTTAATTCAACTGGGCATAGCTGTGTTACTGTCCATAACTGTGTTTATAATAAAAATTGTGTATTTTTTAGAGTTTATCAAATAATTACATCTGAGTTATTAAGTTCTTTATTGCTGATAAAATTGTTGCCTCTTGCATTGCTGATTGATTTACAGCTTATGTGTTGGTTTTGATGTGGTCTATGACAGAAAAATCAACAGCGGTAGGGCAAAATTCAAACTTTACCGTGACCAATCACTGTACTAAACAGATGTTGAGGTATGTCTCATACGCTCAGAAATTCAATCTTATCTTCCCCTCTAGCTCAAAACGCGGATTCACCTCCATCTCTCGTGAATGAAATGACAATGTCTTTACTACACAACAGTTACGATTAACTGTCTCCTAGTTCTTTTCAGGAGGCGCATATGGACTAAACACCATGCGTTTTCTATGACTCAAATAGTCTGCCCGTCATGTGTTTTTCAGCGTCTGAAGTTGACCCCCAAGTTGCTCATAAGCAATCACAAATACATGGCCCACAACTTGGCAGTTAGGCATACCACTGATGTCTCTCCATTGACTGTACGTTCCATTTGTTTGTCTATATACTTGTGTTTCTTCATTACAATCATTCGTATTCTATTGAATGTCCACGTCCACACTTATACTTTGCATGCATATTCTCCATTCTGACATGGCGATATTGTCTCCCTTCCCCCGTCAACATTTCCAGTGCCGTTGGTGAAGACAAAATCCTTTGTCCTCCAACACTACATATCATCTCATCAGTACACAGAACTCTCATTACATCACTTCTTTCTCTTACTCACTATAGGGGCTACCCATGAATAGTGACATATAACATATGTAAATGTACTAGTATTTTTATATGTTTACAAAGATAGTAATATCTAATCTAAATACCCAGAACCTTAATGAACCACTTCAAGTATATGGAAATTAATATACCTAACTGTAACCTATTATTGACAAAATACTGACTGAAAAGTTAGGCAAAGAATAGAGAACACATGTTTTCGAGGTGGGAAAGGGTTGTCTAGAAAATATATTAGAATTGTGTACTCCTAACAATGTTAATTGACAAAGTGAATTATCTTACCTGGTATTTCTTAGCTGACTGATCACTTTGTTTCTGCAGTTTTGCAGCCAGAACAGGCCTAAAATAATCTGACCCAGTCTTCTTAAAGTTCTGGAACAAAGAGATTGAAAGTTTGTGGGCTTTTGTCTTTATGTGGAAAAACTGCAGCTAGTGGAAGTTGTAAATCTTTTGCTCTGGTGGAGTGATTACAATCCATGGGGAGATCATTTGTATCTCTTTTCAAATAATAATCCAACACCGTATTATGTCTTATCTTACAAACAACTTAGTATGCTTTGCTTGAACATTTTGCTCCTTGATGAACTTTGAAAGAGGTATCCACTGCTACTATGAGGACTGGAAAACTGAAAGAACAACGCCAAACCTTCTCTCACACTCAATTGAGTAACAACGATATTGCAGAGCCACATCACTGAGGATTGACCCTTATTATACCGTATACTCTTCCCACTTCTACAAATGGTGAAGATATTAAACTCTATTATCAAGATATTAAACTCCAGTTGATTCTACTCAGTAAGTTATTAGAGTCAGGTGCTTTATTGATAGGACTCTTTAATAGAGTCCACTACGGTAGTTACAAAAGGGATGTTAAGAGGACACTCAAGAAAATGTTACGTATGCTAGCAAGATGCAAAATGGTGAGAGAGTAGATACAAATGTGCAGAATGTTAGATGGCCTTATTTGTAGATCGGTGTTTTTCAAGATATTTCAAACTTGTTTAAATTATTAAAACATTCTATCTTATCACATTTATGTATATACGATCCGCTAAGTTCCAGGAATTTAAACATTGCAGGAAAATAACTCACCTTATATCCTAGTTCCCACTGTCGCCTACAAAATAGTTCCCTTCAGGCATGTATACGGCTATCACGGCATTTTTTCCCTGATACCATGCATCCCTGCCAGGCTTCAAGCGTGATCGTCTTGAGCATCTCCAGTAATTCTTTTTGGATCTTTTCAATCGAGTCAAAACGAAACCCTCTCAGTCTGGATTTCAGGTTGGGAAACAGGAAACAGTTACAAGGGGAGAGGTCAGGTTAATACTTTGGGGTTGGGTGTAACTACTATGTTATTGGAAGCCAGGAACTACCGTGCAACTTGATAAACCTTGTCAAAATTTTTTAGCGATGGGCCTCATGTCCAACACGTCCTACAAAATATGCTGAACGTCTTTAGACACTATTCTGTTCTTTATGGGAGTGAGCACTTTGTATTGCTCCCGACAATTGCAACTGAATTTTTTTTTTTTTGGGTGATTTTTCTGTATGAAGGTAATCGTATACTACTCAATTCCCTGTTTTATGTATGTCTCAAAATGACCCCGACGTTGGCGATATTTATCAGTGGAGTCTGGGGAGTGTTTGTATCCGTGTCTGATATAAAAAATGACAGAAGATGCGAACGGAAGCGCTCTGTCTATATAAATTGAAAACAGATCTGTTCACTCGTACGAGAACAAGAAAACATTAGTAAAGAATTTCAAAGATGCTCCTTGTCCATATTCTTTAAGGAAAGATGTTTGTTGTGTGAAGAGAAATTTTAGAGAAAAACAGGTGTTACATCTTGAAGATTTTTGTCATCACTTTAGTATGTTCTGATGCATCTCTTCCTCTTCCAATTCTGTTGGATCAACCCAGATCCACACAACAAACATGTATGTATAAATGATATTATACAATGGCAATGGACAGATATTAATTATCTTGCGTGTATATGTCGATAAGCGGCAAATGTATCTGTAGGAGTAATTTGACCCCAGGAATAATATAGGATAGGTGACACTGACTTCCGAGATATCCGATATCCAATAAGGGGTCAAAACTACTTTGCCTAGTTTCTAAGTTTCTTTTAAAGATTTTTTTTTAAGAAAAAAAGAAAAAATACTGCGGCAATTATGGTCAAGTCATTGGAGTGTAAATGAAATTGGCGTTCCAAGGTCAAACTCCGACGGAGAAAATTAAAATCTTTTTTCTTCAAATTTTATGTACTTTCATTATATTAAACATTCTAACATTCTGAAAATTAGCAATAAGAAAATAGATTAAGGTTTTAGAGGGGTGAGTTCTATTCACAATGTAAACTGTAATGCTGATATGGGCCCTAACTTCCTGTTCATCGTAAGAAATCAGCAGATGTGTATTTCTCTTTCTCAGAGTACTGATGCCAGTTTGGCAGTATTTTCTTTAGGAATCTAACCCTAACCCGACAATAAAACATGTTTTCTTTTTAGTTTAACCTCTTAATACTAACCCAAACCTGAACATAACAGTAAAACATGGACACTATTTAAATCTGATGGTCAACTTTGACGTGCAGTCTACTGAAGCTAAAAGTGAGCACACGAATTCTCAATTTTGAGAAAAATAATTATTTAAGGTTTTGTGAGGGGGTGTGTGAGTTCAACTAGAAGTGTAAGCAGGCCCGACCGGGAAGGGGGATACAAGAGCACAACCTCCTTATTTCAAGAAATCACATTTCCTCTCCTCTGTTGTTGGATTTGATTTTTTTCCAGGGCAACGCCGAGTATCCCAGCCAATATATATATAGGTGTATGTGAGTGGTTTTATGTGTGGTGAGTATGCGTGTACTCTTTCTCCCTTTCTCTCTCTCTCTCTATATATATACATATATATATTGCAGAGCCCAAAGTAGGGATCACAACCCTTCAGGTGAATCAACAATGCCATAACTGATCTTTTTTGAAAATGGCGAAATAGACCGAATTTGACTTTTTAGAATGTCGAAATTAACCTTCTGGCAGTGAAAATGATAAAATCAACCTGACCTTGAATTAACTTTCAGCATTCCCGATAGTCACTTATGGAGCTGAAACATGGAACCTAACCAAGAGACAGACCTGTAAACTGAGAAGTATGCAACGTGCACATGAGAGAATCATGGAGAGATCACAAGACAGCACAATATATAAGGAAGAAAACAGGTGCCCGTGACATCATAAAAACTATCAAAAAAACTCAAATGGCAATGGGCAGGCCATGTTGCAAGAATGAAAGACAACTGATGGACATCACGTCTCACAACACGGATCCCCAGAGATCACATAAGAAACCGAGGCCGACAGAATACAAGATGGAGAGATGAACTAGACAGATTCAGGAAATACTGGCTCTGTGACACCCATGATAGAGAATTGTGGCGAATCCTGGGGAAGGTCTGTGTCCAATGACTAACGTTAAAAGACTGATGATGATGATTCACTACAGGTCAGCACTACTCAATAGTATGTTTGTCATCGGGTAAAATCACTGTTGGACTCAAATTTGTCACCCTTATATGACAATGTCAAAACTGACAAGTCCTTTAGATGTCACCAAAGATCAGCACTACCTATCCTTTATTCATCTTGGGGTGAATTTACGCTTGTTCACAAATTGTCAAATAAGTGAGAGAGAGGTAAAGGAAGATAAAGGTAACTGGCTTGAAGTGCCGGGGCCGTTAAGCGATTGGCCACTTATGTTCAGGGCTTTTATAGTGGGTCGTCAAAGGAAGTGACGTTTTTGATATATAGTTAAAAGAAGGGTTTCGTATGAAATTTTTAACAAAAATATAGGAGTCGTTATACATGATTTTAGAAAATCGAGATGTGTTTTCATCGAACGAACAAGAGGTTGGCGCCATATTTTTTTTTAGTTCGTTGTAGAATTCGTCTATATTGTGCGTTGTCCGTCAGAGCTACCTGAAGACGAATTTCTGGTATTAAACGTTTTGTTGTGGGTGGAAATAATTTTCTATCGCTTTTTTCAAGTCTGATGATATGTGTTTCGTTTTCTCCTGGTATGAGTTCCTTGATTGGTGATTTTTCCCTCAGGTTTGTAATCGAAAGCCATGTAGTGTGTGCAAGCAATTTTTCTTGGTTCTGTTCTGGTGTTAGCAGTGACAAGAGATGAAGAGATGACAAAACACGTGCAAGTAGGTCTACGGTGGTTTGATAAGGAGCTTGACCCTAGCAACCGAAAACGAGACTCCCCTTAGTCGCTGTTATGTAAAATATTATTTTGATATGATAACAATGCTTAAAAAATATCAAAATCAAAAAAATAATATCACTTGGTATTTAGAAAAATCGATCCTATTAATTTTACGATTTTCAATGTCTTAACATTAAAACTCTGTATAAGAATTAAAAAAATGATATCCGAAGTATATTTTTTTTTAAATATCGATTCTTCAATTTCCTCTACTATTACACTAGATCGTTGACAAAATTAGATTTAGTACTTATTATAATAGTTTAAACAGTATTGAGACGATCTGGGTTTAGTCAATCTGGTTTGAAACAAACTGGATTTAAGCAAACTGCACATGAACCGAAAGTAGTATATGATCGAGAAAGAAGGATGTGACAAAACTAGATGAATTGTTGAGCGAGGGAAACACACTAAGGAAAAACTCAAAATGTATTTTCGTTTTGTTTGTTTGTTTGGGTGTTTTTATGTCAGAGAATAGAGTGATTTTGTGACCAAAAAAAATATCAAGTGCCATAACCAGTGTCAGATTAACCATTCGGCTGGACAAACTTGAGTCCATGGGCTCAGGAGAGCGGGAGCCAGAGCAAAGAAAATAGTTTGAGTGTACTGAGTTTCACTGTTTTGAATAGTACTTTTGGATATATCTTTTTTAAAATCTGGAATATTACAAATATTATGTTCTAAAATTGAGAAAAAATGAATAATAGGGCTGCAATGATTTTATACGAGTAGAGCATTTTACACGACGTAAGTTATTTAACGCGGATAAATGACTGTCGCGTCGTTACTTTATCCTGTGTAACAAACAGTCGGTGAAGGGCAAGGTCAAGGAAAACCTTACTCAAGCCAAGCCTAGGATCCGTGTAGTGCATAGTCCGTCTCACAGGTCAAATCTACCATTAATAAAATCTTGAAAAAAAATGTGAATCTTGATAACGTAACAGATGAGCAACTCCAACTACGAAGTAGCCGGATGTCACGAGTCATCATTTTGACCATTTTATTGCCAAATTTGACATATCTGCCTTCTTTTAGAAAATTTGGCCATGAACTTTCCGGATTGACCATATTTGTTTTTCCTTTTTTTTTCAATCAAAAAAAAAAAAAAAATGAAGCAAACTGTGATGACACAAAACAATGTCTAAAACTGCACGTTTGCTCAAGTATGGGTGATATTTTTATTTGATTTGTAAGAACAGAATTAGTTATAGATTTTAATAGAACAAGTAATTTTTAAATTGTTGCCTTATTGAATTAAGTCACATTCGATTTACCGATAATGTAATGTATAACTCTAGATTTTTTATTACGAATATTTTGAGAATCTAGATTCTTTTCATATGTTTAGGTGTCTTTTTAAAGAACTCAATTTTAGATTTAATTTGAAACACTGTCTGCTGCTGCTGCTGCTCTTCGATAACTTTCCGTCAGTCATAATTCGTCATCTAATTTTTTTGTGAATGGTGTTAAAGGGCGTGTTCTTTTGTCAGTTCTTCTCGGATGTTAATACTTTTTTATGTTGATTTTTTTTTGTGAAGGTACAAAATACAATTTGATATTTGGTAAGTTAAGCACATTCTTTTTTGAGTGTTGTGTGTACTTTTTATTGTTGTATTTTCCTTCAATTAATTGTTTCAAATCTGTTTTCCTCCAGATAACCTTTTTAAATATGAGTGTAACTTACTGTTGATATCTTTTAAAACTCTATGTTAAGTCTCTGACACTGAAAATTTGGGTCGAATATTTGATTCAGGATCAGTTTTTTCTCTTGGTATTTTCTTGTAAATGGGATGATGCATACTTGAAACAATCATTTTAGAAAGTTTACAAAACATTTAAGGAAGTGAACGTGATTTGCAAGTGTTGAGTGTTCAGTAGTTTCTTTGCTGTTATAAACTTTTCTTTCCTCTGACTGACGTACCCAATCCTACTTTTAACGTATCTGCAAGCGGGCCTCTTAGTTGGGGACTGTTTTGAGTGGGGTACCGCCGTATGGACCTTCCTTTTACCTTTTCCTACTGCAGGCGACTCGCCGACCGACTTCTCAGCTGGTATCACAACCTTTTAGGGCAATGAATAAGTCTACCGAGGAGACAGGTTGGAGGTGAGTCCTATCTTTCCAGCCCAGGCAGTAGTCGGATCTGCTATATATCCCTTTTGGACAATCACCTAGGCGGAAGTGGATTTTGCGTATAGACAGCCGGTTTTCTCTTATACTGTTACCGTATTACTGTATTTTTATTTGACCTGACAATCTTATTCAACTTTTGGTCGATCAAAAAGACTGACCATTCGCTTTTGGATGTTTTGCAGTTCGGGTATATCTACTATAATCCCATCTTCTCTGACCAGGGGTATCAGAATGCAGCTTGTGTTGCAATGCAACAACGGTTCATGCATGTGCGTGAATGAATGAAGAAGTTCGTGTATGTGTTTGTATGTGTCCGTGTGTAGGGTTCAGCAAGTTTGATGTCGGGATATGTATGTGTGGGTGGGTGTGTTTGCTAAGGATTGAAAATTGCATTTGTTCGACCACACTGTTACACTGTGTATACATTATCAAATAGTATTTGGTATGGGTCATACCCCTTTGGACTCATCCAACTTTTTCCCTTCCTGAGAGGTCAGCAAGTTGGAAAACCTTGCCGTTACCCTTTTATCAAAATTGGCGTGGCTTAACTTGATCAAAACCAAGTTACTCAGCTAGTTAAGGCGAAATCTCGCTCAGTTCTCAGCCCGGTAAATAACTTTGATTTTCATTCTATCGGTCTTGGCTACTGATACTGCATTAATAAGAGCAATTTCACATATAGTTGTCTGTCCCAGAGCATCAGCGTGATAATCCCGAGACTTGGTCTGATTTGTTTAACGGGAGAAGAAAAATAAAAGAAAGTTAAAAAAAAAATTTTTTTAAAAATGTAAAGAATTATTTGCTTTACAAAAAAACAAAACAAAAAAAAAAACGCGTTTGTTCTTACTTGGGCTTCACGGAGAATTCACTACCAGAAAGATCTGTATTACACAACGATGGAAGCGTTTAACAAACTCAATCGCATCACTAGTTATCATGGGAGGGAATTTCCATTGGTTCGGAGAGAGCTCCCACCAGGCTTTTTTTGTCCAGCTTGGATACTGAACTTGTCCTTTTGTCCTTCTTGGATGGGAAACCAATTTTTTTCTCATTGCTTTTGTTGATTTGGTGACTTATTTTCGGTTTGTCCCTTTGGGGAAGGGGTCTTTTTTCCCCTCTGGAGAGAGAAACCTTTTTTGTTCATAGTTTCCATTTTTGTTTTTACCCTTTTTCGGGGAATTGAAAAGGGTTCTCCTTGCCTGACTCACATTTCTGGCTATGAATGGGGATTGGGACTCTTGAAAAGGGGCGACATCGTACCTAATAGGCAGTGGACAAGTTAGTCTGGTTTCCTAGTAGTCCTATTCATTTAAGCGTTCTCTGCGAAATAGAATTCTGGGATTTTTCCCTTCACGAGCGTAACTCGTCTTGGAAGAAAGAACAGAACCCTGAGAGTCGCTATCTATAGAGAGATAACGGCTGCTCCGTTGGCAAGCAAAGCATGATTAGGAGCAGTCGCACCTATGTAATACAACAATGGCAGCATTCACTTCGTTTGTATTGTTTGTATATATTTTCAATATTTATGCATGTGTATGATCATTCCATTTTTTTTCAATGGGAGAAGTGCATGTATTAAGCCTTTGATTTTCTGTTTATGCAAAAAAATCGTGTTCTTCAAAGGTATGTGTGTGCGCATGCTATTTATTTACTGTCCCACCACAGCAAAATGTGACACAAGGTCGGGTCTTTACGTGGGGAAAATAGGAGACACCCTGGAAAATAGCTCCAGCCGACGCAGCTTTGGTTTGCTAAGCAACCAAAGCAACTGCCGCCACGAAAGCGTCAGGCACAAGCCCGACCTGTTCCGGTAAGTGCAATGGAACAGTGCTGCCCCGGGGTGCCGTATTCCCTTCAGTTGGGCCGAGTAATAGAATGGAACCCGAAGGTTCCCAATACGCTCAGCAATGCGCAGCCTCAGTAAAACCTCATTGGCTGACGCATTGCACCGGTACACTCGGTCTTTGACACACATTCAGTAGGCAAGTGTCAGTACCGGCTCCTCAGGCACTGCAGGGGAACAGATACAACAATTGGATCCAGCTTAAAAAAGGCCAGTAAAAGGTGGGTGCTATTTATTTTCTGTCCGACCAGAGCAAAATCTGACACAAGGTCGAGGCTTTACGTGAGGAAAATAGGAGACACCCTTCCAAAAGCGATGTTGGTGTTTACTTGTATTTTACATCGTACCATTCTGTGGTCGCTGCCTACATTGACTTGTTTCAGGACTTGGATGTCCTTGACGATATCGTTTTTGTCCGTTAGGATGTAGTCTATTTCGTTCTTTGTTTCGTGATTGGGGCTCTTCCAAGTCGATTTCCTATTGGGTCCCTCCTTGAAGAAGGTGTTAATGATTTTGAATTCATTAGCCGTTGCAAAGTTTACAAGATCTTCTCTCTCGTTCCATACTTTGTATCCGAATTTGCCGACACTATCTTCATTTCTTTGTCCTACCTGTGCGTTGAAGTCTCCCATGATAACATTGAAGTGTTTTCTGGTGTCTTGAAGTAGGGAGTTCAAGTCATCATAGAAGTTGTCTATTTCCTGTTGGGTCGATTGCGAAGTGGGAGCGTAAACTTGGATTATATTGAGTTTGTATCGTTTTGAAAGTTGTATTGTGACGCTAGCTACTCAGTTAGAGACGGCTTTGAAGCCGGTTACATTGTCTTTGAGGTCCTTATTGATGAGAAAGCCTACTCCACTTTGTTTTACTTTCTCTTTTCCGTAGCTGTAAAGAAGATGCCTGCTCCTCAGTTCGATTAGTTCTTCTCCGGGTCTTCTTACCCCGCTAATGCCTATGATGTCCCATTTGACATTTTTGATTTCACTTTCTAGATCAGTTTGATGCATGTCAGTTGACAGTATTCTGACATTGTAGGTGCCTATGAATAAAGTTGTCCTTTTGTTGACAGTCTTAGGACTGTGTTTAAATGGTCGCTGTTGGACCAATGACTCAGTAGGAACAGGTAAAGGAAGATGACCAGCTCGAGATGTCGGGGCCAAATAAGCCCTAACCGGCTTGAAGTGCTGGGACCGATTAGCGATCGACCACATACGTTCAGGTCGTCGAAGGAAGTGACGTTTTTGATATATAGTCGAAAGAAGGGTTTCGTATGAAATTCTTAATTAGTATATAGGGGTCACCACGCATGATTTTAGAAGATCAATTGCCAGCAATTAGTGGTGATTTAATCCTTGTGTTGTCATCGAGAAAACTAGAGGTAGGCGCCATATTTTTTTTAGCTCGTGGAAATCATCTATACTGTGTGTTGTCTGCCAGAGCTGTCTGGAAACGAATTTCTGGTATTTAATGTTTTTTTTTGGGGGGGGGGGATAATTCTCTATCGCTTTTTTTCAAGTCTGATGATTATTTTAGAAGATCGAGATGTGTTGTCATCGAGAAAACAAGAGGTAGGCGTCATATTCTATTAAGCTCGTTGTAGAAATCGTCTGTATTGTGCGTTGTCCGTCAGAGCTACCTGAAGACGAATTTCTGGTATTAAACGTTTTGTTGTGGGTGGAAATCATTCTCTATCGCTTTTTTCAAGTCTGATGATATGTGTGTTTCGTTTTCTCCTGGTATGAGTTCCTTGATTGGTGATTTTTCCCTCAGGTTTGTAATCGAAAGGCGTGTAGTGTGTGCAAGCAAATTTTCTTGGTTCTGTTCTGGTGTTAGCAGTGACAAGAGATGAAGAGATGACAAAACACGTGCGTAAAGGTCTAAGGTTGTTTGATAAAGGGCTTGACCCTTGCAACCGAAAAAGATACTCCCTTCAGTCGCTTCCGTTTTGGGCAGATTTTCTAATATTTCTGTTTCGAATAATATTATTTTTTATACGGTAACAATGCTTTAAAAATATATGAAAATATCAGTATTAAAAAAAAGCAATAAATAATTAAACAATATTGAGAAGGTGTGGGTTTAGTCTATCTGGTTTGGGACAAACTGGATTTCAGCAAACTGCACATGAACTGAAAGCAGTACATGATTGACAAGGAAGGATGTGACAAAACTAGTTGTATTGTTGAGGGGGAAAACGTGTTTATTTTCTTCTTTTTCTATGCCAGAGCACAGGATGTTTTTCGTGACCAAAAACATATCAAGTGCCACATCCAGTGTCCGATTAACCATAAGGCTGAGCAGACTGGGGCCAAGGAGAGCAGGGGCTAGAGCGAAGAAAATAGTTTGAGTGTACGATAATAGTTAGAGTGTACTTGAGTTTCACTATTTTGAATCGTACTTTTGCACATATCTTTTTTTTTTTCATCCGGAATATTACAAATACTATGTTCTAAAATGAAAAGTAAATAATTAAAAAGGCTGTAATTGATTCATATAACATTATGATTTTCTACATGACGTAAGTTATTAAACGAAAATTAACGACTGTCGCGTCGTTACTTTTTAATGTATAACGAAGAGCCAGTGAGGGGCAAGGTCAGGGAGAACCTTACTAAAACCCAGCTGTGGTGGGTCAGCGAGTGAACACACCTTACTAAACCCCAGCCTAAGAGTCAGTGTAGTGCATAGTCCGTCACTCAGGTCAAATCTACCATTAATAAAATCTTGAAAAAAAAATGTGAATGTTGATAACATAATGGATGAACAACTCCAACCAGGAAGTAGCCGGATGTCACGAGTTGTCATTTTGGCTATTTTATCGCCAAATTTGACAAATATAAAAGCATTTGGCCATGAACTTTCCGGTTTGGCCATATTTGTTTTTCCTTTTTTTTTTTCAATAAAAAAAAAAGCAAACTATAATGAAAAACATCCTGCCCTTGAGTTTTTATTTGGGAAATAATTTTCCAAAAATGAGATGTAACTAATGTTTTTCTCAATGTTTTCATTTCCACTGTCAATCATTACGTCAATAGTTTTTAATAAAATGAATAATACTTTTATTCAATTCATAGTAATAGAATCAGTTAGAGATTTTGATAGAACAAATAATATTTTGAATAAATAATTGTTGATTTGTTGAATAATGTCACATTTAACTTATTGACAATGTAATATGTTCCCAAGATTCCTAATATATGAATATTTTGAGAATTTAGATTTCTTTTTATATATGTTTAGATGTCCTTATAAAAAACTCAATTTTAGATATAAATTTGAAATACTGTCTGCTGCTGCTGCTGCTCTTCGATAACTTTCCGTCAGTCATAATTCGTCATCTAATTTTTTTTTGTGAATGGTGTTGAAGGGCGTGTTCTTTTGTCAGTTCTTCTTGGATGTAAATACTTTTAGATGTTGATTTTTTTTGTGAACTTACAAAATACGATTTGATATTTGGTAAGTTAAGCACATTCATTTTTTGTATGTAGCGTGTACTTTTTATTGTTGTATTTTTCCCTTCAATTAATTGTTTCAGATCTGTTTTCCTCCAGATATCCTTTTCAAGTATGAGTATAATTTATCATTAATATCTTTTTGAACTCTAAATTCAATCTCTGACACGGAAAATTTAAAACCGAATATTTAATTCGGAATCAGTTTTTTCTCTTGGTATTTTCTTGAAAATAGGGCGATGTACATTTGAATTTATTTTAAATCATCTTGGAAAGTTTACAAAACATTTAAGGAAGTGACTGCGTTTTGTAAGTGTCAAGTGGCTAGGTCCGTATCTTCATTTTAAAAATTGAAAGTAGTAATTTTTTGTAATAATTACCACAAAATCGTTCGAAAATTTTATAAATAATGTATATTTCAAAATTTTCTCGACATGACAATCAAGTGTTTGTTTACAACAAGTCGAGTTTGGAAATTTTGAATTTGCGATCGATATGTATAGTGAAACAAACGGTGCTGGATCGTACCAGATCACTGCCCGGTCCTGTCCGAACTGACAAAAAGAGTGTGCATACCTGTCATATGCGGGTACACGGGTTGTATGGGTTTGTCCGAACCAGGAAATGTTCTTGAACTGACCCCCCCAAGCACTGAATTATGCTATTTTCCCGCGCTCGAACGCTATAAAGGTGCAAAATTCCGTCATCCGGGCACTGAAAGATGCAATATCACAAAATGTGGGCATTGGAAGATGCTATGCCACAACATGTGGATGCAATATCACATGTGACGCATCTAAACTATACATTGTTTTTGTATTTTTAAAAATTCTTCCTAGAAAAAGCTTACATTTTTTGCAAAAAGAATTTTTGGAGAATTTTGCTTTTTTTTGTGTTTCTGTGCATGAACTTGCATTTTTTACATTCTGCAAATATAACCCTGTCCCTACCACCCAACCAAAACTAACTCTAAGGCTAACCCTACCTTCCAACCCTAACACTATACTTACTACATGAAGCAAATTGACAGAATTTCTTCAAGGAAAGTGGAAAAAACTGATCAAAACTCTTTCACCAGCCTTTACAATCTTTCCAATAAGTCTTTTCGAAATCCATATCTTCGATTTTACCCTTACCGTGCAAAATTCACAAGCACAAAATGCAAGAAAAGTTAGTCCACAAAAAAAACATTTTTCATTAATACAAAAGAAGCAAACTTCTGTAAATTCTTTTTTCCAAATTTGCGAAACAAAACCGTCTGCAAAGAATCAGTTACATAACGATGTTGAACACCTGTGTGATAGTCACCAGAACTCATAATGGAGATGGAAGCCAACCTTTAGATATGGGAAGTTCAAAAGCATCACAGATGTGCAGTATTACCAAAGTTTGATCTAACAATTATTCTAGTGTATTTTTTATGTTATTTGTGTGGAATGTACTCATCATTCCACCAATTCTCAACAGTTCCAGTCCTGCCAGAAAAGTAAAATGCCTGTGATATCATCCTTGCATTTGAATGCGAGTTAAGTACAAAACCTTAATTCTAGACACATTTGCGATATGTTACTTCCTTTAGATCCTATCTACAAAATCCCCAAACTTCATTTTTACCATAGCCTTTTTTGCCCAGGTTTTCCTATAGACCAGTTAACTTTCTCTCTCTCTCTCTCCACTCATCTTGCCTGGCTTCCCAACTGGAGCAAACTTAACCCTTTTTCATTGTGACCAATCATTGTTCCAAACCTTATCAATTTCCTTGTACTGATGTTGAGATCTATCATGTGTGTTCTCTCTCTAGCCTAATGCTCATATGCACTTCCACAATATAGGACTCCAATTACAACCCATCCGATTATATAAATCAAGAGAGAAAAATTCAGTTATCCAATGCATATGCCCAAGAAAAATATAAATGCCAAAAATATGATATTTTCTTGATTTAGTAGATAGCTTATATTCTTATCTATATGAGCAATTAAGTTTTTCAGTACTTTGCCAGTGTTGTTTAATTTATGATATGATTTTTTGGAATTGGCCTGACTCTACTTGACCATCGTTTACTTTAGATGCTCATAAATGCAGGTCCTTTTTTCTTGTACAATTTTTTGAAGAGCTGATATTTCTGAAAATAGTAAAAAAAAATTTTTTCCTGTCAGGGATGACAAGCTATCAATAAATTTTTCTCACATGAAATGCAGAAAACAGGTTTCAACTTAAATCAAGGGGAAGAGTGGGAGACGAATAATATTGTGTGTGAACTATGTAAAATGCTGGAGATTTAGTAGTTCTGTACTTGACCATGAAACTAGGTTTTGTTACATTAGAAGTTTGCAGAGGCTGTCTCTGAGCCCTGGAAATACTGAATACTGCCGTGCCTCACAGCCATTTAGCTAAAATAACTATGAAAGTAAAATACTAAATACGTAGCTCAAACTACAAAACCTAAAGCTTGTCACATTTACTGATGTCACTTTCTTCTGCCTCCTGGCTATAAAAGTCCTCATTTCCATTTATCTTCGCTCACTTCAGCCCCGGTATCAAGTATAGTTATCTCCTTTTCTTTCTTTATCTATTGGTTTCTCCTTACTTCTGGATGGTCATAAGATTTTGACTGGCTATGCATGCTTCTTCTTTTACTATGACTCACATTGCATAACTAGCTATCTTTCTTCCTAAATTTTGGCAAAAGTATCTGGAGTGTCATATCATGCCATGAGAGTCAATAGTTGTCTCTAATGTACGAGCTTTTGGCAAATATTTGAAATGTCATTTTTAGCCTTGAGAGCTTTTCCCATCTTCCTTGTTTCTTCATTGAATCTCCATCCATGATAAAATTCACTTTTCTCCACTGCATCATAGCTCCTATACAAAACCATGTCATATCTCTTCTCTTTTCTACTTAATTACAATTTATATGACTACTTTGTCAATATATTTACTGGTGTTGAAAACCATGTAAGCATTATATGTCTCTCATTCTCAATGCTCTTCATGGTATTTATTGGTCTGAACATCTCTTTTGAATGGTTCTCCTATACCAATTTTATTAAGAGAAGCATTTTTTGATTCCAAGTAAAATATATGATGAATGGATTCGCTAGATAATTTTTCCATCATAACTCTCTTCTTGATCTTTCCTTTCTCATAAAATAATTACTTGGTAATTCTACTGGCTCTAAAATGATTGTCTATAAATGTTTTAACATTCTTTCTCCTCAGCTTTATATACATGCACTCATTGTTTTATTTGTTCATCAAATGTTTGTTTTGTTGTTTGTCTAAAACTTTGAATTTGTCTTTATTCCTATGGATGCTTTCATTCTGTTTGATTGAATTTCCTTTGATTTTATTCCCATCTTTTGTTCGAACTGTATATCCTAATCCAAAGCAAGATGGTTGCCGTCAGAGGTTGTTTACATCTAAAATCAAGATGGCTGACTTCCTTCTCCAAGCCTCTTCCATAACATCACACATATAGGGGAAACCGGAAGTAGGACCTATGTAGTAAATGAATCCACATGGTGACCCCATATTTTCAGCAACATCTTCCATTTACATTGGATTACTATCATTATTATTTTACCAAGTTGTTGGTAGACACTGAAGTTAAAGATGCAAGGATCATTTTACCTTGCATGTCAGTTAGTCTGAAAAAGTAAATGAAAAGGGTAACTTTTTAACTTCATATTTTAAAGACGAAATTTGATTGAAAGAATCTAAAAGCAATTTGGTCACACTCCAGATCAAGTTGGAGTTGATTCTGATTTTTCCCAGGAACAAGAATGAGAACAATCCTCGCTTAATTTAGAGGGATAAATTTCTCGCTGTTTATCTGTCCTGTCACATTAAACCAAAACAATGAATAAAATTGGTGTAAGACTTACTTATTTGTGGAATGATTGGATGTTCTGCGAGTACTAACGCTACCAGTGTTGGACTGATAAAATGTTCTGTTTGAGAACAGGATTTTGAATCAATAAAAAAGTGCAGTATAGAAAGTAAAGTACTAATTTAATGGCAAACGTAAAATATTCATGCTGCCATGGGGAAAAATGTTTCTGGTTTGTATGCCAAAATATGTAACATTATGAAGAGACAGTTGGAGAAGAAGGGTGTGACTAACACTGACAAAATACAGAATTTCATGAATAATTAGAATACCCGGCAGTAGTTTATCTTCATTAGTAGCTGTCATTATTTGACCAAAGTATTCATTGAAATTACAATTTTTTAACATTGTTGGGAAAGCACCTGAGAAATCGGCCATGTAAATTATCCATATATAAATAGAATGAATCATCGATTTAAATAGGGCAAAAGGTAGGAAACATAGATAAAAGTTCTTCTCTGAAATTTTGAATGGGAAATTCTTTTTTGAAAATTCGTCTTTTAATAAATTAATAATGGAAATTTTATCAAAGCCAAATAAGATGTTGACGTTTTAGTCGCAGAAAGTTTATAGATTTTTTTCCAGTATTTCTCCTTATTAATGGCACAAAGATTTTGGAGCTTTTTTTTCTCAGTGTTGATTTCACATCAAAGATCTTTGTTTGTTCCCCTCCATAATACTTTCTTATTTTTATGTTACAGTAGTTCTTCTTTGATATCTTTCATAGGATACTAAAAATTTTTAAAAAGTGTTTGTAATTGAGTTGCTTACTGATAAAGCGAACACTATGGCAGCATTGTCTACCTAATTCTTTTTTGCTCAAATTAAAATAACCTTCTCATTTACTACAGTAGGTTAATTGCAACTTCTCAAAAATAAGAATGACACTTGCCTCCACAGTCAATGTCAAAATTTGAAGTCATGTAAGAAAATTCCATCAAAGAATGAATATGGTCAGAATAAATTCTATTTATAACATCACAGGCATTTTCCTCTAGAGGACATCTAAAATATAATGAAATAACTTCTCAAAACCTCTACATTCTGAGTCATTCCATACCAAATCAACCGATTTTAGGATCTTCCTTCAGGGCACCCTCTCAGATTCTGTTAAAAAAATCACTGGTGCACCTATACCAATGGAGAAATCCAAAATATTAGGTCTGTTTTCCTATTAGTTTTGAAATTATGGATATTACTCAATTTTATGCATTTTGCTGAACAAGCCTTTTCATCCAAACTCAAAGGTTCATGGCTCCTTTGATATAGCATGGAAAGCTTTGGAACCTTGATACTAGGGCTAACCCTTTTTGTAGATTGCAGTCAGCTGACGTGGATCTTATGTACTGGTCTTCCTACAAAGCTTTGCAAATGGCCCAAAATGATGATGCTCACTTTGAGAGCCTCTTATTCAAATGGTATACAAGATAATGCACACAGTTATTTTCCTATCATTTTTGAGATATTAGGTTATGTGTATTCAGTAACCATATTTGTTACTGTTATAGAAGTATCAAAATGATTGTTTGAAATGTGCTCAATTTTTGAGTGTCTTCAAATTGCCAATTTTTATGTCCTCATTTGACCATGTGGACAGTTAGCCAACACCTTCATAGTTTTATCATGTATTCTTTTATATCTGAAGACAATCTGACAGAAGTATGGGACTGTTGCTGAGTTTTCTTGTAGAGTACAGTTTTTTTAAAGCTTATAGGGGAGTGATGAAAAGTTCTCGGCTTGAGGAACATTGTCAGTTCTTGGCCTGACCAAATTCTCCAAATCTGAGCATTATTTCGTCACTATTTCTTATTCATTGAGTAAAATAATTGTTAATATAGCGATTTTCTAAATTCAAACATTTCTGCCTCTGTATTTCAACAAATTCAATTTTTTTCATTAGTTTTGAAAATATTGAAATTACAATATCTATTCAATAAATACATACACTAAGGAAATGCAAAGAAAATCAACTAAGATAACTTAATTGTGCTTACACCATCATACTCGAAATTCTTCATTTAAATGTACAAACTTTACTTTGTAAACTATCCAATGGTTGTTACAAGAAAATTGCCAAAGATACACCTGCCTTTCTAACAAATTACATGGTTAATAAATTGGAAGGATAATGGATATACGGTCAATATACTTTTATCAACTTGCTGGACCCATGGAAATTTGACATGTGTTGACAACTACGATTATCCATTATCTAATGCCTCTGCTTTTCTCTCACCCAATGTCCGTATCTTCTCATTCTGTCACTTATCCCTCCCAATCTTCGTTGCCAGTCCATGATTTCATGTAAATGTTATACAAATATGGATTAGCTTCATTTGCAAAATTTTTCCTACCCCTGAAGTAAACTACCTAACTTTCTTTTCTGCCCTCTCCATTCTTATTAAACTGCTAAACATTCTTTTTTCCACTCTATTTTTTCTTATCCCTCAGTAGACAACTTAGCTTTCTTTCCTCCCCTCTCCCTCAACCATCTCATTAAACTTTGTAACTTCTCTTTCTCCACCTCTCTCTTCTCAACCCTTCTGTAAACTATCTAACTTCCTTTTCTCCTGTCTTTCTGTCTAAATAAAATAAGGAATGTTTCAAATAAAATAAATGAGATTTATTCAACTTATAGTAATGAAATAAGTAATATTTTGTATAATTTATTGTAAAGAAATGATATTTTTAAGTAATATGATAATTCATTTGATTTATAGTAAAAATAATTAGTAATATATGTTCAGATTGACATAATTTATTCTAACAATAAAAACTAAAAACAATGGAATTCGAAAATTCTTCATCAACTCATTTAAAATGACCAGGAGCACTGGTACAAACACACACTATTCATGCTTTTGCTATGCATCCAGTAATTATGACAATGTTAGAATTTTGTATCACCAAAAAACTTTTAATATATTTTCATAAAAAATATCTGATTTGTTAAATTGAACCACTACACAGATATTTTACAAATATGTAATTCCATAATGTAACAAATATTAAATGAACCAAAGGTTTCATTTCATTCACAATACAGTCAATTGTTCATTTTATTTTAATTTCTACATTCTAAATTTCTCTCATGATTCATTTTTGACCTATTGATCAATGAGAGTATAATGGATGGAGATTGTGATAACCATATTAATAGTAAAGATGAGCAAACATGGTTAATAAGCTGTAATTATAGAGATTCATCATCATCATCAGTCTTTTAATGTCCGTCGTTGGACATAGACCTTCCTCAGGATTCGCCACAATTCCCTATCATGGCCATCACGGAGCCAGTATTTCCTGAATTTGTCTAGTTCATCTCTCCATCTTGTGTTCTGTCAGCCTCAGTTTCTTATGTGATCTCTAGGGATCCATGTTGTGAGACGTGATGTCCATCAGTTATCTTTCATTCTTGCAACATGGCCTGCCAATTGCCATTTGAGTTTTTTAATAGTTTCTATGATGTCATGGACACCCGTTTTCTTCCTTATATTCTGTGCTGTATTGTGATCTCTCCATATAAGGTTGAGCATGATTCTCTCATGCGCACATTGCATTCTTCTTAGTTTGTCTCAGGTCTGTCTCTTGGTTAGGTTCCATGTTTCAGCTCCATAAGTGAGGATGCATTGGTTGCATACTCTTCTTTTTAGGATTATTGGTATGGACTTGTTTTTGAAGGTTGACCTTGCTCTGCCAAAGGCTTGCCATCCGAGGGTGATTCTTCGCTTGATCTCATCCTCTTTCATGGGTTTCATGGAGATTCACTGTCCTAGGTAGATATAGTGGTCTACTTTTCTCAGTTTTGCATCGTCAATTTTGACAGTTACATCCTTATTCTCAATGTGATCGTTGCACATGATTTTTGTTTTACTGAAGTTCATGAGTAGGCCAAGTCTCTTGCTTTCTTCATTTAGTTCATCTAGCATTAGTTGGAGGTCGTGTAGGTTCTCTACCAAAAGGACAATGTAGTCTGCAAATCTTAGGTTGCTCAGTTATTCGCCAACTATTTTGATTCCTTTATTTTCTGCTGCTTTCTCTTTCAGCTGATTTATTGAATGGAGATGGTCCATGGTCGAGTAGTTTCTTCTAAATTCAACCTGCTCGCGTGGTTAGTTCTCATCTAGTGTGTTAGTGATCCAGTTGGTGATGATTTTTGTGAAAAGTTTATAGATGGAGCTTATAAGCCTGTAGATGCTGAGGTCCTTGGTGTTTCCTTTTTTTGTGTGGAAGCATTATGATTGCTGTGTTCCAGTCTTTTGGGACTTTACTATGTTTTAGACATAAGTTGAATAGAAAAGCTAGTTTTTTTTTTTGACGATCTTACTAGCTTTTTTTAGTAGATTGATGGTGATGTTATCAGGTCCAGGAGCTTTTCTTTTTTTTTTGCTTGTTTGATGGCTTGTTTAAACTCCCATGGTGTAACTTCTGGGAAGTCCTCAAACTGATTATCTGCGTCTTGCATATCTTGGTCATTGTTTTCCTGCTCATGTCTTGAAGAGTAAAGTTCTTGGTAGAATTCTTGGGCGCGTTTGATAATTCTATCTCTGTCTGTTGTTATATCTCCATTTTCTTCGAGTATGCTTGTTATCTGTTTCTGTCCTATACTGAGAGCTTTTTTTATTGCTTTTAAGCCCTGGCATTTTTTGAGAGTGGTTTCAATGATTGCTGTCGTATACCTTCTTTTGTCTTCTCTTGGTTTCTTTCTGATTGTTTTGTTTAGTTTGGCCTCCTCTATTTTTTTCCCTTGTTGTTGTTAGTGGTTTGAGGTTTCTGCATTTTTCAGTAAGTTTCTTGTTTTCGTCAGAGATTTTACTAAGGGTCTGTGTGCTTCTTGGTTTTGAACAAAGTGGCAGCTTCTATTAGAGAGGTTGTTATTTTGCTATGGAGTTCATTGATGTTGGTATCGTTCTCATCGGTAAGTATTTTAAATCTGTCCTTCAATTCTAGTTTGAAGGGTTGAGTGGGTTCCTTTAGTACATTCAATGGTTGCTGTTTGGTGTGGAACAATTATCTACATTCTTTATTGGTGTTCATCAGCATCTTACATCTTACCATTCTATGGTCACATCCTATGTTTACTTGGTTTAGAATTTGAATGTCTGATGGTGTCGCTTCTGTCTGTTAGGATATAGTCTATTTCGTTTTTGGTTTTGTGGTTGGGACTCTTCCAGGTCTATTTTCTATTGGGGTTCTTTTTGAAAAATGTATTCATGATCTTGATATTGTTTGCGCTTGCTAAGTTTACAAAATCTTCACCTCTTTCGTTCCGTTTTTTGTATCCGAATTTTCCAACGCATCTTCCATCTCCTTGTCCTACCTGTGTGTTAAAGTCTCCCATGATGATATTGAAGTATTTTTTAGTATCTTGTAGTAGGGAGTTTAAATCATTATAATATATAAGTTGTTTATCTCTTCTTTGGTTGATTGCAAAGTTGGAGCATACACTTTGATGACATTTAGCTTGTATCTCTGAGAGTTGTATGGTGACATGGCTATGTGGTCTGAGATAGCTTTCAAGCCTACCATGTTGTCTTTGAGGTCCTTATTGATGAGGAAACCTACCCAACTTTGTTTTACTTTTTCTCTTCCATAGCTGTAGAGGTGTTTGTTCTTCAGTTCAAGTAGTTCTTCTGGTCTTCTCATTTCGCTAAAACCGATGATGTCCCACTTGATGTCTTTGATTTCACTTTCTCTGTCAGGTGAGAATTTGTGGTTAATAAACTGTAATAATAATAATAATAATAATAATTATAATAAGTATTTTGATTTTGCACTTTTTGGCACCAGTTATGACATTTTGTTGAAATGTACACTATATGAGGATACTTACTGACCTTATTTTAATCTTTTACTGGCCATGAGATACTTTCAAGTGAGCATTTCTTTTATAACAAACTAAAGCATATCTTTTGTAGACTGTTTTGAAGAGCATGAATCATTGAAATTTTGCAGAACAACTTTGCTATTTAGCCCTGGCACTGTAATATAGCCCCATATGAACTTTTGAGTTAACTAATGAAACCAATTGGACATGCTAGAGGGACCTTCACGGAGTAAGAGTATCTTGGGAAGACATTCCAAATCTGTTGTAAAAAGAACTTTTACTGCCATTTTTCATGATGGTGTATTTTTGCTGTGATGCCCTTGCCAGAAAAAAATCTTTTCCCTCAAATATGAGTATATTGTATATTATTGGAAAGAAAATTTCATACTGAGTAAAATTAACTAAAGATCCATATGCCTCACAAGAGCATGTCATTTAGAGCTGTTTTCAATGAAATCAAGTCATAAATCTATGTTTTAAAATGAAACACCTGTGTAGACTGATAGCTATAACATAAGTGAGCTAATTATTATTGATGGATCCACTCCAGAATTTCTGGACTTCTTCTCTACCTATTGCTCACCCTCTCACAAAATTTCATTGAAGTCCATTGAGAACTTTTGGATACATCATGTGAAAAGACAGAACTTTTGGAGCTATTATGTTGCCTGGAGAGCTAGCTTGGACATAGAGAGGCAATTTTGCACAGATCCTATTAAAAATTTTCTAACTTCTTTCATAGTTTGTCTACTTTTTTACAAAATTGCGTTAATATTCATAGAACACCCCTGAAGATAAATACTGCATGTACAGAGTGAAAGTATTTGAAGATATTGTATGGTGTGGACTGATAGCAACAATGTAAGGAAAGTTAATGTGCATGAACCTGCTCCAAAATTCAATCACTTGTCTCTTAATCTATTGCTAACACTTCCACAAAATTTCATTGAAATTCATTGCAAACTTTTGGAGATATGGAAAGAACAGTATCAAAATTTGAATACAGAGTGTTCTATTCAATTCTGGCTATTCTGTATCCCAAAAGTTCTGAATGAATTTCAATGAAATTTTATCCCAGGATGTTCTCTTTTTAAACTACCTTTCTTTCCACCCCTCTCCCTTCTTATCATTTCAGCCTCACCTATAGTATCAGTAGCAGCCATCAGCCATGCTTGTTGTACACTTATAATAACCTTCATTAAAGCGACAGGTCATGGACTAGTAAAAAATTAAAAAAGGATAGCCAGTGGTGACAAATACCTCAAATGAGTAATTCCTGAATGCTATTTATTCTAATGGTGATTAGTTGTCTGTAATATCATAATAAGCATACTTATTGTCAATGATAATAATTTCGGTCTTCAGTAAATGCTCTAAAATGTGGCCATTTGTGAGAGAGGTGAAAAAATATTTTACAAAATAACAAAAATATTGGTTGTACATTTCTTGATCATTGTTAACAGAGACATTTCATTGCTCTAATAAAATTGTGACGTTGCTTAAATGCCCTTCAAGATTTTTGTGTATGGAGTTGACGACTTAATGAAAAAAACACTATTACCTTTTTTTTTCTTTTTTGTTTTGCAGTTTAGTTATCTCCTGACAATACAAAATACAATGGATATTCAAATGCCAAAAGATATCGGTGAGTTATTTTTTGTCCCTATCAATTCAAAATCATTTTTTGAATTTTAGAAAAAAATTATCTATCATGTCATAGAACCATTTGGTCTATGTATAATTATTCCATCATAGTTGTATAGCTAACAAGCGTGGCAAAAATTAAGATAACTTTCATACTCCAATTCTATTTTATCTATTTTATTTGATGAAGTATTGTAAGTCATTATTGATAATTTTTTACTACTATTTATCTTCATCAAGCAACAACAATTAAGATGAAAATAGATAGTAGCAAAAAGTTGATTTATACCTTTCATACTCCTCATTAATCTTATTCAGATTCAATCCAGCCATGAATTTCCTCTTTCTCCTCTCTTATTAAACTACCTTTCTTTTCTCCCCTCTACCTTCTCACCCTTTTATTGAACAACCTGAATTTCATTTCTCCTCTTTCTCCTTTCCTATCATGGCTATCATACTTATGGTGTCAGAAGCAGGCATCAGCCAAACGTTTTGTTGCAATTTCATGATAATTGTTGGTGAGAAAAAAATGAAAATTTACTATGACGCCATTGAGTGACTTGCATGAATAGAACTGAAGATGAGGATGTAAATTGCAGACATGTATGTGAAGTGACTGAGGTTTCTCCTCCTATGTAACATCCTTATTTCACATAAACTTAGTCCTTTCACAATGGTTGTAAGTGCTGTTAACCGTAACCTGTATATGTTGTAACTTTGGGACAACCTGTTTTCTTCTTCTTCCTAGTTTCAAAGGCACCAAAATGATGGTTTTGTTCTTAATATAATTATTTACTAAGAGTAGCTCAGTCTAGGCACAAGGCTAGTATGGGGCACCAAGTGAGTATCAAAATCACTAGATAAGATAGCTTGTTGACCATTTCACCATGTCAAGGCGCCATTTATATATTTATCTACTAGAAAAAGAAATGATTCGTAATACTACATGGTTCAGTTACAATTAGCATTATTTTGGAAATATATATTTTGATATTGTAATAATTTTTTTCTCTTTTTCTTCATTCTTAATGTATTTTAAGACCTTTTTTATTTGTCATTTCACCCCCACTCAACTCATGTACTTTAATCTGCTAATTAATTTCTCTGGAAAGAATATGTTCTAATTTTACATCTTGTGTTAGGGTGTGACTTACACACATAAATTACAGAAAAATTAGTTCATATTGGAGTCTCATTAAATTTTGATTGTTGCATTCTCTTTTTTACCGCTGTCAGGGAATTAAGAGAGGTATATGTATTTGGTTGCGTATTTCCATCTGTCTGTAATCCCAATGTCCCAGAAAGTGCTAAATGGATTTACTGAGATTTTGTGGAAGGATCCTCTTTCAGCCATAGGGCAAGGAAAACGGGTTTGAATTTATTTTTTTCATTGAGAGATATTTTTCTGTTTTTTTTTTTTTTTTTTCATACATTTATGCTCATGACTTCCCGTATGATGTCGCCAAAAGTTCTCAATTAATTCTATGATATTTTGCAGCAGGGTGGACTTCAGGCTATGGGAGAAGTGATTTAATTTTTGGATGGATCCATGGACAATTACAGCGCAATTACCAAATAATATCATGAAAATTTTATGTTTGTCCATACAATATCACTGAAAGTGTATCATAATGAATTTCATTTCATGTATAAGCCTCCGTAGTGGCACTGGGGTGGCGGGAGGAACCAAAATCACAAGACTCAGGTGTGGATTCAAAATCAAACCTTCCTTTTTTTTTACTACAGCTGACCCGAAAATATGTGAAATTCTTACTCACATAGAGGGAAGTAGAGAGAGAGAGAGAAAATATTAGCTTGTCGAGAGAGACAGAGAGAGAGAGAGTAATTGGTTAATTAGGCCACTGGCCTGTAGCCTTGAACCATGCGCCACCTATGTATTTGTTGTTCTACCCTACTACTCTCTGGTGACCAACCTTTGGTTCCCTAACTTTTTCTATCACTATCTCTTTTGCTAAATTAACTTATCTGTTACTGGAACTAAATGATCGTCTACCCTTTTTTCTTCTATTTTTTTCCCTGCTGTCTTTCATTTCTCATGCCACTAAATTTACTGTCTTTCTTACTTTTGCCATGAGAATCCTTATACACCTTTCCTTTCTTTATCAATCCCTTTTCAG
Organism: Thysanoteuthis rhombus; assembly: GCA_963457665.1. Taxonomy (NCBI): domain Eukaryota; kingdom Metazoa; phylum Mollusca; class Cephalopoda; order Oegopsida; family Thysanoteuthidae; genus Thysanoteuthis; species Thysanoteuthis major. The sequence goes on from OY735203.1 coordinate 14,390,943, forward strand.
TTTCTTTCCTCGTAATGTCTTTTTAATCAGTTGGCTGTGACTGACTATCTATCTGCAGGGGTGAGAATCAAACAACCACACTTTATCTTGTCATAATAAATGTACTGTGTTAAACTCACATACATACGTATTGTATCTGTGACCAAGTATATAAGTAAAATTTGCATATGCTCACACAAAAGTATATTTTGACAAAAGTATAATCAATAGATAAAATCAAACATTTCAGAATATATAAAGCTACGATGCAGGGTAGATGACCATTGAAAGATCCTTGATCCATTTGTAAACACTACTTTCCTAACCGATTATGCACCCCTCTATAAGATTTCACTGAAATTCGATATTTTAAAGAAATTCCCGCTTCATTTTAATCCATCTCTCTCATCCTCTTTCTTTTTGTTCTCTTTCACTTCTCTCCTCTTTTCCTCTTCCTTGCTTTCTTTCTTTCGTTCCTTTTTCCTTTCATTCTTTCTTTCTTTCTTTCCCTCTCTCTTTCCCCCTTCTTCCTCTCTTCCACCTTTCTTTCTTTTTCTCTCCCCCTTCTTTGTTCCCCCCTTTTTTCTCCTTTCCTCTCTTCCATCCGTCTCTCCTCTCTTCCCCCTTCTTTCTCTCTTCTTTTCTCACTTCTCTCTCTTTCTCTCTTCCCCATTCTTTCTCTCTGCCACCCTTCTTTCTTTCTTCCATCCTTCTTTCTTTTTCTGTCCCCTTTCTTTCTTTTCACTTGCCCTCCTCTCTCTCTCTCTCTCTCTCTCTCTCTCATTATTAAATAGTAAATTTCTCATTTTTGTTTCAGGTTGTAAAGAATTGCTATCGGATTTCTGTACTTTTTGTGGATGGCTTCGAAAGGAACCAGAACTGAAATTTCTTGCGTGTATGTCATTTTATATCTATCAATTGTTTATTTATTTCTATCTTAGCATTTTTGTTACAATGGTTAGTATACTGTATTATGTCTAGCATAGTACCTGTCAGAAACAACAGGATTATCTATGTATGGATAAATCATACAAATATATTTTAGTATGAATGTACTTATTGCAAACAAAGAAACACATCCCTTAAACAGCATTTATTTTTGTCAGTTTTCCACAACTCTTCATATTTTCTCTTTTTTTTAATTATCTTAAAACAATAAGGCAACAGAATTGGATAAAAAACTGAACTAACACAGCAATAGCAGTAGGAGTAGCGATATTACCAGCAGCAGTTGTCATAGTGGATTTTCATTTATGGCGATTTTGAGCACTGATTGTTCAAAGTTTCTGGATTATGTGAGGAATATCTAGTCAGAATAATTCATATCCATTTTACCAAGAGAACTTCTAATATTCACTTAAGGTTATTTTGTCAAAATCAGCTCCCTTTTCATAGATGATGAAATTCCATGCTATAAAGGTAAAAGGCTTTAGAATGGCTCCATCTTATTATAACAGCTTGCATAATCGATAAGCAAGCTCAATAACCTCAATGAAAATCAGGTTTTATTCATAACAAAACTAGCCTATTTGTCCAACCCTCCAAGAGAACAGTATGTGACACAAGAATAATGACTCCAAAATTCACTTTAGTCTCTTGTAGCTATTGCTGTAAGAACATAAGAGTGCTGGTCTTGCAGTCCCAAGATGAATCCTAAGCCCCTTGGACTTGACTACACAGAGCAGTACCCAGCCTCATGAGTCAAAGCCTCAATCGGCCTTGGCAACACATCCACATCTGCATCTGCATCTGGCTGGTCTGAATGGTCATTCTATTTAATCACTGTCCCACCACAGCAATATGTGACACAAGGTCTGAATGGTCATGTCAACAACTAAATTTACCAAACTATTCATTATATAATAACAGTTCCATTAATGTCAAAGAGGGGGAGTCGAATGATTTGCATAAATTTGATTTCTGGCACCTATAAAACATTTTCAAGGGAATATTCTATAATTATCTCTATACATTCTAATATTCTTAGAATACTTAGAGCTGGCTTAGACTGTTGTAGAGTTCCTGCACTTAAAATGGTGAGGGATCAGTTTCCTCAACAGGAGTGGCTGAAGCTGTAGGCAGCATAAGGGCGCTTTTCATAGTTCAATGTATACAAAAGTTGTGTTTTGGTTCAAAAGTTTCTAGTACCAATTTTCAGCTTAATCTGAAAACCTATTAGGTATAGAGGAGGACCAGTTTTCATTGGATGAAACTGCGATTGGTGCTGACCCCCTTGCCAAATTGGTTCTGTAAGTAGATCTTCACTCCTTGATAAATAAACATGTAGAAAATTCTTGAGTAAACATATAGATCTGACTAACAAAGTTCGATTAGAAATTTTACTATCCATCAAATATCATTACACATGAAATTGCAAATATTTTATGAAAGGATTGAATGAAAGCAAAGAAGTCTCAACTGGCTATATTAGAATGGATTTATTTTCATGCATAACTGATGAATGAGAGCAAGAAAGTGGGAACATGAAATTCTATTCTTTATTTATATAAAATGTCTTTGAAAAAGAAGACAGAAACTTACTGAAAATAAAGGTAAAAAGCAAACCATCTAAAAACCATTCTCTAAAAGCCATTGAAATAAAATTATATAAACAATGGCAATGCCCTCCAATAGTACAATTACTAAAATCTTATTCTAATTTTCAAACAAATGTGTACTTAACAATCATGGAGTAGTGACCTGTGAGTTGCGATAAATAGCAACCTAAATTAAGATGAAAGAAACAATAATCAAAAGATTGATATTAATTCACAATGCTTCATCTATGAGATTCAAAATGAATATGCATTTTCTGGCATTGAACTATACAGAAGAAGCAATCTTTCAAACCGCTAAAATATGATAATAGTTCAATGATAAGTTTCTTTACTTCTGTTTGAACCTATTTCTCTTCTTCCCTAACTTGAAGATTATAGTTCTAAAGCCAAGAAGATGAAAAAAAATCTTGATGTAATGCTTATTGTTCATTGAATATGTCAGTTAATGTAAAGTTAGATATAATTCTCAACTGAGTGATATCTGTCTTTACTCATTTTTTCTGAGTTCTTTATTTTTTTCAGGTTAAGCTTATCTTCTTCAGTAGTGACTTTAATTGTTCTGCTATGTTCAAAAGAAGATCAAGTAGTCTCTGATTGACTCATCGACTCTACTCCAATAGAACAAGTGGATTGATTTGTTTTTAAATTCTAACCAATGCAGCATTCTAGTACTTCTAGATGGAGAGACCGGTCTCAAAAAATCTGTGTAAAATATAGAATTATTATGAAATGACATAATAAAATTTTTAAATAACTAAACAAATATTATTCATTCAAGTTGATATGTTTTACTGTATTAAATGTTTGCATTTTCTTATTTGTGCATATGTGTGGCAGTTTGCAATAATTTACTCATAAAACACATCATTTCCATTCAATTCTTTTCTTTCTTCCTCCTAGGGCGAAAGATCTACTGTGTTATCTATGACCGATGTTTTTATTATTATAAAAATGAAACCAGTAAAAAACCCATGCATAAGTTTCCCCTTTATGGCTTCAATAAGTAAGTTTCAAAACTCTTCTATATTTATCATTTTATCTATTTATTTTTTTTAACCATTCATATAAAATTTCAAATGTAACAACCCATTTTATTGCTGCTTAAAATGTGAATTGTCCTCAGTAAGATTTGAAAAATAGAAAAATATGTATTGAGTCTGTCTGCAAAAGAATCCACCATCTTGAATATCTTGAGAAATAGTTGCATAGCTTCGATGTAAATAGGAAACCAATCAGAGGGGGGCTTACTGTACGTGCATGGACTGTCACTCTTCAGTGGTTACTCAGTTGGCAGTAAGACACAACCGAGTGTGTTTGTGTATCATATAACTGTTGTATTCACAATGACCTAACAAGTCATTCTCCTTATCTTATGCAGGGTGTTTTGGTGAAGATTAGACTCCCTGCAATTTCTGACTTTTCCCAAAGCTGAAATATCAGCTGAAAGGCAGATTTCAGACTGTGGACAAGATTAAGGAGAACATGACTAAGCAACTAAAGGGGATTCCAAAAGAAGACTGTTTTGAAAAGTGAAAGGGTGCTGGGATAAGTGTGAGAAGTCCCAAGGGCAGTAGTTTAGAGAGGAGAAAGGTGCAATTGCCCTTGGTTGGCTATTTATTATTAATATTAAATGGCTGGATACTTTCCAGACAGACCTTGATTTTCATACTTTACATTTCTGTCATTATTAAAATTGTATGGTACAATTTTTTATCTCTGCCTACGAAGGAAGCATATATACTCTCTCATACCTGTCTCTTCATCCACCTGTCTATGTCTTTTTGTCCACACAATATCTCCAAAATTTTTCTATGAATTTCAATTAGATTTTGTGAAAGAGTGAGTCATGAACTATGAAGAGTTCATCAAATTTTTAAGTGGATCCAGGAATCCGTTTTTGATTGAAAAATTGGACGGGTAACAGAAATTGGTGGGATTCAAAATTTTTAGGAACTTGTTTTTCATTCTCTCTTTTTTCACTCTCTCTTCTCTCCGTCTTTTTTGTTCTCTCTGCGTTTTTAGAACAGCAAAAACATTCTGACTTATATGGCACACCAATTGTAGAAATTAAATAAATTAGACAGAAACATCTCAGCTGACAATGAATGAAACTTTTATAATAGCATACTATTGATATACCTGCTAATCACCCCTTTTCCTTTCATTTGTCACTTGTTAAGATCTTCTAATAATAGTAAGGGGTTTACAAAATATCAATTTCATCTATGCCATCATTTTTCGGGGACCCAAAAGGAAATTCACTCTTGACTCAATACTCTTGCTTTCTGGCTTGAAATCAAAAACAACAACAAAAAAAGTGTAAATGAAATTGGCTACATTATTCAGTTTTCCTTGTCTTGGATGAGTTTAATGAACTTGAAAATAGAGTTTTGTTTTTTGAAATTTCATACATCCTAATTTTTTTCTAATCAATTTAGGGTGTCAGATTATTCTTATCATAGTATGGCATAAGGTCAAGTCAGAGCATATTCTTACCAATATTTACCAAGCTTGATATAGTATAGCACAGAGTCAAGTCAGAGTATTCTTATTACCCTCCACCAAGTTTAGTATAGTATGTTACAAGGTCAGTGCAGATTATTGTTATCAATATTTACCAAACTCAGCAAAGTCAGTATAGTCATACGGATATTTACCGACCTTAGCAAAGGTCAAGTCTGAATAGTTTTATTAACTACAAAGTTATTTTATATAAAAATTAATGTCTATCTAAAGTAAAATGAGCAACTATCTTGAGAAAAGTATTTTCTGATAGTAAGTATATCTTTGATATTTTTCTAGGATTTGTACATTACTAAAATAAGTATTGATAAATACACAGGTTGGAAAAGCTTGAATTTTTTTTAAGAAAGTTGAATACATCAGGTGGCTGGTAAATTTATCTGACCCATCAAGAAAGATGAAGGAGCACGTGGAAATATCTTCTTGTACTTCCCAAAAAAAACAGCAAATATCTCAACAGCATTTGACATGGGTGGTTGGCAAAGTTGTAGGGGAATGAACAACAAGCAAATGTTCAAAAAGCTCCTTTGCTCATTCAAAACTTGGTGACGGATTCTGGTGGGAAATCAATTCAAAAATATTGATATTATGTTGATTTGGTGATGTTTACAAGAAAAAAACATCCGTTTCATCATACAGCGCCCTTTGAAAATTGAAAATATTCGCCTAGTAAAGAATCTATTTGTTTTTTACAGAGTTAAACGTTACTACCAAGACTCAGTTGATTGGAGTTTTATTTTGGAACATGTCCAGGCAAATCAAAAAAGTTACAAATTTTGTGCATCATCAGAACAAGAGATGGTTGTAAGTATTTTTAAAAATTAATTCAAGATTGAAGAGTTTTCTAGAGAAAATAGATTTTTAAGTCTATTTTTGTTTTTTGTCATAAGTTTGGTATAGTTGATATAACAGACTGATTACCTGGAAGTTTTAGTGCTGGGTTGGTGAGGTGTATTCCAAAATAATTTTTTAGGAAAAGGAAAGCAAAATTTTTTAAAAAATTTTTCTTAAATAAAAGTTTTATATGAAAAAAAAATTATATATTTGGTTGCCCAGCTTTCTAAATATCAAAAATGAATACATCACAGGTCTGGTAAGTCACTCAAGAGAAACCATCTTGTGACCATCTTTTTGGGGGTAATCAACTAATTTTGGAAAAAAAGGGGGATCAATAGATAAGTATCTCACCTTTGTTGCATCACTAAAATATCTGAATTTAAAAAAAACAAGCTCGAAGGCTGCCAGATACAATCTTAGGGATCAATTTAGCATAAATTTACATTGTAAATAGAACTCACACTGAGAACTTTAGGGGGATGTCACAGGTAGGAAAAAAAAAATTTTCCCTGCCATTAATGAGTAAATGTTGGTTGACGGTTTCTAACAGATACTTAGCCAGCCTGAATCATTGAAAAACTGAAGAAACCTATGTTGCCAGTTTTGGTTAACAGTCTCTTCTTGTATTTCCTTTGTCTGAATTTTCTAGATAAGGGATAATCATCATGTATAAGTGTTTTCAGATTGTTGATCCTATCTCGGTCCATTTTTTTTAACACAACTTTCCGTTGTACCCCATGGCTTCTTCAGGCGGATGTCATGAATTAGAGGTGTTTTGGAATGCTCAGGTGGTCCCCTTTCCACTGTCTAATTTCATGTGGGACCTTCATCAAATAAGGGTTAGCTACCTATCTCTAGATCATTATTAGAATTATTATGTAGTAGTAATTTTTTACCAGGTAAAAAAGATTTTGCCTGTTCTATCTACTTAGAAAAAATTCTTTTAAAGTAGATCCTTAGATGATGATATATTTTTACTTCTAGATCAGTAGTGCTCAGACTTTATTGTGCGATGACACACAAAAATATATCTAACATACATGGCACGCCAACTCTTTACTCTATTAAAATATGAATACACTTTGGTGTATATTAGGCCATAATTAGGGTATGAAACTTTATTCATTTATTTTATTCATATTATATATATCTGCTTCCACCGATAAAATTGAATGGTTGAGGTCTCACAAAATCTAGTAATAAAACCACCTAATTGGCAACAGTGTGGTGGAAGAGGGACAGACATAATATCTACACTGAACATGTTCAAGGCTCAAAATACATATTTGCGTATTTGGAAGAAATTACGCTGTACACTTGGAAGATAGTTTTGGCTCACTATTGTGCTGTGGTACATAGTTTTAAAACTACTGCTCCAGAGAGATATTGACAGAAATTTAGAAATCTACTTATGATATTAATTAACTATATGATTTTGATGTTCTTTTAAACTGTATTCTAACATCATGTCTTTTTTTTCTACTATTAACATTTCTCAGTATTTTGTTGATTCCAATTTTCATAATACAAATGAATTTTCTTTGGTATATCTGTTTCTAATGCAATAAATATAGATCTCTGATATGAAAACTGCAGTTTTGATGAATACTTTTGAAAAAAAATTCTTTCAGGAATGGATGAAACATATTAAGAATGAAATGCTCCGTGCCAACAATCGGGAACCAAGGTAAAATTTAGTTCACTCTCACAGATATTTTTCAGTGGATTTGAGAAAAACATATGAATATAGTCTACATTCTTGTGGCATCTTGGATATAAATTTTACCACATCATCACTTATCTACTTATATGTGCTTGCCCCAGAGGATACTTCCATGGATACTTTTGATATTCGTTACATTTTTATGCATGCCTAAACTACATAACTGATTTAGATGAACCTTTGTGGTCATATATAACCCAGTAAGTATCATAGGCTACAGGTTTTTCCTCATTTTGTGAAAATCAAATATCATATCATGATATATATTTTCTCAATGCATTTAATTACCAAAGTTAAAGGAAGATTAATTATATTGCAATGACATTCTTACCCATTCCTTAATGCATTATATTTTGTACAATAGATGAATGATGCAGTTGATTGTGTTGAACCATATCTAATTTTATGCCTTACTAGAAGAATTTCTTGGTCACTAACACTAGTTCAACTGTATGTCTACTTAATTTTGTATAGTTTTTAGACTTAATTTATTCATTGAAACCTCAAGACTAGTATTGGTGAAGTGTATGATCGTGGCCGACAAACTACCACTAGGGTATGTATCTAGATTTAGCATTGCACTCTGGCCTTCTGAATGGATGTTTGCATCTATCTTGCATTAATCTCTCCACTCAACAGCAATCAAAATGATACTACTTTGCACCTGACACAAAACCAAGTCACCTAACTTATCATTGAGTTCTTTTGTACATTTTAGAACTTTTTCCAGATAATCAATGGCCTCAACAAGAGATATTGACTTTCTCCTTTTTCCAAGTAGACTCACCTCCTCACTTGTTTCTTTCCAACAAAACAGACTTGTTTTTAAAGTCAAATTGATGTACACATTAATGCAATGTCTTCAATACTAAAGTCGATGCTAAAAGTGGTTTACTTCTTCTTTGGTGGGCTGCAACACAGCTAAGTCTGGTGTATTCTTTCCAACTACTGGTATGCAGTGACAGCGGCAATTTAACGTTCTCCAGCTTCACTACCAATCCATCACCGTGCACAAGGCTATATGAGATGAGTGTAGCAAAACACTTAGCTGTAATTGTTGACCAATGATCAGTGGCTGAATGCTCTTCACTACATATAACACGATGGAATGTCATTTTTAGATAAATGATTTTTTTATCAGAATTAAATTTGGTCTTTCTTCTCACTAATGATACAAAGATGATTATGAAAGAATGTTCATGCTATAAGTATCAGGTGAATATATCGATATGCGCCTTGTATCAAAAAGCATGTTGAAGTACCAGAATTACATCCTCATAATGAAAATTGGGATATGGATTCAAAAACGACTTACTTCAATTTTCCTGCTTTTCCTGTGTGACACTGAAGTCAATTCAGATTTTGAGCTTTCCACCATGACCTAATTTTGTTTCTATCATATTTATGATTTAGTCACTACATTTTGCTGACTACAGAGAGATTGTTTGAACGAAGTAATAAGTTTTCTAAGTTCTACCTTGGCTATGCATAAAATCATCATGTACTTCGAGGAAAAATGAGGTTGCTTGTTACTCCTTTTACAAATGTAAAAATGAAAAATAAAGCTGCATAAGAAAATTTTATTTATAATAAATAATGAATGAGTAATGAACATTTTGCGAATTGGCTGGTAATTATATTGGATGCTATCTTAGAAATTGAACCTTCCCAGTGGTCAGACTATGGTAGACCTTTATCATGTTATTAAGCACATTTGATACTACAAAATGCCATTTTTAAATCTTGTATCTGATGAATAACGAATGAGTAATCAGCATTTTTTAGAATTTGGTTTGCAGCCATCCTGAAAAGCATGTCTTTCCAATAGTCAGATTTTGATAAACTTTTGATATGTTATCAACAACACCTAATACTACCAAAAACTGTTGCTAAACCTTGTCTAGGATAAATGATGAATGAGTGATGGACATTTTTAAGGATTGGGCAGCCATCTGGGACACCATATTGAAAAAAACACAAGGAAGAAACCTTGTGAGTTCTAATATGTTGATGCTCGCTATATCAGAGAACTATTCTGAAAAAAACAGCTTACCTGCATTTGTTTCAAGGTTTGACACATATCATTGACCTAATGCTCTTGGACTATGTAAGTTATAAAAGTGTTAATCATAAATGTTTTCTATATGAAGTTATGGCCCTTACCTTGTGATGCTCCTTTATTTTGGTGGACACTTAACCGGATGCTAGTTGGTCAAACTGAATTTTCTTATTGATCCCAGGTTATATAAAAAAGTAAATTATGTTGTCTTCTTATTAGTTGTCAATGTCATTTTTAATCCTTTAAGATTGGTAGCAGAGCAAAAGCCAGGGAGGCTGTGCTGGAAATGAATAATACCCCCTTAAATGCTGATGATGGAATGTAGGAACTTATTGAAAAATTTTCAGAGCACTCTGATCAGTCAGTGTTTATGGCATATAAATCAATTGAACTGTACCAAAAGAAGTGGGACATGTCAATAAATGACTACTTCATCCAGTTTGATCATCTCATCAGAAAACTTAAAGATTACAAAAGAATTCAACCAGAAACACTACTTTCTTACAGAGCATACAAAAGTTCAGATCTGAACCCAGAAAACAAATGTTTATTGAAAGTTACAATCAGTGAGTTAACTTTGGCTGCTACATCTAAATAATTAAGGAAGATAATGCACTGACACTCCAAACACTTCATTAGTCAATACTCCACTGACTGTTGTAAGAAATGATTTGGACGTCGCTTTTTAACAAAAGCAAACAAGAGACACTTAATAAAGTGTATTATGGTCGCTTATCAGGCTAATGTCCTTCCCAATTTTCGAAGTAGCAATAATAAAGGCAGAAGTGGACATAATAATGAAAATTCTTCTGGTAAAAACTTAAATCTAATTGGACCTGAAGGTACGACAACTCAATGCTATGTATATGGCTGCAATTTCCACTGGGCTTACGATTGTCTTCATGTTGATGGCACCAGAAGTGAATGAGACAGTTGAACTGATGATTATATATCTTTGAACAACATAGTGTTGATAGATCAACAAAAATAAGAGAATGATGGTCCCACATTTTGGGAAGAAATACCAAATTCTGCAGTCATGAACAGTAGTGCTTCTGGAACTGATTGCAGGACAAAGTGGTGTGAATGTTCTTTGGAAACAGACATTTCGCTTTTACTTAGTAAAGCTACCATGAAAAGAGCCAAAATGTCCCTCAACTTCAAAAATGACTGTGTAGTGATGTTGGAAAGAAAGGTTCAGTTGAGCTGCATGTGATCTGGTCATTAATAATAATATTCCCATCACCAGACCTCTATCAGGGAGAGGTAAGTTTAATAAAATTTCATTTAATAAAGAAATTGCCATCAAAAACAGATTAAAAAATATATAAATTGCAACAAAGCTACCTTGAGAATTCAGCCATCTAAGTGGTAAAAAGTTATGTAATCTAGTCGGGGATGCAAGAATAAGATATGTTGAATTTATGAAGATTTTACGAGAACTTCTTAATTCTTGCAAAATATATATCCGATACAATAACAATGAGCCAAGACCCATCATTGGCTCCGTGCTAGGATTATATCTTAATGAAACCATCACTATGAACACTGAAGAAACTAAAGGCAATAAAGTACTACACCTTATAGATCATGGAACAAGATATAGTGTCAGAGTCAGGCTTTGTAGTAAGGATTGTTCTGTAGTAAGGATCACCATCTTCAATATTTTAGGACTCCTAGTTTTATTCTGATTGATAATGTTTTGGGACATGGCAAAGAATTTGAATGTTGTGGTACACATCACTGCTGCTCAAAGTCCATGAAGCAGTGTATCCAATGAATGACATTATGGAATATTAGGAGAAATGATGAAGAAAACAATTGTATATACAGATTGTAATTTTGAAAAAATCCTAGCATGGGCTATAAGTGCCAAAAATGCACCCCAGCATCCATAGGTATAGTCCAAACCAACTTATTTTTGTTAAAAATCACAATCTGCCTTCTTTTTTCTATTTCTATCACTGAAGTTGTAGCAAATAACCTAAATGTGATGCATGTTGCTGAAAAAGGGTTCATAGTTATGTTGTTAAAAGTTAATTGATTTTTTTTCAAACAACGTTTTGCAAATTATGGTCATACAGTACACACACAATTCTTTTCTCTCTGATTTTCACTGATTTCTAGTACATTTTGTACATCTACTCTGGTCTTTGGAGCAACCAGCATTTTGGGAAACAACTTCTTTCAGTACCTCTGTTGCCACAATGACAACTAAATATAACACAGTTCTTTCTTCTGTGCTTGAGCACCTATCTTTCAATCATCTTTGCTATCCTTGCCAGGAATTCTCGCTCATACAACAGAGAAATAATCAGTCTCCCTTTGAATTAGCGACGTTGTAATCTACTCTAACCAGGTCTGATGCCTGCTCTATTACAATTGATCTTATTACTGTTTATATGATTATGTCTTTTCTCTTCAGCTTTATAAGTATTGTTTATGAACTAGTTTAATATACATCTTTTCCTGTTTGTCTAAACATCCAAATATGTCTTTATTTCAATCGTAAATTTTGTTTAATTTCTTTGTCCATATTCAAACAATATGCATATAACTCTTGTTTCTAACTAAGGTATCATGTTTACGTTTTGAAAATGTCATTGCTGCAAGCAACTCTGTTCTTCTCTAACTCATCTTGTCTGCATTAAACTTAAACTAGTGGGGCTGACTTCTTTGCCCTCTGCAACTACTAGGGCCATTCTGCTACACTGAACCATATAACTCCAATAATTACCAATCCTATAATGATAACAAAATGATAAGCAATTTTTCCTAGGGTTTTCTTTTTCAGAACAAGTCAGAATACTAAGAAATTTTCTATCTCATTTTCATTTTATAGAACTTCTGCGGCTGGTTCTTCAGGTAGTAGCGTATGTAGTAATGATCAAAATTCTCTTATGAGAATTGAGGAGAAGATTTATGATGATGTAAATACCTTTGAACCAGGTAATATGCCTAATTGGAATCCTAATGGTGAGTGTTTAATAATACCTTTTCTTTTTCATCAAAACTTCGAAGATACAATCAGAGCTTTATATATTATAGTTTATAGAAAACGATAATATAGTGATTACCAAAGTTCATTGGTCTATTTCTTTACTTTTACTTCAGGATCTCCTATTTTTCTCTCTTGTCTCTAGATTAACTAGATAAAAGTAAAGAAGTGAAGTTTGCTATACATCACATAACCATTATCTGTATGTAATCTTATGAAAACAACTAGTTAATCCCTCTGAAAAAGTTTATTGATACCCAGGTTTTCCTCCACTATGTGAAAGTAGAGTGGATCTATAAAAGCCTTTTGTAGCTGAAATAAAGCAATGAAGCAATTACCATAAATTTATAAGGAAAAAATTTTCAAGTGTTCCCTCACCAGAAAAGGAGAAAATGGCATAACAGACTGAGTCAATGGAGGTTGTGGTGGCCGAAGGTACAGGAGACTGGTGTATAGATGAGAAAGGAGGAGGGTGCCTCTATGATTTCAAAAGAGCAAATAAGTGGCCTAAAATTAACTTCCAAATAGTAGGGACTAGTTACATTTAAATTCTTTGATGTTTTACTTTTTTTAGAAGAGAAACTGAAAAAGCACATTTGAGTTGAAGAGGCCATTGTTTACAATGGTGTGTAGTGGATATTTCTTTTATCAACAAACATGTTACCTTTGAATAAAAGAATCTATGGTTACTGACAGAGTAACCAAGGAAATCACACAGTTCATTTTATAAGTAGATTATAAACCTTGACATTTACTATTAGGAGCAACTACTTAGATTACCCACCTTTAAATAAAATAAACATTTTCAACTCTTTGAAATATTGTGTTACATTTCATCTCAGCTTTGAAATGTTGGTATCTTTGCAATTTGTCATTAAGAATACTACCTTTTTATCTTCATATATCTTGGAGCACAATAGTTCATATTCTGTCCCGCCATTTTGTTTAGTAGGCTGGTCAACTGATAGTAAAGTAGTTGAAAGTGGAAGATAAGAAATGTGCTTTGAAACAAACTTGTTTCATTTCTTATACTTTGAAAACATAGTATTATCATTTTTATCTTAGAAATCATCATTGCAAAGTTTTAGTTCAAGTTGTAATGGTATCATACATTCTCTACATTTTGGTGTTATGTATCTTTTAAAACGATTGTATCTGTATTCATTTCAGAAAGTTTTGACACAGAAGATGCAGAAATTGGAGAACAAGAAGGTGGGTATTTGATAATTTATGGGTTCAAGTGTTAATGCTGTGAAATTTATATCAAATAAGGCATAGTGTACATTATTCTCAATCAGTTATTGCTCTAAGTCTTTAAAAATAGATTATAATGTTTTAAATCCTTCTATATGAGCAAATTTACTAATCATCTTAGTCTAGCATAAGGTCAAATAAGGATACAAAGATTGTGCTGCCCCAATCCTCCTTGTCTCTCAGTATAAGTAATCAAATTAATAATTATCTAGTTGATGAAATAAGCGGCATTAACTTGTCTAGAATCAAATATCAAAATTTCTTTCACATATATATATATACAACAGAGAGAAAAAACACTTCTTATATAAAAATGGAGGCTCAGTAATAAGAACCTCTTATATTCCAATATGAATCTTTGAAAAAAAAAATGTTGTTTTATACCACTCACAATAAGTTAGGAATATCGGGATTTAAGTGTGTCTGTTTTTGCTCACCATGTTTGTTTGTTGTGAATGGCCTAGTTTGTCTGCACTTGTTTTGTTTTTTTGCTTACATTTTATGCAGTAGGAGTAAAATAGCCATCAAGGGATCATACTTTCAACAACAAACAAGTAGTGGTGGTGACCGTTGTGTACAGTTATGTTTTTAGGGCTATAAAAGGCAGAGGGTATCCTTAGAAGGATGTTAGTTCTAATTTGAGTGTTCAGAATGTACAGTCATAATCTCAGTGAATAATACACACCACCTTGTACTCAACTGCAGCCAGACAGGAAGTAAACTAATTGATGTTACACGGGAACTATGTGTAACAAAATGTGATCAGTTGACTTCCCTCCAAACATCAAGTCATAGAAACAGTCAGTGAAAGGCTTTGCTCCAGTACTACTGACTGTAATGTATTTGGATTGCATCGTAGCCTGTCATTGTGTGTGCGACCCATAATGGACAAACATCACCAAGGTTGTCTGCAGTGGCCCAAGCTGATGTGAAGTGAACATTGAAACAATGGTCAACAGTTCTGAATACTGATGAATGCAGAATTACTCTGTGCCAAAATGAGTAAGGAGACGCAGAAGTGAGAATTATGCACAGTTAACATGGTCTGAAACCATCATGCTAAATGTGGTATTGCAACATTGCAGAGAGGAGTAACTAGCTACAAGATAACAAACCTGATCATTGTTGATGGAACCATCCCTGGCCAGTCTCACCGTCAGGATATTATTGACTGCATTATCATCTCCCAGTGCCTATGACATGGTCCAGACTTCATTTTCATTGATGATAATGCAAACTTCCAATAATGCTTGCAGCATTTCAATCAAAGCAGCGCTAGATTAGCCAATAAAGCTTGTAATCCAATACTATGCTCTTTTTGTGCATATTAGCCATACTAAAATTTAGTAACCAGCTACAAATAAACAGCAAAATTATACCCATAATAATCCCAATAATCTTAATTCATTGCAAGTGTATAAAATCTATATATAATGAAGAACTTTTCATGAACTGCTAAAATGGGAGAGTAGATACTTTCCATTTTCTGCATACGGAAAGGATAAGCTGTATGTGTATGAATCACATAATTTCTTTCAGATTTGGTGAAAAGGATATTCTAAGAGTTTACCCAATCAGTAGGATATTGAGATAAAACATTTTAATAAAACCTGAATTTCAGCAGTAGGAGCAGATTTGTGATTGTGATAGCTGGATAGCTGTAGTAACCCCATAAGAGAAAATGTTGATACATCCACTAAACTTTTGGTTGATTCTATAAATTTAGCGTTAGCATGGTCTGTTCTAATCAAATTTATGATAATTAAATACGTGCTGTAATTCTTTGATTTATAAACCATACTGATTTATTGTAAGATGCAGTAATTTATATGAAGCTGGATTAAATCAAGTTTTATAAGCATATTAGTGAAAATAGCTTACAAAATACAAATTGTAATAAATCAAGAATTATGCAAAACAGAAAATATTCATCAAGATTTCACTGCACTTTAAAGTTTTCTCAGTTTTCCTTTGTACAATTGAAATCATTAGTTTTCTCTTTATAATTGAAAGAAGAATATTTTGTTTGAAATATTTATATGCTTTATGCATAATGCTGTACTAGCTTGGGATAATATGTCATGTTTGATAAATGAATGTTGCTTAAAAAAAGATTAACTGAAAGCCTAAGTATCATTGGGTTTGTGTTCACTTTATGCTAATGCCCTTGAGAAAGGCATAGACTCGTCTTTCTTTTCCAATTCATTTTTTAAATTCTTTCTCTTTCTTTCTAAATTATTCTTTCTTTTCTTTTTACCAGTTACTTTCTTTTTCAATTCTTTCTTTTTTTTTTAAATTTTTTCTTCTTTTTTTTAAATTTCTAAATTCAATTTTTTTAAAAATTTCTTCCCTCCTTTTTCCAAAACACTTTCCTTTCTTTTTCTATTGTCAAATTCAAATCCAAACCTGGAGATGACATTGTTTTCCTACTATAACAGGAACAATCTTCACCAAGTCTACAGAAGTAAAAATCAACATTCCGCTGGTGATTTTAAATCACGATCAACTGATTTGTCATTGTGTCTCTCACCGACTGAGCTAAATTGACTAAATTTATATAACTACAAAATGTATATTAGAAATACACCAGGACTTATTTCATTCTAATAAATGAATACATTTATAAAGAAAGGTGAATCAACATTTCTTTACCATGATTTGAAATCAGAAGCAGATTATTTTTACCTGGCTCACTCTCCGACTGCACCAAACTGATCAGTCTTGCATCTCCACAAAAATTTATCTTACAGATACACAAAGGCTTATTTCATTCTAATGAATAAATCATCATCAGCATCAGCAGCAGCAGCAGTAGTAGTTGTAGTAGTAGTAGTAGTAGTAGTAGTGGTCTTTTATCATTCTTCATTGGACATGGACCTCCCCAAGATTCGTCAGATCTCTCTATTATGGGCGTCATGGAGCCAATACTTTCTGAACTTGTCTAGTTCATCTCTTCATCTTATAATCTGCCAGCCTGAGGATCCATGTTGTGAGTTATGATATCCATCGGTTATCTGCCATTCTTGTAACATGACCAACCCATAGCCATTTAAGTTTTCTGATGGATTCTATGATGTTTCTGACTCCTGTTTTTCCCTTGATATATTTTGTGATCTCTCCCTGTGAGGTTGAACATGATTCTCTCATGGAAATTCATTGTCCTAGGTAGATGTAGTGGTCTACTTTTTCCAGTTTTGCATTTTCAATTTTGATCGTTGTGTGTTTATTTCCAATGTGTTTGTTGCACATGGCATTTGTTCTACTGAAGTTTATGTGAAGGCTCAACTGTTTTGCTTTCTTCAATCAGTTCATCCAGCATTAGTTTGGGGTTTGTGGAGGTCCTCTGCAAAAAGTTAATACAACCATGATGATTAAGATTGAAAACTGGAAATTATTGCCCCCTTTTTTTGTTTTTAGGGAGAGAAGAACAGATACTACACTTTGATCCTGGACTAAAAGCCGAAAAAAGCTGGATCAGAAAACTAGGATACTACCCCATAATTAAACGTTTATAAAAGATATTCAACTATTGCAATATGTTTTAAAAGAGTGTTAATATAGTGTATCATAGATGTCAAGATGTAATGATGGATATGATCAGAAAGGACAAATCTCTCACTTTTTTTTTGCTGCGTTCAATTTGAAGAACTCTTTCTATTAACTCAAAAGGCAGTTTCTCAAATAATATAGCAATGAATAGCAGTCTAGATCTGTCGATAAAATAATAATATGAGCGAACCTAAGCTGCGAGGCTCAAGAAAGTTTCTGATGGGGGGGGTAAATTTCTGAAACTGTCTTTGAAAATGGCTAGAGTTTTCATTTCCCACCATCTTGATTACTAAAATGTATATATACTGATTTAAAGTCCACTTATCAAATAACACAAAATCCAGAACAAATTTTCAATGAGAATGAAATGTTTACTTTTATTAAACTTACTAATCATTTCAAAAATTGGCCAAATTTTTGGATATTGCAGATTTACATCAGATGAATAGTAAAATAATTCAGCCAGATCTAGCCAAAATATGGTTGATTCAGTCTACAATGGAACTGATGACTTTTTGATTGAGTTTATGCAAGGACATTGTCGTATTCTATGGCTTCAGTTGGAGGTCAAAAGACGATGATGACAGCTTGTTTGTTCCATAACGTTGGAGAAAATGAATTTTATGAAACAGAAGTTTGCCGGACTACAGACTTGAGTACTAAAGTTTGTTTGGGGAGGAATTTTTCTACCTATAAAATTTTGAGAACTTTAATAATTCAAAGATTTTATTTTATAGTGAAAATGTTTCTTCATCTATGGAAAAATTTTACTCAGTGGTGATTAGAAATGAATATTTATTTCAGCATGTCTTACACTTTCCTTTTTTCATAGAGGGCACACATCTGCCCCCTCTACCCTTTTATACATGTAAATTCATGACATCATTATTCAGTCATCAATGTATTTTTTCTAGCTTTCTATGACTAAAAGCAATTTTTTTAGCTAAATTATGTATTTCATCATAAAAGAATGATTCTGGTTTTGATTTGATGAATTCTTTGAAACAAATTATTAATTTCATCATTATCATCAACAACAGCAGCAGCCCTTTAATGTCCTTCATTAGATAAGGACTTTCCACAACAATCACCAAGTCTCTTGGTCATGGGAATTGTGGCATCAATATATTCTGAACTTATCTAGATTGTCATACCATTTTATTTTTTGCCAACCATAATTTTGCATATGATCTCTCGGGATCCACATTGTGAGTCATAATGTCCAGCAGATGTCTGTCATTCTTGCAACATTGACTACCCATTGCCATTACAGTTTTCTAATAGATTTTTTGATACCCCTCAGTCTTGTTTTTTTCTTATATATACAGAGCTGTCTTCTGATCTCTCCATGTGACATTAAGCATGATCCTCTCTTGTGCCCGTTGCATGGTTTTTTAATTTGAGAACATTTCTTTTGATTAGGTTCTATGTTTCAGCTACATAGGTGACTATTGAAAGAATGCAGTGGTTGTAAACCCTTCTCTTCAAGACTCCTTATTCTGAAGGTTGAGCTTGCTCTGCTGAAAGCTTTCCAACCTAGAGTGTCTCATCTTTTGAGGATTTCAAGGAGATTTGTTATCCTAGGTAGATGTAGTGGTCTAGTTTCTTTAGCACTGTGTTTTTGGTTTTGATTGTTGTGTCTTTGTCCTCCACATATTTGTAATACATGACATTGGTTTCACTGAAGTTCATCTGAAGATAAACTTACTTACTTTCAGCTCATCGAACATTATCTGAGGTTTATTGAGGTTCTCAGCAATAAGGGCAGTATCGTCATTAAATCTGAGGTTATTCAGGCATTTGGCATCAGTTATCTAGTAGCATGGTGAATATCAGGCTAGTTTCCTAGTGATGACTCTACCTTCTTTTTTGAGTAGGTCTACTGTAATGTTTTTTGGTTCAGGTACCTTTGCATTTTTTGTCTATTTGGTGGCTTGCTTCACCTCCCATGGAGTGTCTTCTGGAAAATCTTCAAAGTGGTGGCTTATATATCTTGATTTTTGTTCTGTGGCACTTGCTTTGAGGAGTGGAGGTCCTTGTAGAAATCTTGGACACTTTCAACAATTCATTCCCTATCTATCTTTATCCATTTTCTTTGAGCATGCTAGTTATTTTTCTTCTTCCTTCTTTGAGAGTTCTGTTAATAATTTTTGAAACCCTTACCTTTTTTGAGAATTTTCTTGATGATTGCCATTGTGTATATTCTGCTGTCTTCTCTTTGTTTTACCTGATAAATACTGTGTCCATCAAAAGTATTCATTTTTGTGAATCTTATACACTTTCAAATTTATTTAGTTATTGTTTAAATGTTTTATTATAGAAATCCTAATTGTATTATTCTGCTTTTGAGGTTTGGATAGGTTAAAAAAGTAGAATACAAAAAAAAAAATAGTCAAAGTCCCAAGTTAGAATTCCAGTTTTGCCCACTACTTTTGAAATCAGATAAAAGTCTCCTGATAGTTAGTGGTGCTGAGATATTTTGTCCTATTGACATTGTGTAATAACTTGGATTTTCATACAAATTTAAATCCAACTTATGTAAAAGATGTGTGTAGATATGAATATAATAAGGCTGATTATGCTAGATTATATACACTGTTAGGGGGAAAAGACTGGTTCCTGGTTATTAATGCTACTGTTTTTTCATAGGTACTTAAATGATGTTGTCAAAGGTTGTGTACCCTTGGTTAAGATTACAAATGATAATACAATAAATCCACTTTGGTTCAATGTAAAAGTTAAAAGGTGTGTGGAATGGAAATATTATGTTTGGAAGAGGTATCTTGAATGTATATTAGATATTGAGAGTATGTGAAAAGAAGGAAGGCAGCAAATGAGAAATAACAACACCAAGATAGAGTATTAGAAACATCCAAAGCCAATGGCTCTCTTCATGTACATAAACAGTAAGATAAAATTGTTAAGAACAATCTCTAAACTTCAATCAGATAAGGGTTGTGATGTAAACGATGATCAAGAAATAGTGGAACTAAATCGTTCTTCCAATCTATATTTGTTGAGGAAGATGATAAATGAGAAATCTGGTTTAACAACTTCATGCATTGAAGCCGTAGTGCTGGTGTGACTGGGGCTGAAATTTATATTAGGAAAAGGTGTAAAATGGCCCAGATAATCTTAAAATTCATCTGGATCATATACACTATTGGGGGGAAAAGACTGGTCCCAGGTCATAAACGCCACTGTTATGAATAATGCATAGGTGTTTTTTCATAGATACTTAAATGATGTTGCCAAAGATTGTGTACTCTTGGTTAAGGTTACAAATGATAGTCAACCCTTATTTCTTTCCAGTAAATTCTCAACTTTTTTCAATAATTGATGCATACATGCCATATACCAGCACACCATGTACATACACACGTTACATATGTAAGTACACTTACACATATGCCACATACATGCATATATGCCACGCATGCTACATACTTATGTGCACACAAGCATCCTATATACACACATACTATTCAAATATGTCATATATGCACATGCGTACACATACATACCACTAACACAGACATACACAGGCTTCATAGAGCTGGTCTACTTTATACCCTAGGGTATAATCTGGCCTAGGTGGGTAAGGGATAGATCAGCCAGTTTCATTCCCTAGGGTATAAAATGAACTAGCTTAGAATATACCCCAGAGTATATAAGAGGCTAGATCACTTTAACCCAGAGTATACTTTGGGGGGCGGGGGGTATAATCTGGCCTGTTCTACCTGTTCTATCAAGTATCATGTTGCAGCTCTACTGAACTGAAAAACAAAACTGAAACAAGTTTAAATCTAATTATCATATCATCATCATCAGTCTGTTAGTATCCATCGTTGGACATAAACTTCCTCTAGGATTTGCCAGACTTCTCCATCATGGGAATTGCAGAGCCAGTCTTTTCTGAATTTATCTAGCTTGTCCTGCTATCTTACTTTCTGTCAGCTACAGTCTCACATATGATCCCTGGGGATCCATGTCGTGAGTTGTGATGTCCAGCAGTTTCTGCAATTCTTGCAGCATGCCCAGCCCATTGCTATTTGAGTTTTCTAACAGTTTCGATGATGTCTTGAACTCCTGTCTTTTTTCTAATATACTGTGCTGTCTTATGTAAGGTTGAGCTTGATTCTCTCATGTGCGCATTGATTGGTTCTCAGTTAGGATCAATCTTTTGGTTAGGTTTCATGTTTCAGCTTCAGAGGTGATTATCGGTAGGATACATTGATTTTTTACCCTTTTTTACAGGACTAGTGTGATTTTCTTGTCCTAGAAAGTCGAGCTTGTTCCACCAAAAGCTTGCCAACCAAGTGTGATCCTTTGCTTGATTTCTTCTTTTTTTGATGACTCCATAGAGACTCACTTTCCTAGATAGATATTGTGGTCTACTTTCTCCAGCTCTTAATTTTCTATTTTGATAATTTTGTCGTTGTCCCCAATATGTTTGTTGTACATGACATTCATTTTGCTGAAGTTCATGTGGAGGCTAAATTTCTTGCTTGCTTCATTTAGTTCATCTAACATGATTTGGAGTTCATGAAGATTCTTATCAAAGAGGACAATGTCTTCAGCAAATCTGAGGTTACTTGGGTATTTGCTGTCTATCTTGATTCCTTTGAGTTCCCATTCAAAGTTTTGGAAGATCATCTCAAGGGAAGTGTATATGTCAGAGTATGCAACATATCTACTGACACAGCAGTTCCTCCATCAGGCTACATGAGGACTCTGAGCCCTTTCAACATGGAAAAAGAATGTGACAAGGTGTTACCAGCTCACCCAATTATTATATGACAGCAATAAATGAACATTAAAAATGATAATATGTGCCTCGGTGAGAGCGAACATATCTGCAATAAATATTCTACCATTGAAGAAGGACCCAATTCAAAGAGATCCATTGAGAGATTTCCCGGTATCCTGGTAGGTCAGTCTACCACTAGTAAAATGTGTATAAGATGTCATAAAGTAATCTTTTCATTCAAACATTGCAAAATCAAATGATATTCATAATTGTATTATTCATGAAATATTGTTTCATTTATTTATTTATATATATATATATATATATATGAAGACCAATATTAATATTATTTTTTTTTCCATTATATCTGATAGCTGGACAATCAATGGTAAGTATTCGAATATTTGAATTTTCAAGTTTAATTTTCTTCTGCATTTTTGCAAAGTAATTTTTGCATGAAAAAAGCTGAAATAATGTGGAAAAATTGCTAAATATGTTCCAGTTGTATCTTCTCTATTTTTACTCTTGCATATTTCTTTAAAAAGAGTTCCTACGTATGACAAAAATAGCTAATATAAAACTGCTCTTGTATAATGATTGCTACCCATTTAGTACTTTAAATGAGTAAAATCTTTTTCTCAGGCTGGATATATTCATCAATATCTACTTTCTTTTGGAAATAGTTCTTATCTATAAATATTTTAACTGAAAGAGAAATTGTCTTGCTACTGTATGCAGTTACTTACTATAATAACATGTATAATGTTGGTTTCTCAGGTTATGTTCCCATATGGTAAAGTGAAATCAACTTTCTTTCTTTTCCCATTTTGAGACACTTTACCTTCTGCTATCCGCTGGGGGTCTTGGAACATGAGCCCTGCTGAAAACAGGGATGGTCTACTGTAGTACAACTGCTTGCTTAGTAATTTTTTGTTTTTGCTTCCATATTATTTTTCTGCATCATCTGATTGCTTTGTAAAATATAATGTTTAAATAGCCTTTACTTAATTTTCAATTCTGTATTGTTGAGGTGCATTTTATGCTTGAAAACAAATTTATGTTGTATATTCTTATTAGTCTGCAAGCCAGTACCATCTGAGGAGAATTATGTGTGCTGTCATGCATTTTCTAACACCATCCTAAAATAAACATTTCTGAAAAATGACCGGTATAAAGTACAACATATATATTCAACCTCATGTATTTTGGCATCATTGACCTCTCAATATTTAAATTTGTCACAACAGCTGAGTTCAAGCACTTTTCGTCAAATGTTGCCATAAAATTCTAGATAAAAAACTGCGTCAATGGTGGCTCTTGCAGTGCAGTGCCCAATTTCAATAGAGTGAATCATTTCAATTTTAAAAAAGTATATTTCTGTTGTTTATTTAGGAAAAATCAATAAAATTCTGGGACACATATAATCTTGTGCATTTGTAAAGAATTTTATCAGAAATTCAAGTTAATTATTTTTTTTATAAATTCTATATTGCCATCAGAGCTGCAGAAAATGTAACCCCATTCAAATGTATAAAATCCTAATTTGAAGGGATTTTTGTGTTTTATTAATGTCATGGTATTTTCCATATTGTTTCTGAAGTATATATTGCAAGGATTATGTCAATAAATGTGTAATAGTAGGTTCCTAAACAAGATCCCTTGATTTTCCCCAAATTATACCATGACATTCCGTTTCAACTTTGGCTATAACATGGACTTGAAAAAAAACTAAAGCACTCATGAAAATACAGTGATATGCATTTTGTGTGGCATGCCTTTAAGGGTGATCTCAGGCTTACCTAGTGCTCTAGAAATGCAGATTTATGTTAAAATTGACCTAGTTCTGACACTTACTAACTTGTGGTTGTATAAAAGTGAATGTTTTAAAATGTTAACTAAATTATCTCTCTATTTTCGAAATTTGTTTTTGACAGCAAAGATTCCAGCCACTAATCTTGCCAAAGTGAGTTACATTTATTTTTTTCGATTAAAAAAAATGCACACACACACACACACACACATGTATGAGGTGCTACCCAAAAGTTTAGCGAAGATAGAAATAATGATGGAAAATGAAATTCTTTATTCCTAGTTGAGTAATTCCAAGAAATGTGTGAAATGTATGGGTTTTTTGACAGATGGACTGAGTGCTCAATCTGTTCAAATTCAGCAAACCTTTAGGTAGCACCTCATTTGTATGTGTCTCTCTCTCATATATGTACATATATATATATAAAGCTAACTTTGAATCTTGACTCAAGCTGCTTAAAGATCATTTGGGAAATTGTCCTTGTAACAGGTGATTTTGATCCTCTCAGAACCTAGTTTTCTCACAACTGTTACCTGTCTTTCAAATCTTTTGCCAGTTTCCTCCAAAGCATACAGTCACAGATCTTTCAAGAAAGCTTGCTGTATCTTATCAATTGACACAGGCTTGCAGTGAAGTTTCTAAGAGACATGTAAACATAACTCTAGATACATCATGGGAAGCTTTTTTTCTGTTCAAGTACAAAAATGATGATTTAAATTAACTTCAGAAATTACGAATAATCAAATAATAGCTTAACATAATCTTTAGTTATCTGAAAAGTGTTTTGTTTTGTTTTTTCAGATATATCTTAACTCATTGGAAGAATGATTGCTGATAATTTTGTTGATGATGTAGGAGTTTTGATGTACATTAACATTTGATAAGTGAATATATATGACATTAGCTTTGGATATAAGAAGAATCAACATTTTTAAGTTGGCACAACAGAATCTTCTTACCATCTATTTCCTCTGTTTGGGTTTGTACCAGACAAAACTAAACTTAGTAAATACTTCAATTCAAGCATTAAACTCAGTTGAAGGAGTACAATAATAGAAATGTATTAGGGTTAATTTCAGGGCACCTAGGGGTTTGCTTGGTATGTCAAATGAATATTAGCAATCATCTTGATATTTTAACAAGTTTTCAGCAAGTGGTAAGTTATAATTGTACATATGCTATAGTAGGTAAAGAGACAAAATGAAAGGAAGAAGGAAAAAGAAATTCAAGTAATTAATAAGGGAGATCTCTGTGTCTACTGACTTTAAAAGAGTAGAATAGGTTCAAAATGACTCTTGTGGACTAAAGATGAAAGGATGAAAAATCATAAACTGAATATAGATTAAAATTTAAACTTACCACTGAGCAAGAAATTATCTTTTATTAGACTAAAAATTATAAACTGATTGTAGATTAATAATTACATTGAGCCCAGGGTGAATGCTTTAACCAAAATTTTGATTTATTGCACCTTGGTTATTACATGAGTAGGAAAAGGAAGGAAGAAGGAAAAGGAAATTCAAGCAAAGAATATGGAAGACCTCTGTGTCTTTTGTTTTTGTTTTTATTAATGTACTTGAAAAACTTTGGGAATAAATACATCTTTCATCAAACATTATTTTCAGATGAGTTTCAATAGGATCTAGGATTATTTTTTTTCAATTTTTTTCAATTTATTAATTAAATTGTTTGTTTTCAGTGAATCAGTAATTATTTAAAAACATGGTTTTGCAAATGTTACACTTTCAGACGAAGCCCTGGCGATGGTCAATCAGATCAAGTACATGATCGTTACGAACATGTGAGGGTAAGTTGATTTGTAGATTTTTTGTACTGTTACAGATAAGCAAAGGATTGTCTATAATTTTGAGATGGATCATTAACATTTAAAATGTTTTTCAAACACTTAAACTGCTTCTTTTCTTTTTTTTGGCAATGTTTTGGACAATCCATTTAGCAGTCTCCTCTAGGTGTACTATCCATATTTAAATAGGACTTTTTCTTTGGTAATACCAAGTTGAAAAAATTTCTGTGTCCCGTTTTGAGAAGGGTTATTAGCATTCAAAGAGTTTTCCGGATGATTGACCTCCTTATTGTTTGTGTTGCTAACAATGTTTCAGCCAATCCATTCTACAGCCATTTTCAGATGTACGACCTGAATGTGATGGTAAACAGAATTTTTCTGATGATAGCAGCACTACAATGCCGGATTCGGGTGATATTTTTTTCTGCCCTTGCTAGGCCAGGATTTACTCAAGGAACAGAAGAAAGCGATAATCAAATGCAAAATAAAGATTCTGGATAGCTGACCATATCTGGATAGAGAAAGACAAACACCATTTCCTCTTGGAAGAAGTCTGTATTATCGACATGGAATGCTGTTGAAAACAGAGAAAAATCAAGGAGGCAGCTCAGATCAACATATCTGAAATGCTGAAGGCAAATCGTCTTAACTTATGGCAAACAGTATTTTTAGAGATATTCATCGTCATCAGTCTTTTAATGTCCATTGTTGGACACAGATTTTCCCCAGGAATTACAACACCTCTCTGTCATAGATGTCGTAGAGTCAATACTTTTTAAGTTTTTCTAGTTTTTGTCTCCATCTAGTATTCTACCAGCCTTGGTTGCACATGTGATCTCTGGGGATCCATATTGTGAGTCGTGATGTCCATTGGTTGTCTGCCATTCTTGCAAAATGACCAGCCCATTGCCATTTGAGCTTTTTAATGGATTCTATGATGTCTTGGACTCCTGTTTTCTCCCTGGTATACTGTGCTGTCTTGTGATCTCTCCACATGAGTTTGAGCATGCTTCTCTGTCTACGGGTCAGTTTCTTAACTTGGTTCCTTGTTTCAGCTCCATAGGAGACTATCAGGGGGGTACATTGGTTGCATACCCCTTTTGAAATTAATAGCATCTGTTGTATGCTCACCTGAAAAAATGGCTGACAATACCTGAAAAATGAGATATCCAAGATGGCCGCAGTTCTGAAAATATGTACATTCAAAGTACTAATGGCGACTTACATTAGTTTGTGACATACAGTGTTTTTGAGTTATTGAGGGATACTGAATCAAAATCTGCTACTCAAAAATCAACAACAATTCTTGAAAACTAAGGAATCTCAAATTGCTAAAGGTATTTATGTGCATTTTTTTTTTGATTGGACAAGGTAGAAATTTGAAATGCGCTGTTGTAGATTTTCATATAGAGAAAATCCATTACCATAAACTGTTTTTAGATTGAATGTGCAGAAACTGCCTGAATTTGATATATATATATTGCAAAAATTTACTTCTTCTTTTTTTCTTCAGATAAGTAATTATATCCAGCTGATTAGAGTACAAACCCGCCTTAATATCCATGAAACA
This sequence comes from Thysanoteuthis rhombus, assembly GCA_963457665.1. Lineage (NCBI taxonomy): Eukaryota > Metazoa > Mollusca > Cephalopoda > Oegopsida > Thysanoteuthidae > Thysanoteuthis > Thysanoteuthis major. The sequence continues at coordinate 14,418,357 of OY735203.1, forward strand.
CTGTGTCACAGCCAGTAAATGCATGAAACCCTTGCAGTAACTTTGCTTTAGCAGCACCTAGTACTGCAGCTATGTCATAAAAGTAACTTATACCTTATTGATACCAAGGCAATTAAAGTATGCCACTGCAAATGCAATAATATCAGTATCACCTGTTCTTATTATAATTTCCTTGTTTTCCTAGCTAGCTGCATCCACCGTATGGATGATGATTGTTGTGCCAGCTTCTTTATGGTGACAGGGAGACAGTTAATCCACATATGTGGCTGCTGGGTGGCATGATACATTCTCTCCATCAGTGACATACAGTTCAACATCACTATGAACAGCCTGCACAACTAATTCACCAAGAAAAGCAAACAACCTTTTCTTGGTATATCTCGGAATAGTGTGAGACAGTATAACAATACTACTAACGCTAAAGAGGGGAGTACGGTCAATATACCCCCGTTGGATAAATAAAGGGTTTGGTTCGTTACTTCCCAAATCTACCAGATGATACCTGGCGAAGACCGTAGAGTGCAACGGCCAAAACATTGTATGAAAAACAACAAAGATGAGGATGGTCCGAATATCAATAGAAATAACCTTTTCTTGTTATTGTCATCTTGCAGGAACTGAGATCAGTTTTATAGAACATTTTTTTCAGTGACCCAACATCTAATGCAGCATCTTCATCTCTGATGTGTATATGCTTTTAAACTGTTTGAAAGGTAGATATTCCAAACTAGATCAGTACAGTGAGTACTCTGAAGCTGCTTTCTGATGTATAATATAAACGCATCTGTAGTATAGTTATTGGAAGTCTTGCTGCCTTTAGACTGTAAAAAGCGAACCACTGTAGGCCCATCAAGCATCACAGTGTCTGTTGATGATGGATCTGAAACACTGCATGTGTCACTCTCAGGAGATTTGAGTAGGCCAAATCTTAGGTTAACATGATAGCTTGTGGAACCTCAGTGCATCTAGAAGTGTTCCCTGCAGTACTTTGACCAGGTCTAGGTTTGCCTCATTCTGTTCCAGGATTCATTCCACTGGGGAACAGGAAGACAGATGTAGGTGTTCCATAAAACCACTTCATAGAGTCAGAGGACAAACATGAACTTTAGGCAATATTATATGGTGTTGACATATAACTACAATGTAGGGGAAATGATTATGTATGAATCCACCCAAAAATATGATAATTTCTTCTGCAGCTTCTTGTTCATGCTTCCATAAAATGTCATAGAATATTATGGAGAACCTTTGGAGACATCATGTGTGTAGTTATGCATGTACACATAAATGTATGGAAAAAAAAAACAGAAAAATATATCAATCAAAACAATATCCTTTGATCCTACCCAAAGTTTAAACTATTGGGGAACTATAAATCATATCTGATGTCTTGATTTTATATCAATCATAAGAATTGATTAAAAAAAGAATGATTGATTATTCTATGATGTCAAAAAATGAAAGCACCACTGAAAAGGATACTGGAATTTTCTTTTTTCCATCACGAGAGTTCATTAAAAAAGATAAATGATGTCAGTTAACCAGAGATGGACACAGAAGGTAATAGAAATGTTGGACACATCTGAAAAAAAACAAAAACATAAAAAGATCCTTTGCTGTGTGTGAAAAATCTTTCTTTTTTTTTTCCAGGTCATTGCCTCTCGAGATGTGGTAATTGCTGTTGGTTTCTGTAGTGACAAGATTGTGTTGTGAACAAAGGATTTTATTTCCACACTTTTGGTTTATAGCACCATAAGCTGACATCACTGGAAATGTTGAAGGAGGAAAGAGGACAATATTCTCCATGACAGAATGGAGAATATGCACACCCAGTATAAGTGTGGACATAGAGATTAAACAGAATATGAATTATTGTAATGAAGACACTAACAAATATTTAGACAAACAAATAGAACATAGATTCAGTGAAGTGACATTTATAACAATACGAGACTAAAAGGAAATACATGCAAAGAAACATTTATATGATCGATTGTGAAGAGAAGAAGCCTGTTTAGCTTAAATGATTATTCCTATACATTAAAATGAGGTACAGTAGAGAATGATTAGTTTGGGAAACATATGACTTGACAGGTCTTATGTTGTTTATCTATTGAATGGAACCTGATTAGTAAGAATGAGTGATAGGTTTGACCAGGCTAGATTATTAAAATGTGATTGGTGCAGTTAAGTGCAAGAAGAAGCTAAAGGGGTAAAGTTATAAGTGCAGTGTTTGCGTTGTCGCTAAATATGAGATAAGTAAAATAGTTGCAGTGTTTGCATTGAATTGCTATAAAGCTCTTGCAGATTCTCACGTCATGGAAGATTGGTGATAAAAGGTGATATATATATAGTCACGTTTAAAGAATGGAAACTTCACTGGCCATGAGGTTAGAAGGAAGGAAAGGAAGATAAAGGAAGGAAGTAATCAACTAAGAAAGTTAGGGAAAATGAATGTATGAACACGTGCCTTATGAGCTTTTATAGGAAGTAGATGAAGGAAGTCACATTTTGTATATGTGGCAAATTTAAGGTTTTGTAAGTTGAGCTAATACTTATTCATTTTTGTAATTAATTTTAGCAAAAGATAAAGACACTGCTACATTATCATGATAGGGGAGTTATGTCATCCATAATTTACCCATACCATCATAAAATGATGGCGGTATTTAGATAATTTTACAGTTGTATTGTATTTTTAAACAATATCCTACCCCCTTTTAAAAACAATCACAACTTGAAGAAAGAAAGGCAGCTCTGATTAGTCACTCCATAGGAGCTGTCACATGGACAACGTCTTTTGGCAGCATGCTGTGTTTGGGATGATTGATTAAAAATTTAGAAAAGGGATGATCAATTGATAAGTTACTTTCCCCATCTTTTGTTAGTTGGTGATCACTAAAAAAGCTAGAATTTTCAAAAAACAAACATGAATGCTGCTGGACAGAAACTATAGGATCAATCTGTCATAAACTTACATTGCAAACTGAACCAATCACTAAAAACCTATTTGATGGTGATGGAGGAGGGTAAAAAAAAAAATTAAAAAAAAGAAAATTTTTTCTTAGACAGAATAAGAAGTAAATGTTAAAAATTTTAGCCCTCTAACTCCTTTGGTGTGACTTGTATGCATGATACATATATATATACATATCTAGCTGGACCAACTTGAAAACCTTTTTGGACAGTTTTGGTTAATGGTCTCTATAAATAAAGAATTATCAAGAGCAACATTTACAAACTAAGTAAATAAAGAGAAACAAAAAGAGTTTGAAGTGTGAAGAAATAGATTAAAATACTCATGAAAACTAAAAAGACTCCCAGAGAGTAGAACCGTTAGCAATATGTCAGCCACTTGTGATATTAAAGAAAAGAAATTGTGAGATTGATAAGTGGGAAAAAGAGAAGTACAAGGCTTTGTGAAAAATATTATAGAGCAGTGGTTCCCTAAACTTTTCTATTAACTGTGCCCTTAGTGTTTAATGATTTTTTTCACAGCGCCCCAAGTAAAAATATTAATCAATTTACTGTCATGTGGTTAGGTTAGTTTGATTAAAAAATATAATAACTCATGTAATTATTCTAAATCCAATAATAAGTTGTGTCTTTGTTTTTGTTTTCTAATAATATTAGAGAATATTCTCATTTCACAGATATCCAAAACGCACTTAATTGTTGGCTTATTTTGTTTTCAATGAACATAATTTCCTATCACTGTGACTGAGCTGATTGAATTGTGATTGTCTGGAATTATATGAATTTTTGAATATACTGCAGCACCCCTGATTACTGTACCCAGGGGCACCATGGCGCATAATTTGAGAATCACTTTTATAGCTACTAGGGATGTTGAATAGTTTCTGCAAACATCAAAACTCTACTAAAAGCATTCATTCTAGTATGCAGTTTCTTATATAATCAATTTCTAATTAATCGTAATTAATCAATTTTCACGCAATTAGCACAAATAAAATCAAAGGCAATAACCTGCAAGACTTTTTTTTACATAATCTGATAATCTGCACATCTCTGTAATCTTCCAAAACTTCCACTTCCTCTTCCTGCAACTATTACCACAATTAGTAATATCAAATATCAATTTCCTCAGATGTATCATTTTGGATTGATATGAAACTTAGTCCAGATCTTTGGTTGAAGCATCATCATATTCCTCTTACTATAACACATCTAGTATTGCAGCTGCTGCTACTACTAACTCGTTTAAAATCCATTTGAAATATGGATGTAATGATGGTGGACGCATCATTGAATATTTCTTGTTTATGTAATTAGCACCAAGGAAATCAAGAGCAGTAACATGCGAGACTTTATTGATTGAAAATTTAGAAATTAACTCAGAGTTGCTCTGTCTTGACCACAATTGTGAGCACTCAGGACCAAACTCACTACAATGAATAATTAAGCAGATAACCATCACCTCCTGGTATATATTTAGTTTCAATGAAGATTTAATCATTTTAAAGAACATTAATGTGATTTTGAAAATAATAGTTCCAGACAATATGTTATTAACAAAAAAGAAGAAGGTTTATTTTGTTAATATAACAGACCACTGATTTCTGGTTTCTATGGTTCCTATCTGAAATAAAGAAAACTGAATAAAGTTAATTCTAGGAGTCACAGATATAGAATCCATTAGAAAATTCAATCACAACCGTTCCCCCAGGTTACTGCTGTTGACCCCTAATGGCCACCGGCTAAAAACAGGAGTCAGACACTTGATACCCAGCCGGCCTACCTTCAACATGCATGTTCATTGTCCCCTGTACAACCAATTCTAATCCGCACCAATCCCACATGAAGCTGATTGTGCTTAACCATCAGAACTAATCCTAAACACTCTAACATTTCAATACTTCTACCATAAATATACTCCATTCTATTTAAAAATACTTCAAGGTCTACTAATATTGAACCATGAATAATCCTGAACATTTGTAGTAAGTCTATCAAATCCTTCTTATTTTCTAACTATGTTCACCCTAACTCTTTTCTCACAGATTTACATTCAGGTCAAACTCACTGGTCTATAGTTACTGGTTACAGCTTTGTTACCCTCTTTAAATGTAGGTGTGACATTCACTATTTTCCGAATTTCTGTCAGTTCACTCTAATTTAAAGATTTACTAAAAATAATTTTTTTTTAGATGTCTTTAGATTATGTTAATAAATAGTACGGATAAAAGATTTGAGCATTTTTTAAAATGTGGCTTTCAAATCTAGTACTTTGGATCCAAAGCTTTTTGACAACGCAGATAATGTGAACAAATTTTTGTATGCATGTACCTAGATGTCATTGAAAGTCAAAGTAAACTTATACAAAAGTTTCTTTCATTCGAAGTCATGTACATGATGATAATGAGCACTGATAGTATGGCAAATTCAAATGTCAAGAAACTGACCATCAACAATGCATTTAAGTTCATGATCAATAATGTCATGTGTTCCATCTATCCTAACCTGTCCACATTGTGTCATATATTTTCTGACACTACCAATAACTAACACTGTTGTGGAATAGTCCTTTGGCCGGCTCAAGTACATGAAGTTGTGCCTTTGTTCTGTGATTGTTACTGAGATGATCAAGTAATAGTGTAGTGCCCACCTTTCCAGCTAAAAGTAAATTAATTATATACGGAGTTATCTGCCCTTTGGAAAGGATCTACTTCTAACCCCTATATCTCTGTAGGAATGGTAAATTCATTGTTCCCCTTTTTGACGTCACACAGAACTGCCAATCAGATAGCTGATTCTTATCTTTACCATATTTAAACTGTGGCAGTAAATCTCTCTCCCTGTCTGTGTTCTGACTGCATCAAGGTAAGCTCGTCTCTTCTCCTTTCTCCCTTTAGTTAGGATAGTTAGTATAGTTTTTATACACACTCTGTTCTTACACACGCATCATCACATCTTCATCTCAAGAACACATCCTAACCAAGTTAAGCACTATCATCGTAGTTAGGAAGGACTTCCTAAGATAACTTCTTAGTGGCAAAAGTAGGATGACCATACTGGCAATCATTGTATAGACTCTATCTCACATTTACTTAGTGACATCTCTTTCCTTTCATCAATTCCTATCTCTACATCTTTTGTTCTGGTAGATCCCTCCACATATTTGTGTTGGCAGAAACTCCGGTCCTTGTTTATTTTAATTCGCTCACAAATTAAACCTGGCACTGTTAACTTCTTTGTTTGTTCTTATTTCCACGTTTTGTTAATGATCCAACTAACTGTGTACTAACCTTGTTTTTGTGCTTAAGCAACGAGCACGCTGCTTCTCAGGATTTATCTTCTTAGATCAATTCTGGGTTATACACGTGTTAGGGGACTAATATATTAGCAACCTTAAATCTGGCCCCCGATATGACAATAGATAACTTAGTTAGAATGAAGTCCAACAAAAGAGGCTGTTTTATTTCTATTGATATTCGGACCATCCTCATCTTGGTTGTTTTTCATACAACGTTTCGGCCGTTGCACTCTACGGCCTTCGTCAGGTATCATCTTGGTAGATGTGGGGAAGTATGGTATCCATGGGAACCTCTGATAATAAAAGACAGAAAACAATAACATCAAAAAAAAACATCAAAACTGTCACCTGAGGTTTAAGGCTCCAAAAATTAGCACCTGTTGTCCACATAGCGCAGTGGTTACAGCATCAGAAAAATTACTGTACAGTAATCTGATGGTTCTAGGTTCGATCCTAGTGTGAGACAGTATAACAATACTACTAATGCTGAAAGGGGAGTACGGTCAATATACCCCTGTCGGATAAATAAAGGGTTCGGTTTGTTACTTCCCCACATCTACAAAGATGATACCTGATGAAGGCCGTAGAGTGCAACGGCCGAAACGTTGTATGAAAAACAACCAAGATGAGGATGGTCCGAATATCAATAGAAATAATAATAATACCTCATCTCAAAAATTCAGAGAGGCTGTTTTAGTTGTTTCATACATGTTTGATATTGCTTCACTTTGTTTCCATTTTATTTTTAAAATATAAAATAATTAGATAACTCCTATTTTTATTATGTTTTGATTTAAAATGCAATATAATTGTATGAGCTTACTGTAAAACATTTTTTTTATTGTATTTTAATTTTTATTACAAAATAACAATTATTCACTCTCTTTTAAGACTGTGTTTTGATTTTAAATCCAAAATGAAAATGTATAATGAATTTAAAATTATTTGGTATGAGTCATGGTTCCTTTTTTTATGTGCTCACTCTCCAAAAGTTTATAACCTGGTATGTTATTGACTATAGGTTACAAATGAAATAATTACACAAGATTAATTTTGAGTGGCCACAAAAACCATTTGTTCCTTGGAAATACTGGTTGACTGTAAAAGTCTAATATATCTATATTTCCCTTTCTTAGCACTCTGGGAAGGATTACTGGGAATCAATTTACTTCCATGGAGATAAAGATGAAGCTACAAAGTAAGTAACTTGTTTCCCTTTTGACTCACTTTGTGTTGACGGAAGTCTATGTATACATATGTTTGTTCATCCAACTGGTCAACAACTTTTTCAAAAAGAGTTTTTTTTATATATCCTTTTAAAATGATTTATCAGGAACAATTGATTTTTTTCCTTTTTAAAAAAAAAATCTGGCTCAGAAATGAAATGTGGTACCAGGTGTAATTCTAATTTAAAAAGAAATAATGTAAATTCATAAAGACATCTATGATATAAGTTGAGCAAACCATTACAATTAGCATTTTTAAAAAATTGTAGCAAAATTCTCCAACTAACTAGAAAGCACTCAGAGAGTGTATACCTCTGTCAATGTTATGCATTAACTAAAAACTTGATGAAAATCAGTTCATATATAGATACTTTGCATGGGAAGTTACTGTTTAAATTTTGATTTTCTATCTTTCGGACTATAGTATATGGAAAAATATCTCAGAATTGAAAAAAATTGCTGGATCCACCCCAAAATTTGATCAATTCCTCCTAAATCCATGGCCAACTTTTCCATAAAATTCATTGAAATGTGGCAGATAAACATGAGTGAATAAATGTACTTCTCCAACTTTCTTGGCAGAGGTAGATAAAAAAGCTCAGGTGCACATGTCTAGGATCTAGTTAATCAATGTTAAAAGTCTTATGTTTATGAAATGGGGTTTTGATACTTTCCACAAAAGGGACATATGTTTTGAAAGAATAAAAAGAACTCTTAATCCTTTTGCTGCCTTATGCAACTATAGTTGAAATCCGATCTGGCTATTATATTCAATAAAAGTCAATTAAGAATATCTGTATTATGATGTTTCTTGTAGATGTTTGAAAAATAGTTACTCAAATAGGGATAAATAATGCTTCATATTCCTGATCAAATGTCATATTCGGAAAACTTGGCCATCAAAAAATATGGCAATAAAAAGCAAGATAATATATATGAGAGGCAAAGGAAAAAACAACATCAGTATAATGAATCCGATATTTTTATTTCTTCATTATTGCACAGATTGATAAACTGTTCAATGCCATTTAAGTATGACAATGTGATAGATTTTTTAGAGTAGAATTATAATTATTCAAACATACATTTATTAGTAGCTGAGCAAGTGCTCAAGAGAATAGTTGAGAATACCAAATGGACTGGAATAGATTTAAACAAATAAGGCAAAGTTGAAGATAATCTATGCCTAAAAATGGCTAATAATACGTATTTCAAGGTCATGAATTAGTATAAATTCCACTCAATCCATTGCTTGTGAGTTATAAGTTCAGATTCAAGAGCACTCAATGCTTCACCCGTCTAAATGTAGTCGAACAAATATCAATGTTTATGATTAAATCTGTTCAAGTCTTAGCAGTTCATCGGTAAAACTTAATCACTTTTTCAAATTCATGTATTTTTCTATTCCATCTGTGGAAAATGTGTAGGAATTTTTAATAGAATCATTTTTATTACAATTCTCTGCGATATGGTCTCTTAGAGAAAGCAACATCTTTGTTATAACTCAGAATTCAGTTCATACAAAAATTTGACTTTGGCAAGATAATGATAGGCTTGAAAAATATTGAAAAATATTGGTCTATGGTACATTATATTTATAAATGTGTTGTGTTATAGTATATCATATAGTCCTGCAGCAGCCCATCTTTCTTTAATTGTTTATTCTATTCACACTGTCTAGGCCACATGACAAATTCACTGTGTATTAACAGGAGGTCCTTTCAAATAGTTTCAAATGATATAATGCATTTATGATTATTTCTATTGGATTATATATCCATTTCCTAATGGTTCATTATATGTATAAGATATGATAGTATTTATACTTATGGAAATACATGACTTTTGCAAGTACTTTGTAAATTATTTGTAAATTTTATATTCCATATTAGGATAATTGAAAATATTGCCAAGGACGGTGTATTTTTGATTCGAAACAGTGACAACGTTGAAGCCCCATTGGTAAGTCTAATCATATTGATCTACAGAAAATGGATTTTGGTAATAAAAACAATTGTAAATATTTCCATTCTATTGCATTTATATTATTATCCTTAATAATCTTTTAATAATGACAACAGTATTTAGTGCCTATAGAATGGTAAAGTTTGCCTTTGATTATATTGTTGTTTTGTTGCCAAGAGACTGCTGGCATTAGTGGTCATCTGCTTGAACTTTGGAAGGAAAAAATGAATTAAAGAAAAAACATTAAATCAACTAAAATGTACCAAAATTTCTATTTTCTTTTTAACATTATAGGATTTTGTAATTGTTACATTGGCCGAGGAAATCCGTGAGTGCCCAAGATAGAACCCAAGTTTTTCTTTAGATTCATGAACTATACCATGTGGCAGGACAAAAAAGTGAAGGTAGACTTCTGGTAACCTTTCACAAACTCCAGGAATGACATCATAAGCCACGCTATTCACTGTCAGGGGGACTTCTTAAGGGATAGGAGAAACAGAAAATTCGATATTTTGAGAATTATACATCGTAGAACAACTACCTGAAAATTTTTGTATTAAGGTACTCTATTAATAACAATAAATTTTATTGCAAATTGATCTTCAAATAAGGTAATGACAGGAGATCAAAAGGTTATGGTACTCAGCTATGAGTGAAAATTTCATCCCTCTTGGAGAGAAAATCACTCATTGTTTTTACATTACTGATGCATGGAATGATTAGAAAATATCCCATTGAAGATATTTATATTGATTTATAACTTCTTGCCAAAATTCAGGCCAAATAATTGGTTGAAAAAATAGTGCACTTTTGAAACTTGTAAATTTACAACTCCAAATGTAATAAGTTCATATTGCACAGAGTAAAAGCATAAATTTTGTCAATTTAAGCATGCAATATCAGTTATTTTCCAGGATTTCTGTTGATGGATGTAATTAAATCTAATAGCTTTTTGGAGCTAGGTCACCAAATGTCAAAAGGCCAGATTCTGCTTACCTGAAGTGTTTGTATTAAAGTACTCTATTAATTACAATAGTTTATGTTTGTATTGTGGACATGAAGTAATCCAACAGAATGTAGATGAAAATGACAATTGGAAGGTGAAAAGAAAAACTCGAAAGATAGGTGAGATGTTGTTACATCTCAAACCCGTCAAGATGCATTGAGATACACCCACAGAATAATAAAAAAAATTTGATATGTAACACCTATCTCTTGAATTTTCTCTTCACCTTCCAATTGTCCTTTTCATCTACATTAGTTTCTATGCAAATTGATACTCAGATTAGGTCATCAGATGGTCATGGTGCTCAGCTATGTGAAAATTTCTCCCTCTTGGGAAAAAAATCTGCTCAACATTTGGAAATTAAAGCTTTTACATTACCAATGCAGAGAATAAACAGAAAATATTAAATTGTCAAATTCAGCTTAAATACTTTGTTGAAATATGGAGCAGTTTTAGAACTAGTACTCTTGTTTGTTTTTCATCTCAAGTCCTACATATGGTGAGAGTCACTCTCAAAATCTATTAAATCTATTCCTGTATATATCATTATGACACTTACTCAATAGAACTAGACAAGTTCTTGCATTGTGGTACATGTTCCTCATCCTGCCAACTTTGTCATTTGCTAAACTTCAGGCAAGGGACTTCATGGCAGATGCATATGATACATTTACATTTTGTGCTGTTGCACAGCATTGCATACTCTTCTGGAATTGACCTTACTGCTTTTGTTGACATTAGTAATTCTTCTGCTTCTTCGAATACATAAACAGTTACATTCTGCAACATGGGATAGGGGTGAAGTAAAGATACCAAATATGCTCCATGTCTGTTCATTTGTAGCATGGCTTGTTAGAGGAAGTTTATACAAAGATACCGCTTTGTTGTGATGATTCATGTGAATTCTCAATTGGTCTATTGTTGTGCATTTGCTGTTGTTCTTTATTACTTGTACTAGGTATGCTTTACTAGCTGGCAGAATGTTGTTTACACTGCATGTTGCAGAACAAAAATTTTTCAAGTATTAGACCAGATTTGCCTTTAAAGCTGCGTGTTTAGTCCCCACCATGCTAGTATAATTACACTAAGTCAGTGTATGAACAGTAGGTTGTACACAGTAGGGTTTCTTTCCAACTCAAGATGCTAATTTATGTATTAGAATAGTTGCCAACACCAGGGCTGAACCAAAGTTCCAAAAGTCCTTCCTGATGGAGGACGTTCCAGTAGTACAATTATTTCTGTATCAGAAGACTGTACAGTATTACATTCTATTCCATTTTTCACTGCATGCATTGCATGAGAAATGATATAAACGTCAGCTTCTTCCATACCAGGACAGAGGCATAGTATTAATGTTATCAGACCATCTTTGTCAGAATGACTAGAAACCATCAGGGATGGATCCAACCTTCAGAGCTGAAGGTCTTCCAAGATTGGAAAATTAAAATATGCTACATTACATATTTATCATATGAGTTGGCTATAATTCTTTCAAGATTTTTATATCTAAAATTGAGATAAAAGAATCCCTAAATATCTAGCTGTTCCAGAAAATTATCTAAAAAATTATCTGAAGATTTGTCCTAGATTGAGGCATAAAATATTAAAAAATCTTGATATCAAGGCCTGAACTTTACCAAATATCTGAAAATAAGGTCATACTTTTTATTCCCTGCTGCTCTTCAAAAGTTCATTTCTGCTTGTAAAAGGGAAATTACTTGGTTGGTCCAACAAAGATATTTTCATTTAATTTTATTTGATATTTAAAATCATTATTATTCATTTTTATGACTTCTTTTTATCAGTCAACTTATTTTTTAAAAACTTTTTCAGAATTCTATCCATATCTTCCATGCATGAAAAAAACATTACCTTAAATAGATTATGAAAGCTTTAAACAGATGGAGAGGAGAAAAAAATATTTATACTTTCAATCGACCTGAGTAGAAGTTATGATTGAACCATTTGCCTTCCATGACATCCCATCCATTTCACATCTTCATTTGGCAAACCTAGTTATCTCTCTTGGTTAGGCAGAAAGGAATACTTTGAGGGCAGTTTCCTTTCCACAAGTGCAAAAAAAGTGTCCATTCAATGAATGAATTTGATGAAATGAATAATTGAGAGCTTAAGAAAGGAAAATGATAATGTTGACAACATTTCCTATGTGTTGCTTTTTTATATATGTGAATAAAAAGCTGGCTGGAGGTAATTGAATGGGAGGTAGGGGGCCATTATATGTGTGTGTGAATATTTATAAGTGTGTGTGTATGTGCGTGTGTGTGAGTGTATGTTTATATCTATGGACACATAGACCATTGACAGCTGTCTGTCAGAGATAGGGTTTTGAACCCTGCTGATGATATTGTCATTGCAATTAGCAAGTACCAATCCTACACTACAAAATTTCATACACTAGAGATACCTAACATTGTTTACTATACACACTCACCTATATCTAAAAGTTAACAAATTTGAGTCATAAACAAACGCAGTCTATTTTTCAATGCTGCTGTTATTCCTTCGCTTTAAGCAGAATCTGAATGTGACCTACTTATGAGATGTTATAAGGGTCAATTACATCCCTAAACAGAAATCCTGGAATATAATGATTATAATGCATGCTTGAATTGACAAAATTTATTCTTTTACTCTATACAATATAAACTCATATGGCTGAGAACCATGACCTTTTAACATGCTCTCATGACCCAATTTGCATTAAAATCTATTGTAATTAATCACCATCAGCAGTTTTTTAACGTCCGTCATAGGACATAGACACACACACCCCCCCCCCCGCCGCAGGATTCACCGCATTTCTCTATCATGGGCGTCTCCATCCTGTATTTTTTTGGCCTTGGTTTCGCATGTGGTCTCTGGGGATCCACGTTGATAATCGTGATGTTCATCAGTTGTCTGCCATTCTTGCAACATGGCCTTCCCATTGCCATTCAAGTTTTTTAATAGATTCTATGATGTCTCGGACTCCCGTTTTCTTCCTGATATACTGTGCTATCTTGTGATCTCTCCATGTAAGATTGAGCATGATTCTTTCACGTGTGCATTGCATGTTTCTCAGTTTGCGGGTCTGTCTTTTAGTTAGGCTCCTTGTTTTAGCTCCATAAGTGACCATCAGGAGAATGCATTGGTTGAATATCTGAGCAACCTCAGATTTGCAGATGACATCGTCCTTTTTGCAGAGAACCTACACGACCTCCAACTAATGCTAGATGATCTAAACAAAGAAAGCAAAAAAGTCGTCCTACACATGAACTTCAGTAAAACGAAAATCATGAGCAATAATCATGTTGCAAATAAGAACTTAACTGTCAAGATGGATGCAAAACTCGACAAGGTAGACCACTACATCTACCTAGGACAACGAATCTCCATGAGACCCTCAAAAGAGGAGGAAATCAAGCAAAGAATCACTTTGGGATGGCAAGCCTTTGGCTGAGCAAGCTCAACTTTCAAGAACCAGATGATCCCAATAATCCTAAAAAGAAGAGTATACAACCAATGTATTCTTCCAATAGTCACTTATGGAGCTGAAATATGGAACCTAACCTAGAGATAGACCTGCAAACTGAGAAGTATGCAACGTGTGCATGAGAGAATCATGCTCAACCTTACATGGAGAGATCACAAGACAGCACAGTATGTAAGGAAGAAAACGGGTGTTCGTGACATCATAGAGACTATTAAAAAACTCAGATGGCAATGAGCAGGCCATGCTGCAAAAATGAAAGATATCTGATGGACATCGTGTCTCACAACATGGATCCCCAGAGATCACATAAGAAACCGAGGCCAACAGAGCACAAGAAAGAGAGATGAACTAGACAAATTCAGGAAATACTGGCTCCGCGATGCCCATGATAGAGAAATGTGGCAAATCCTGGGGAAGGTCTATGTCCAACGACGGACATTAAAAGACTGATGATGATGACTAACATTTTAAAGTATCCTTTTTTTGTGATGTATAATTCTCAAGATATTGAATTTTCTGTTTCTCCTATCCCTAGATTCTGATATTCCCCCACTTATGACGTCATTACTGGAAATATCAACCCTCACTTTTTTGTTATGTCATATGGTTCAATTCGAGAATCCAAAGAAAATCTTGGGTCCTATCTAATGCGCATGGGGAATGCCTAAAGCCAATAAACTATATTTAAATTACAGAAATACAAGAAATGATAGAACCGTGAAAGAAATTGTTTTTAAATGAAAATCGGATTTTTCACTTTTTGTATTTAAGCCATTGATACTTGGAAAGATAGACATAAGAACACATTGGTTGTCAAAAGAGGAATTTAAAGAATTGAAAGGTAGATGGTTATCAGATAGTGTTCAATTTAATTTGTTTTATAATTGATTTAATACCATTCTTTCTTTACACTTTTGAAAGAAAAAGGAGGCTAATGTTGAAAGGGGCCTAATGATGAAAATAGAGTGAATATTGAAAGAAGAGTCTAGAGGGATTAAAGTTTTTAAAAAATGAAAAAAGTTTCTCTCTCAATTTTGATCCTAAGGGTAATGAAAAAGTTCCCTTAAAAAGTTACCATAAAGGCGAAAAAAGATTTCCCTCTCACAACTTTGACACCTGAAAGTGAATAAAAAAATTACCCTCAATTTTGACCCCCAAAAATGGATTGAAATACCTTGATTTTGACCTCTGAAAGAGTAAAAAAAGAGGTCAATTTTAACCTCTGAAAATGAAAATAAAATCTTTCCCTTGATTTAGACCCACAAAAGTGAAAAAAAATTTCCCCCTTTGATTTTGATTCCTTAAATTGGAAAAAAAAATTTCTGTAGATTGTGTCCTCTAAGGTTGAAAAAAAAAATCCTCCTAAATTTTAAGCCCTAAAAGTGAAAAGATTTCCCCTTACAAGTGCAAAATGAAAGTTCTCTCCAAGTTTTAATCCCTAAAAGTGAAATATGGAGGTTCCTTGCATATTCTCAATTTTTAGAATTTGTTTGAGAAGTTTAGTGTGATGTGCCATTGTAAATTTTCTCAAGAATTGAATTATTCAAGGGTAGAAATCTGGGATTCTAAGATTTATTCTGGCCAATCAAACTCATTCTTTGCATTGCTGATGCTGTTACCACAACTTTTTGGCTGATCCATCCCACAGCCCCGTCCAGGTGTATAATCTTTGGGGAAAGAGAGAGGTCTACAGCAATGGTAACTAATATATCAACAGCATAGTTCATCTCAGCAGTGTAAGACACACAGATAATACCATTCACTGCCACTCATCTAAGACAGGTGATTCTATAACATAGTTATAGACTATATCAACTGAGAATTTAATTTGTTTTAGATTTAAAACATAAATCAATAATTGTAACATTTTTGAATATTTCAAGAAATTAGAAGAAAAGAAAAATTAATGAACAAATGATGCATTAGATTTACTACCAGTTTTTTTTTTTTTCTTTCGATACTATTGTTGTGAATTTTCAGTTTTCTCATCATAAAATATTGTTATACAGTTTTGAAAATTTGGATCCCAGGATGGATAATTTGTTCTGTTGGACTCTTTTATCTATCAGCTAACTAAACAAAAGACTTTTTTCCAGTCAGACTAGGGATTCTTAAACTTGGGTACGTATACTCCTCGGGGTATACAATCGAAATGATGGGGGTATGTAAAACTATTGGAATTTTCAAGTAATAACAACCAAATCCAACTTACATATCTTATAAACTGGACGTACGGTTGGCAACAAAAAGGATCATACTGTAAAATCAAATCTTTGTGGTTTATATATGTATCCATGCTTGTTTAAGTTGCTTTGTGCATTTGGTATGCTTCTACTTTTTCTAATGCAAAACAAACTTTGAACAAAACTGTCAATTGGGAATGACGTACTGGTATCTCTGAAACTGTGACTATTATTGACTTGTTGGAAAAAGCCAAGCCCATCCATTTCATTAAAAATGTAACATCAAATTAAAGTATTAACAAATACTATAAGTCTATTTTCTGTTCTATGGTATCCATACATTCTACACTATATTATCCAAAAGGGCTATGGCTATACTGCCAGAGAGGATGAAACAGTACACTGGAGGAAAAAGTTTGAGATCCCCTGAGTAAGAAATTTACTTGTTCAGTTTAATCAGTAATTTTTAACCTATTTCACTCCATGACCCATCTCATCAGCTCAAAAAATTTTATGCCCCCCTTTACTACAATAAATCAAATGGTGTTCAAAAGGAATAACAAGTTAATGTTAAAATCAGAAATTCACCAAAATTTAGAGTTTTAAATCTGAAAGAAAAAATTCAAATCAACAAGAAATATTTATTGCTTATTACATGCTATGATAATACCACTTTAAATTTACAATATCATCTAGAAATACAACTAATTCAAATTTCAATGTTTGGTAATCAAGCAAAACCCAAGAGCCAGAGGTTAACTACAATTGGTCTAGATTTCAGCCTTCTTATTTTTCATCCGAATAGATATCCATCATTCATCTAACTTGACATTTATCTCATGTTTATCTAAAACAGATAATGCCACTTTGTTTTATGCTAATTAAATTAAACCAAAAAAAGAACTGCAGGTTGAGCATTTATAATGAAAGTCAAGATTATACAAAATTTTCCTCTAAAATAATGCTGTTTTTGGTAAAGACTGTCTTTATTAAACCTTCTAGGTTCTGGTCACATATTCAGAGAATCAGCAGAGAGCCAAAAAGTTTAAGATTTTCACGAGTCAGAAACATTCTGTAAGTATTAAACACTCATTTTCTTAGAGTTATAATGTTCTTCATTTGATGTGTATCATATAGTAAAAAAAACTCTCCATGATGCATGTCCAGTGGCACCTCACTTTCCGTCCGTCGTACAAAACTGCTAATGAAAATATCTCTTTTCTCTCAATGCATATGGCAGTATGACAGTATTTCTTTGAGGAATCTGACACTAAAATGATACTATAACATGTTTTCTCTTCGGACAAAAAACCTTACTCTACCCCTAACCCTAAAACAACAATAAAAAAAACATGTAAACCTTAAAAAGTTAATTTTTTCTAAAAACTGAGAATTCATCTACTCACTTCTAGTGGACCAATGGTTTTGAGTGATATCCACCTGTGTTCCTCTTAACTTAATGATAGCTCAGAAAATTTTTTTCGAAAAAGTGCAAAAATCTTTTGGGGGGATTGCAAAAATTGCACTCTCTGCATCATCATCATCACCAGCTGCAGCAGCAGCCTTTTAGCGTCTGTCGTTAGACTTACACATTCCCTAAGATTAGCCAGACCTCTCTATCATGGGCATCATAGAGCCAGTACTTTCTGAATTTGTCTAGCATTATGTCCAGCCATTGCCATTTGAGTTTTCTCATGGTTCCTATGATATCTCAGTCTCTTTAATATACTTTATTGTCGTATGATTTCTCCATGTGAGGTTGCATATAATTCCCTCATGTGCACGTTGCATGGTTCTGAGTTTGAGGGACAATCTTTTGGTTAGGTTTTATGTCTCAGCTCCATAGGTGTCAATCAGGAGGATGCATTGGTTGTATATTCTTCTCTTAAGGACTAGCAGGATTTTCTTGTTCTTAAAAGTCAAGCTTGCTCTACTGAAAACTTGCCAACCAAGTGTGATTCTTTGCTTTATTTCTTCTTCTTTTGATGACTTCATAGAGACTCACTTTCTTAGGTAGATGTAGTGGTCTACTTTCTTCATCTCTATGATTCTGATTATGTCTTTGTCCTCAATGTTTGTTATATATGATATTTGTTATGCTGTTCATGTGGGGGCCAACTTTTTTGCTTTCTTCATTTAGGTTGTCTAAAGTTATTTGGAGATTGTGAAGGTTTTTAGCAAAGAGGACAATATTGTCAGCAAATATGAGGTTACTTAGGTATTCGCCATCTATTCTGATTTCTTTGTGTTCTCAGTCTAGGTTTTGTGAATAGTTCGGGTGAGCTCGTATCACCTTGTTTCACTCCTTTTTCTAGCTGAAAGATGAAGGAACTGCTGTAACAGTAGATATGTTGCAGTACTCTGACATATACAGGGTCAACACCTTGTTATACTATTGTGTCTATGACCTCAGGGACTTCCGATGAGTCAAAAGGTTTTTTTAAGTCAGTAAATGCTACAGCAAGTGGAATTCTATATTCTGCTTTCTCTTTTAGTTATTTAACTGAATGGAGATGGTTGACGTTTGAGTAACTTTTTCTGAAGCCAGCCTGTTCCCATAGTTAGTCTTCATCTAGCGTTTTGATGATTCGGTTTGTGATCACTTTAATGAACAGTTTGTAAATGCATTTGAGTAGGCTTATTGGCCTCTAGTTGTTGACATCTCTCTTATTTCCTTTTTTATATAACAGCATTATGATTGCAGTGTTCCAATCTTCTGGGACTTTGAGGCATAACTTGAATAGCTTGTGTTTCCTGTTCATTTTTCTGTGTCCTTCATTCAGTGGAATAGTGGTTTTTGTAAAATTCCTGGGCACGTTCGACAGTTCATTTCGTCTCCATTGTTAGGTGTCCATTTGCTTCGAGCACACTTAGGGACAAAATAAAAAAAATCCTGAAACACTGAATGCTGTAAAAAAGCAAGAACTGCTTCATGATCATCTTTGTAGATTATCTTCATTGAATAAAAAAAGCTCAAATAGCAATCTTCACAAGAGGTAAACACCATAATAGTAATAAAGTATCCAGATACTTTACATTAGCAGTTTCTTATGACAGATGGAAAGTTAGAGTCCAGTTTAGCATTACACTTACATTGTAAATAGAGCCTTCTCTCTAAAACCTTTAAATTTCTTTTGTAAGGCCTCATTTTAATTTAGAAAAAATTAGTACATAAAATAATCTATAAAGATGCAAATGATGTCATTTCTTAGTCCTTAGGTATGAAAACAATAACTTCCATTTCTCTTTGCTTACTTGCTGGCCTAACCATTGCCCCAATCTCCCGAGTTGGTGATGTTTATCATTGTGACCCATATTACGTTTGACATGCCATTTTTCTGTCCAGATATTTAGATCTCAACTTCTTACTTTTACTTCTAAAACTGCATGTTTTCAGCAAATATATTTGGTTGTGTATATTTCAACGTTGAGAGCTCCATTTATTTCCCTCTCTATATTTAATGAATTTTTGTTTTCAGAAACCTCTTGGTATTATGGCAACCATACCTATCAAAACATATTCAATTCAGTAAACCCATTTTCTCCACCTCACAGAAATGCAGCTAACAGCATTTTACAAGTTTTTCTTCTATTTCTTGTTGAGGATAGTCCAACAACTAATGCATGGCTAACTCCAAATAGTAACCATATATAGCATCCTCTTGTCAACATTTAACAGTGTTAAGCCTCTGTAAACTTTTTGGCATCTAAAATTGTGTCTGCCTTCCATTCACCTCATTAATTTTCAGTATATATTGATATCTTCATTTTAAATAACATCACCTTAATCAATGAAATATCAGGCCTTATTAATCAAAGGCAACTTTTCCAGTCTCTCCATTGTCAGTTTTAAACATGACAATGAGACTTCCAAGATCACATATCTCTTTTATATCCTCTGCCTAATAAGTTTTTCTCACAATCCTCTTCATGGATAATTCTACTTAATTCTCTTAACTCATAACAATTGTTTTTATGTTCCTTTCTTATTTCAGCGTAAACATACATACTAATTTTCATATTGATGTTTACTACTAATGAACGTTATTTAAAAATGTTTATCTAAAAATACTTGTTTTTGTTTCCCTTTGTATGGACTGACTGTCTTTGTTTGATTTTATTTGCGCAAGTGCTACTTACTAAATCAAATATGGCTGGATCTTATTTTTGCATGTGTAAAAATATGAAATCAAAAAAAAATTCACTCATGATTTTCAAAATGGCAATTGTGCCATCGCTAACTTTCTTCATATTTTGTTTTTTTGAGCTAGTTTCCCCTAGGACTAAAATAATCCCTTTTATTTATAGTATAATGCCTTATTCCAATACATAACATTCACATCCATTATACTTTCTCTTAGAACTGACAAATGTCCAGTTCTGAAGGTGTAATTGATTGAAAGCATGAAAATAAAAAGAAAAAAAATTCTAAGAGACCGGCAATATAACCATAACTGAATCTTGATCTATTTTAGTTTTTGATTAAAGACATTTTCTATTGTACCTAGTTTTCTTCCAAAACATTTTTTTATGGTTAGTGTAGCACTCTTTTTTACACATTATATATATCTTCCAACTTGGGAATAGAGCATTCTGGTGGATGGGGAATTTATGCGTGAGTGAATATATCGCTTAAATTCAACCTTACTGCGTGGGGCAGAGGTAGGATGTCAGCCTCTCAGTCTTGAAGCAAAGGGTTCAATCCTGCCTCATGGTACTGGATGGGATAATGGATTGTCTTTAGCCACACTGAGGAGTTGTAATACAACGAAACAGCTGTCTGGATGACACAATTATTTAATTATTATTATATATATATAAATAGATGACAAAACAAGAGTATATATACAATATCTTTACTTTTTTGTTTAGTAAATATCTCGCAAATATGTTTGGGTTGATGTGTTCATCCTCAGTGAAAATGGCCATATAGATAGGGTTAGTGTCACTAGAGATTTTATTCTTTCAACTGATAAGAACCAATTTTGGTCTTATGGCATATGATGCTTTATATGTTGCTTCCCATCTACTTTGAATGATTTGTGTGTGTGTAAGGAATACGTTGAGTCTGTTTTGAGGGATAATCTGTCATTGATGTTCAAATTATATCCTTAATATCAACAGGGAAAAATGCCCCAGGAAATACTACTATATCAAATATATAATCAGTATTTTTTTTTTTCCAGAATATCATGTATTACATGAAAAAGGATTCGGAATTTGAATCTGTTGAAGAACTCATCTTCTATTACATCTATAACAGCATATCTACAGAGGAAATTTTCAAATTGACAGAGCCTTATCTTTTTGCTAAGTGATAACTGGACTTGAAGATTCCTGGCTATTATTGGACAATTACAGAACAAAACTTTTTTTTACATGTTTACAACTCTCTCTCTCTATCTATATATATATATATATATATATATATATATATATATATATATATATATATATATATATATATATATATATATAATGTCTTTTATAAATATCAATCATAAACAAAGTATCTATTTTGATTTGTAAACAAGGTACCTTTTTTTTTTCTTGTTCAAGACATCTTTTCCAATGTAAACATAGTATTTTTTGTGGACCAATTTTCTTTGTTATGCAACATATTGAAATACATTTATTCTTCAAAGGTGCTGATATTCATAATTCTTGATGTTACATACTTAGATTTACTTGGTTGTGTACACAGTAAGCATTCTTAAATCTCACAAATTGATTAAAGAGCAATCTTTATAATTGGTTTATCAAAAAAATTGAATTTTTCAATTTGATTTATAAATCATCAAATTACAACATAAGTTATTTGAAAAAACAATATGTTCAACTACCCTAAATGTTTTGTTAAACACAGAGGCTCAATATTGATAGATATGTAAGATATTTCATCCCAGTTGACTTGCCATTGAAAAATGATTTAATGATTTATTTTACAATAAAACAATGCAGAAAAAATGAACTTATTTTTTTAAATCATATAAGATTTGACATCATTTTTTTTTGTCATGTGAAAATTTTTGTTTTTGCAGAGGTTAAATTGTTTTTTATACTTAACACATTTAAAGTTTGGATTTTACTTTTTTGCAAGCAACTCTGGCAGACCATGGAGGCACCACAAATGACTTGGACAACCAGCTTCCTCCATCTCTCTATGAGAATCTCTCAATTACATACCTGTCCATCCCATCTCTTCCTACCTCTCCTGTTCCCTCCTTATAATGCAGCTTGCAGAATTGTCTTGGCAAGCCCCACTGATTGTGTAACATAACAATTCTATCTGTGTAAATATATAACCTGGTCACAGTTGGACCAAATGAACCAAATACATCTTTGGTTGAATATACACTACCACCATTGTATCATGTGAGTCCATATACGGCTACATCTTTTTCAGGATCCAAAAATAACTACATCATTAAAACCAGATGAAATCCAATTTGTCTGCTGTTGTATTCTTGTCATTAACCCAGTCCTGATAGCTAATGCTTCACAACACCTAATACATCAATATTATCTATTTCAGTAATTCGACAGCCAGGTCTATAATAAACCTTATTTGTATCTTGGCTGTATTTTCCTATTGAGCCCTGCAATTTCTAAGACCGGCCTTGTTTCTATTATCAATGATAAATCATCAAGAAGGCATGAGACCTGAATTTTTGCCCTCCTAAATTGCTAAATTTAAATCAATTTTTCATATTTTTACTGGAATTATTTTTTATTGAAGCGATTCAATTGGTGAGATTTTACAGAAGTTACTTTTTATAGAATATTTTTCAGTAAATGTTTTATATATATTAATAGACCAGACTATCATTGAAAGAAGGGTCACTTCAAGGCAGAGAAATTAAAATGACTATTTTGAGGTATCCATACCCCCAGGAATTCCAAAGTGATGGTGGTTCTAAGGGGTAAAATAGCGTGTTGAAACATGTGCATTTTTTAGATTTGCTTTTGCATACAGCAGTACACACTATATTGATAAATTCCTTGATCCACACCAAAATTTAACCACTTTTTTCTCACTTCACTGCCCAACTTTCCACAAAACATCAGACTTTGTATCTATATCTTTTATGTAAGATGTAACAAAAACTGCTGCTGATAAATTGATGCCTCCTCTCTCCTCATATTTGCTTTGTATTTTGTGGGTAAATCAATGATAATTTCTTCATTGGCAATTTCTAATTCACATGAGTGACAGATTGTAGTTAGTAGTTAAAATTATAATATATAATTCTAACTACAATCTGTCACTCATGTGAATTAGAAATTGCCAAGGAAGAAATTATCATTCATTTATTCACAAAAAAAAAATGTACACCTGCATTCCAATTGTTTTTTTATACACACACACACAGTTCGCTCATCATAATGCAGAATCACTTATAATGCTGTTTGAGCATGGACCTCAATTTTCAAAACATTTGGCTCTCAAGATAATGACTAAAGTGAAAAACCTTTAAAAATGTTATGCACTGGGCCTAATAATGTTGAATTTTGCCATCAGTACAACAAACATATTGAAACTAGAAGTCAATCAGGTCAGTGTTCCCAACTCAAAAATATTTTTCACACTAGTTAGATAGCCAAAAAACTGTAAATTCTCTAACATGGTAGAAAATTATGGACCCTGACTGCCACACTATAACGGGTCTACAGTGTATATCCAAATCAAAAGAAAATTATTAAAATGTGAATGATGCCTGTTTTCGATCATTTTCTGGAAAAATGACAAGGTAAAGGTGAGACATAAACCGTTAATGCATTATAATCTCACCATCTCTAAAAATAAAAATTGGAAAAAATTCTTTTTAATTCATTAAAATGAAATTACATAAAATATCTTTAACAAAATTATTTCTTTCTATTAATTAGTTGATAGATTACAAATTAACACAGATGAAAATAAACAACACAATGAATGAAAAAAAATGTCTTATCTACCTTTTTACCTTTATTTCTAATCAACAATGTATTGATCTGATATCAATGCAATTAAAAGATTAAATGTCTTCTATCTGCTATCAATCAAGATTCCAAACCACAAATTAGGATGGAAACAGTTCATCCCAACGTGCCAAACTGTCTTTTTAATTTCCTTTCAACACACATTTCCAAACGCATCAGCAACTTTATTCAAATGAGATTTTAAATAGTATAATCAGATTTCAGGACCTATAACATTTGTAGCTATAAAGTTAGCTGAAAAAATCCAGCAACTTTAAGTCACATTTGGTCATCTCAAAGCACCAAGGGAGGCAACACTTTTTCACATCCACAGCAACCAATTTACATCCATGTGTGCAAGTTTTACTTTATTTTTATAAATATGGTTAAGAAATAAAAACTATTATTTGGAAAAAAAATATATATATTTTAAGAACCATTGTATGAAATCCTGGGCAAATTAAAGAGAGAGAAGCAATTCATAGATTATATAAACAATATTTGGATTTCAGGCATCATAACATTTGCAGCTAAAAAGTTAGCTACAGATGAAAAGTGTAAATAATCCAGCCATTTAGGGAACCAAGGGAGGCAACTCATTTTGCTATTTATTGCAGCTAATTTACATCCATGCATGCAAGTTTTACTGATTTATTATTCAAAGAGTGCATAACTCTGCCAACGCCATTAAAATCAGTTCATATATATCTACGATGTGGGAGAAGTAACTATATAAATTTCTGATTCTACCCAAAAATGAAATCAATTTTCCCTCACCCCTTGGCCTACCCTTCCAGAATATTTTACTGAAATCCATTGAGAACTGCAGAGTGTGGACGAACAAATATGAGTAAATAACCTCTGTCTAACTTCTATGGCAGAGATTAAAGCTAGTCAAATTAGTAACAGAAATACAGTGGAATCTCAGAATAAGAACAACTTTTTCAAGAGGAAAAAAAAATTGTTCTTGTACTCAAACCGTTCCCTAATATCTAAAACAATAGGAAGCTAGTCAGTTTCTCTCCAGTCAATGTAACTAATTGAACAAAAGAAGGAAATTTACTTTAAATGATTTTTAAAACAAAATAGTGAGTTTAAAAAAAAAAAATTAAATAGATTAACAAAAGACGGGGAATATATTTTTTGCTTTAGAAATATCAATCTTTTACAGGTTTTATTGACCGATATTTTGACATAAAAATATTTCGTAAGGGGTAAGTTTTGGCAGTCTGGAGCAGATTTATCCAATTTATATTATTTCTTATGGGAAAAATTGATTCAATATACAAACACTCCGATATCAGAACAACAAGTCAAGTTCATATATTGAAGCTCCGATGTAACTTCATTCCACTTTAAATGTAAAAATATTAGATGTAAAACTAACCTTTTAATTAACTTAGTTTTCTTTAATCAACTCTTTATTGCAGCATAATAAAAATTTCTTTAGCAAAGTTTAATCTTTAAGCAGTCAAAAATGGATAGTTTCATAGGACTGATTTTGACCAATTACCGTATTCTTTTGTAAAGAAGCTAACATTTTTTTTTGTACTACATTTTTTTAAAGGTTGAATCTGTGCCATACTTGAGATATATAGTATGATTCAACTTTTCAGTATATTCTTTAAACATTTTCCTAACATAAGGAAAATAAAAAAATACTAATTTGAATCACTTAAATCATACAAATTCAGTAAAAATATTTGAAACAACTGTTATCCTTTTGACTGATGCCCTTTGTCTGATCTTGATTGCAACTTGCAGTAATTCATACTACACTGCTACCTTCTGACTGGTCACTAAAAAGAAAACAGTGATTGGTCAAAATCTGTCCAGTTTTAATGGAAGTGCCAAGGGCCAATCAGTTAGCAGTGTGGAAAATGGAGTGGGCAAGCTAAGTTCAAACTCTGACTGAGACATACTAATGCCCTTCATGGGGAAGGCATGAATCCATCTCCTCCTCCCAGCTTTGGGAGAAATAGCATATGGTTAAGTGAGTGATACCACTTCAGGTGCTTGTCGCCTCTAAGTTTATTTCACATGTTGCAAAAAAACCAAAAAAAAAACCACTAAGAACTCTGAGTCAAGGAGAACTTGTGTTATGTGAAGCCCAGGCATGGACGACTGTTGCTGTGGCCACTACTACCATTACTACTTAAAAGTCTATATTTCCTGATCAAACCAAAGAAATGTTGCACCTGCTGCAGAATTTAACCATCACGAGCAAAGTCCTTTCCCCCATCTCCCACAAAATTTTATTCAAATTCATTGAGGACTTTCAAAGATATTGAACGGACAGACAGACACATGTGAATGCATATATCCCTTCCGACTTCATTGGCAGAGGTGAAAAAATGAATTCAAACTATACACTCATACAAGAAGAAAGCAAAATAAATGAGTTATACCTTCAACTTTTCATAGGTTTATGGTACTAATCTTGTTGGTAATATAGATAGAATATTACTGCTAAAGCCCTCAAATTTCTTTTTACAAACACTTGGGTAATTCAAAGACCAAAGAAAAAAATCAGGCTAAAAATAAATCAAGACATCATGAAGAAGAAACACAAATACCCGTTGATCCTATAACTGAATTAGTTGATATTTGTGTACACAATTTAAAGTAAAACAACAAAGCATTTTTAAAAGTTAATAACTTAAAATAAAAAGGTTATCAACTTGTGAATTGAATAAAACACCAGTACCAGCAGTTAGAGCACAGAAGTAAGGACTGGGCCTGCATGTCACATATTTTTCTGCTCTTATCCCCAGCACCAATAAAAAACAACACAAGAAAAAATTAATAATGAAGTTATTTTTAAATATTCAATATCCACCTGGGATAAAACTCAATATCTATCAACAGTACTTGTGAACTAGGATCAAGTGGTAGAGGCAAAAGGGTTAGAGTTTCTATTCTGTGCCAAGCTAGTTGTATTCATAATCTTAATCTAACAAAAACTGATTCTAAACTAAAGCTCTTCTTAGCTAAGACAAACAAAGCTAGCATACAGAGAACACATACCTTTGTCAATACCATTGTCACTAAAAACTGAATGAAAATCACAAGAGAGAAAACTGTAAATGTACAAATATTAAGTTATCTCACTTAAAATGTAAAGCTAGCCTTTCATTAATTTTTTTATTTTATTCTTTTGCCTTGGAATAATAAAAATGATATATCTCTGTCAAAAAACAAATTCCTGGTTCCATCCCAAATTGAATAAATTCTTTTATGGCTAACCTTTCCACAAAATTTCATTGAAATTCAGAGAACTTGGAGGTATTGCGTGGACAACCAGTAAGACAAACAAACTCGATGGAATGTGTATATATCTTCAAACTTCGTTGACAGAGTTTAACCAGATCAAGTCAGAATTTCTAAGATGAAACTTATTTGAACTGGTGTCTTCATCTTGGTGACTATAGTCACAACATTTTAGTCATTGTACTTGCTGATCTTCTTCAGGTTTCTACCAAATTTGGTAATTTCAATCCAAACCTTTCATTAAATTATATTTTAGATTATTCTCATTCTGCTGTCTATGCTGATATATCATTAATCAATTTTTCCTTGTGATGCCACTTCTTTTCATTCCACTGACCCAGTGTAGGTGAATTTGACTGCCTGACCAAGATATCAAGGATTGAACTCATGACTATCACTTACATTGCATACACTTAATGTCTGTATCCACAAAGCTAATCACATAGGACAATGGGTGGTGGAATTCAAGAGCTTTAAACTTCTTTCCTAAAAACACTTATCTAGATTAACATAAACGCTATAAAAAATATATATATAAATAGTAGATAGATAATAAACAATACAGGAATAAGATTGGTGAATATGTAGAAATGGTGGAAAAAAATCGCTCAAAATGGTTTCAAATTTCTGGACTAATGCCATGAAGTGATGGTTAGCAAGCCAGTCTAGCAGGTCATGACTTGTGTAGTGAGTTTGATTTCCTTAGTGCCCCACAATTATGAGCCACAGTCAGACTAAGCTAAGCTTAGTCAATAACTGTCTGCTCTGTATCGACTAATTTGCTCGTTTGGACTGAACTCTTTGAAGCTACCTTCAATTGTAGATATTGAAATATGGAACAAAGATGATGCTGTGATCAAAATGATATAATGAATGGCTGAAAAAGATAACTTTTTTCCAAGACAAAAGCAAACAAAGACACCGAAAATTTGAATGATCTGATTGAAGGAAGCTGACAAGATATCTTAATAGTCTGGAACTATAAGTCAAACAAAATACCATGACTAACAGCTAACATATTATTAAAAACCTATCAGCTAATCAAGGAGCTTGATCTGCTTCGATTAAAACCTATCAGCTAATTATGGAGCTTCATTTGATCAGCTATAGCAGAGGACCAAAAAGACTATGAATTTGAGGCACTGTAGAGAACAG
>OY735203.1:14449390-14476890 GCA_963457665.1 Thysanoteuthis rhombus
TTCAAGGTTTATTGTAGGAAAAATTAGGCACTGAGGAATATATATATAATTCAAGTAACCATTTTCTTCCCTAAATACTACTTTATTGGTTCAATTACATAGTTAATCAAAATGATGTAGTTATCATAACATTAACCTAGTATCCAAGTACCCATCTTGATTTTCAACCAGGGTTCAAATACTGACCACTGGTTCCTCTGTGGTCAGTATTTGAATCCTAGTTGAAAATGGGATCTCAAATGCTGATTTTCAAAGCAGGCAGACCCTCCCTGCTTGGAAGATTGCACAATACAATCTTCTTCCACATCATGTGACTTCATGCCAGATAAAGCAAAACTTATGAATATATTTCTATAAATCCATCTCTATATTATGCAGTCTGTCAGTGTTCTCCTTTTTCTGTTAATTCAATTCTCTTCACTTATATGTGCAGTTACACTACTACTTCTTTGTAGCTTATCTTTTCTGCATTATATCAACCCATTAGTCACACACCATGTGATGACATTAGACTAAGAGTTCCACCTAATATGCACAGAGTGTAACAGTGATACACACTTTTGATCAACTTTCTACTGTCTACAATCTGAACAGAAATAAGATTTTATACAATCTCCATTAAGTTTGAGAATACGAAATTTACAGCTAATTTAGTATAAATGTAAATACATCTTTCCACAAAGTTAGAAAAAGATACAACTCTCATGAAAGGATGCAAAATATAAGACTAACAGATAGCAAGCCATTTGGCTGAGAGATTATTCTTTTTTTTCTGTACCTTACATATAAATGCAAACCAACAAAAGTCAAAAAGTGCACAAGCTCACCCATTTGCTATAGGCAAATATAAAACTACTTTTTTTAAATCATTCAAAGCTGACTTCTCATTGTGCATAACTTTATCGCATCTTTTCATTCAATATACTTTAATTAAATCTGTTCAACAATATGTTTACTATATCTATTATTTTGTATTATTGATATTTTGCAACAAGCATGTTCCTTTTATTTCTTAAATGCTCTCTAGTTTATAATAAAATATGTATATTTTTTAAAGAATAATATGTTTTAGTTTTCATTTCCTTTGCATGTATTCTACTGTTATATTTGACTTGAGTTTATATACCAACAGTACTAAAGATATATGCATACATTTCTCTATAACTCAATTTCAATGGTTCCCTAAACTATTCAATTTCTCCAAAGCATGCCTTGAAGAATTCATCTTCAAAGGTCAAACAAAACTATTAAGAGACAATACATTCATACATAACAGCAGTAGTAGAAAGTGGATGATACTCCCAACACCAGGATATGTGTGCATATATTACAATGAAAGTTTTATCATAAGATGCTTATAAGATTTATATATATGTAGCCAAATCAATAAGTCCTGAACCTAATGATCAACATTATCTCTTATTTTTGTCTATGCACTTAATTCAGTGGTGAATATCAATCGCAAGGATCAAACATTGGGCTGTGAAAACTTTAGCTACTAACTCAGTATCAGAATGTAGTCTAATTGATGCACCTTTGTAGACATCAATATTTAATGCACTTAATGCTAATCGAGACAAAAATATCAAGCAAATGATTTTTCAAGTGGAGCCCAATAATAGACTCTTACAATACAGGAGTAGCAAAACTGTTCCCAGATTCAGTGATAAACTATAAAAGCCAAAACATGTAATCCTAAACTTATAAAAGCAGAGATTCCTCAAAATAACCTTACTTGAATAATAGGCTAAATATTCAGTGGACATGTATTTGGTTACTTCTTCATGGGGTAAGGTGCTGTGTGAAGTGAAATACTTCAAAAGCCTGGAGAAGAATCAGCTTGATTACAAATAAAACTAATCTCTGAATGGGATTAGTTGATATAATGGCAAAATCTTAGCATTTTTAAATAAAGTTAACTATGATTTTCCTATATCAGAAAAAAAAGAATTTGACATTTACGTAGGAGTAAATGTCAAAGAATTTTTTCTAAACCATAAGAAGTAATACTGTTTCTAATCTAGTATTCACCTAAAACAAAATTATTATCTGTTGTGCTCTAACAAGTACAAACAATAATTTATATTTTCATTCTTGGTACTTTTCACTCTCCTGTTTCAGTATTTGATATGGTTTGATAACTATCATAAACAGGGCTGTAGATGCTACCAAGCCCATACTGATCCAATGTAGGTAACAGCAAGGGAAATCCAGGAAATGAAAGGAAGGAAGGAGAGAAAGAAAATGAAAAATAATAACTTGGAGCAAATTAATCTGATTATTTTTTGTCCATTTGAATATACAAAATCATATCAGATTCTCAACATTTTTTGCTTTTTTGTTGTGAAATAAAGTCTAGATTGGTGTGAATCTTAACAATGACCATTTTACTGAATAGTTTTGGTCTGAATTGTATGGAAAAAAGTATTCATTTGTCTCCGTATGATGTTTACATTGAAAGTTATGTGATTTTTATTTTTTTGATACCTGAGTTAGAGTTCTCACTCAGGCTAACAAAGGATTAAAAATTAACTGCACGGGGCATTATTTTAGCTTGTTATCAATCATAAATCATGAAATAGTCACTAATAAAAGAAAGACAAAAAAAAAAAAAAAAAAAAAAAAGAAAAAAGTGTGGTGAAAAAGTCCAGAGGAGGGAGGCTACTTTTCCAACTATGTTTGTAGGCGTGCCTACACACTACACTGATCCACTTACAGGGAATCAATACCTGACAAGAAAAAACACCCAACTCATATAAAAGTCAATTTTACAATCAAAATCTTTGCGCCATTAGTAGGAAAAAATACAGAAAAATCCGACATAAAAATTATTCCTGAACATCTTATAGGATCCGAGATAGTTCAGAAGATAAATGAAGTAAAAAGTTATAACAAAATGTAAAACCATAAGTCAGTTTGCATTAGAACATTTGCCATAATTTTACACTTGTATTTTAAAATTCAACAGAAACAAAAAAAATCATAATTATGAGATTTTTATAAAATTTTTCTCCTAATAAAGGATGGATATTTTAAAAAGAAACTTCAATTTTGAAGTGAAAAAAAAAAAAATTTTTTTTTTAAATTTTTCAAGAAATCAACTAGATTAACCCCTTAATTCATTTGCCAATCCATTATACTAATAATTTGGGACCATTTATGACTTTTACACTCTCAGAAGATAGTTCCATCGAGAAATAAATTCTGTCTAATGCTGTCTAATTGAATATAGTAATATGGAAAAAATGCTGATCTGGAATTATTTCTTACGAATAATTTTTTTATATATAGTTTTTGGAGGACTGATTTTTCTAGAAAACAGATTGTGTACATCACTGGTGTCATTCCCATAATTCTATGAGACCAGAAAAGTAAAAGGATGTGTCACTCACTTGCTCACTCTATGGTACACCAAATTAATTTTTTGCCCAACAATTTCATTTTTTGAAAAAATACTCATTTAGCATCATTTCAGAAAGAAAAGGCTACAGCCATATTTTCCAGAAGTTGAAGACAAAAAGTGAAGTTAGTGTTGATAAAAATAGACATTGAGAGAAAATCTAGTCTTTGGAAAAAGAAGAAACCGCTATCACATTTTCTACATTAAATTTTGCTGAACCATGTTTGTCAAGGGACCTCAGAGCAGCATTTTTTCTTCATAAATTTTGAAATTGTACTTGATCAAATATAGCTACAAAGTTAGGGTTAGGTCTAGGGTTGAGGTTAGGTTAGTGTTGGGCTAAGTATTGGATTTTTTCTTCATAAATTTTGAAATTTTCTCTGATCAGTTTTTTCACTTTTTTAACTTTATATGTAGGATTACAGTTTAGGGTTGGGTTAGTTTTTCCTGTTAGTATTTGGGATTTGGGTTTTATATATGTATATGTATATATAGCAAACTTATTTTTACAATGATAGTTTAACCACTGAGAAATAGTTTACATCATCCACATATTTTGAATTTGATGCAGAAAAGGTAACAGTTGCCAAAGGAACATACTTAGGTGTGTCGCTCTAGGGTTGGTGGGGGTGCAATTTTAAATCCTATAAGGTTTATGGATAATAGTTCAACTACTGCAATTTCTACTGACACCATAAAATAATTATGGGGTCTGTTACCCTCAGGTTGGGAACCACTGCACTTACTCTATAGTGTGAATATACATTAATTGAATCCAGGTGACTTTCTCTGTGCTGAGGGTTCTATAAACCTCAGCTATGGCCCTAATTATAAATGGATATCACAATCCTTCAGGTGTTTGAATATTTAAAAAAATACTTAATTTTCAGTAAATACTCTCCATTTCTAAACACCATTTTGTTTTTGGTTGTTGTTTTTCTAGTTTGATAGAATCAAAGAAGAGGCAACAAAGACAGATAATTAGATAAAATGAAAATAAAAATATAGAATATTTTTTAAAAATCTCACCTGCAGCTCGTTTATGACATGAAATAGCTTCTTCATATTTGCCTGATTTTACATAGAGATCAGCTTGTCGAGCTTGTTGATGTGCCTACAATGAACAGGTAAATTACAATTATCACAATCAGGAGAAAATACTGGGTAACCTGAAAATTTTGTTCAGTTTTTATCGTTAGATGGCATCAAGAGTATTGGATTTTTTACTGCATTCAAAAAGTTAACTTTTCATTGAATTGTGACTGCTGTTATATTAGTGTTTTATTTTTTATATGTTCTCAAAATTGGCATATTTTTCTTCATCGATACCAACATAGTAAAAAGAAGAAAATGAAAATTTCCAACAAATGCTTTTTCATTTTAGGAAAGGTAAAAATGTGATTCAAACACAAAGCAACATTTGTGCAGTTTATGGAGAAGGTATTGTCAATGATCAAATATGTGAAAAGTGAATTGTGAAGTTTCATGCTGGGGATTTCTTGCTGAACAATGCCCTACAGTTGGGAGTATCAGTTGAGATTGATCAAATAAAGATGTTATTTGAGAATAATCAGGATTATATGATGCAGAAAATCAGCAACACACTCAAAATATCTAAATCAAGCATTGAAAATCATTTGTGTCAGTTTGATTATGCAAATCTGTTTGATGTGTTGTTTCCACATTAGTTGAGTGAAAAACACCTACAGGACTTATTTGTGTGTGCAATTCACAACTCAAACAGATCGTGATGGGCCATAAAAAGTGGATACTTAACAATAACATGGAATGCAAGAGAAAGAAGGCAGAAGATAGTGGAACAAAACAATAAATATGTGGTTAAAATAAGTTAATGTTGAAAAAAAAAAAACAAATTAGTCATTTATCTATACTTAATAAACTCAACAAACATTTTGGCCAAATGATAATGCTGAAAATGAAAAAAAATTAATCTAATTCTATGGCTGAATATAATTTTAAAAAATACTGGAAAGAAATTGTGAGTATCAATAAGATCAAACTTTGTCAGGGGTTTTATATTCAGGAAAAGCTACCCACTTAAAACTAATTAAAAAGAAAACATTTAATATGTTTATATAAAGTATCAAATTATAACAGTCACATTGATTCTTACCTCAGAATGATTGCTCAAATGGTAGAATATAGAGCTGGATACTAGGAAGTTCAAACTTTAATTTTAAAAAACAACTATCATCATAATTCACTGGAGAAGAAGAAAACAACTCCACAACAACACAAAGAATACATTCAAGAATATAAGATTGTCAAATTGTTAGTGAGCAGATTTATATATAAATACAACCATTAAAAAAAATGATACAGATTTCTACCCATCATATCCATGTACAGATAAATATTTAAACTTTTGGATGTTCCCGAAGCATCTGGAACTCAATAGATACATCAACCAAAATTAGCTGAATTCAGAAACAAAACATAACTGAAATTACGGTTTCTCTTCTGAAAACAGTCAAGTCAATTTTTTCTGAAAGTGAATGAAATAGTGAATATAATGCTGGATACTTCAGTCCATGAATTACAGGATGTAAATAGATATATCATCTACAGGCAATTGGATATGCCATCATTTTCATGACTTCTAGCAATTCTATTTTTAAAAAAACCCTCCATTCAGTGTTGCTACCACAAGAAGACTTACATGGCAGGGACATGTTCTACAGATGCCACCAGAGAGGCTTCCACACATGACCCTTCATTATCATCAGTCTTTTAATGTTCGTCGTGGGACATAGACCTTCCTTAGGATTCACCACACTTCTGTCATGGGCATCACGGAGCTAATACTTTCTGAATTTGTCTAGCTCATCTCTCCATCTAATACTCTGCCGGCCTTGGTTGTGCATGTGATCTCTGGGGATCCATGTCATGAGTCACAATGTCCATCAGTTGTCTGCCATTCTTGTGACACGGCCAGCCCATTGTCATTTGAGTTTTTTCTATGGATTCTATGATGTCCCCGACACCTGTCTTCTTCCGGATGTATTGTACTGTCTTGTGGTCTCTCCAAAGCCATCATGGAGGAGCTCCCAGCCACACTGTCTCGCCTGGTTTGGGTGAAAAGGAAAAGAATCCAACAACTTGGCTGGCAACTTTGATATATTTGGAAGCCAACAGGGCCCAGTGGAAACAATGCATCAGGAAAATACCAGACAGTTGATAGCAATGCACTGTAGAAACTTATTACTCCTTGAAAAATCATGATATCACAATTAGTTCCTAGGTTTTCAATTTTGTATACTATTCATCACATTTTATTCAAACCTTAGCGTAGCAGACACATTTGTTAAGCTCTAAATGCTCAATGTTATCATTGGGTTTATAAGGAATATCTACTTTAATGACCACATCATTATTCTTTTAAATTTTGGCAACAGTATTGTGGCCCCAAGGTTTACTAAAAGGTGGCTAATCATTGGCCAATAGTAACAGAACTGAGTATGTTAAGCTGAATGAGTATATAAGTGCTTTTTTTGTTCAAGGCAAATGAGTCATTAAACTACATGTTATGTGACAAGGAAATAATCACAGGTGTACCTCAAAGGTTTTCAATATATATATATAAAAAAAAAAGGTAAGCAGATACACATAAATTGTTTCTTGTTAGGGGAAAAATGTCTATAGGTAGTAGATGAACATTTTTTTTTTAATGATTCTTGATACAACAAATAAATTGGCTTTTATGGAATGAATAGAAGGTTGCATAAATAATGCTTACACTATCAGTAAATAGATAAGAGTTTTAAAAATTATCAAGTTATTTTATTGAATGACGTATTTCAAAATCATCATTGTAAATGTTTTGCTTCAATTCACTTTCATCTTATCATTATTGCTCTTCGTTGCAAAAGAATAAATAAACAACTTAGATCGAAATTAAGAATAAGTTTCCTTATGAGAATCCAACACACAGCCCTCTATGCTGGGGTGGCTCACCTAACATGCGACCGCTCTTGTTCACTAATAGCTAATTCGGGATAAAAAGGGGTTATAGATGGAGAGGAGACCTGTCTATCAAGAAATCATTGTTAGGCATCTTCTGTTCCTGTCATTTGATCAAGATGGAAAGAAAAGTAATTTTAAAACTGCTTATGGTACACATTGTGCAGTCTCTCCTTCGTACATAGCTGGTAGTATAGCTCTATTTTCGCATCGCAAGTTCTCTAGAACCATCCTGATATTTGTATGTTTTTAGAAAAAAAGATTTTTTTTCAGGTTTTATGAGCGGAGTTCTATTAACAATGTAACTATAATGATATAGTTGACACTTACTTCACGCTATCTTACCGGGAGTCGTGACAACCATTGGGTCCGCGCAGGGTTAGCCCCCGCACACTCCCGACTGAACTCGTGCAGGCCCGCGTGCCCCCTCAGAGAAAACTTGATGAAAGCACAAAACTCTTCATCAAAATATCGAAGAAACCTACAACAACCTTCACAGGGGAAGTAACAACATACTTGGAAGCCTCACTTCCGTACATTAACAACGACTGAAAGTAACGGTCAACCAGTTAACAGTTATATTGAATAAAACTTTCCTTATAGAACCGAAAATACATTTTAAATAAATTCCTGGAAGATTCTAGGGTTTGATTAATCGAGAGAATTCAAAAAATCCACCGCTGAAAAAAATGTTTTTTTTATTACTTGGTTAAAAGTAAATCTTAACTAGAACGGATTATTTTCATGGTGATTTCCCAAGATAGAGAATATTTTTTTAATTGAAATAAATAATTAATAACTAGCAAACGAGTGCATTGGTCAAATAAATTGAGTAAATTCAAAGAGGCCAAAATACACAAAACAAAGGTGACATACGAATGTCGTCTCTTGAATTGTCACCAAATATCGCTGATTCATACTACTACTCTCAGTGTCAATGTTGAGACAAAAACTTATAACTATACTTATTTTTCATTCTAATAAAAACAAGAAAAGAAAACAATGATCTTTTATAATCTATATATATATTGAATAAAAGAAGAATATTCCTTCAATTTCTCTTCCATAGTGCAATCTTTGGTAAACTATGTTAAAAGAATTAATTCATCGAACAATAACATTCAAGTGTAAGTGATAAGGTTAGTTACTATTGAGTCAAAAACATTGAACGAGTCGTTTATATCAAAATAAACTCAATAGGGAAAATGATTATTCCTTAAAAGGATAGACTAAAAAAATATCAGCTTTTATAATTTCTGTAGTTTTCTATGAAAGTAAGACATTTTGTCACTTGCGATGGATATCGATCAATCAATATCCAATGAAAGAGAAACTGACTAAAATTTACGACGAGTTGGTCAATTTCATTCAAAGTAGTATTATTCATTCAATCCTCATCATTCAAGTAGACTCGATTTTAGACACAAAATTACAAGAAAGAAAATCGTAGTATATCATATGCTACAAATCAGAGCAAACAATACAATTTAATTTTTACAATACTTCTACCTACTTTCCTTAAAATAGAATTAAATCCTTTTAATTTTACCTGATTAAGTGGAGATTCTATTGGAGACCAAGGAGAATCTGTGGGGGACCACATGTCCAAAACCTGTTAAAAGGCTGAATTTTGGTTATCGTCTTTTGTGTTGTTTAGTCTTTATTTTGGTAAGTAAAAAAAATGAACAGCGACAGCAAAATCTTGACTGATCTTGTTTACATCGGAGGGAGAGCGGAAGTGAACTTTGACCTTGTATTCCCGCACTGAATTGACAGACTGATATTTGGGAATTTGAATGATTTCAAAAAGAATTATCAGAACCACAAAATTGGTTTTCGCCACTTTGGTCCAAATTTTATAGATTGACATTTTTTGCAGACTTTTGCCTCTTTTTTTTTTTCATTTTGCGATATATGCCTCGTGAGGTCAGTTCCGGATTGCAGTGTGTCCCTTCTTTTCTATATGTTAATCCTAGGGAGAATAATTCACGGAAGAATTTGAATTTGAATTTCTATTTGATGAAATTTTTTTTATAGAAATTTCTGAATCCGTTTTAATGAAAGAGTCCGTTGTTTCAAATGTTGGGTTGGAGATATTTTTATCTACTAAATTGTTATATCAAGTAAAAGAGAGTCCATTGTTGCAGACCAAAAAAACAATATATGTCACACTCGACATTCATTTACAAAATTTTCAGAAATCTGAAAGCAGCATCAATAGTTTTGTTTTACTTTTTTCTTAATAAATGTTGAAATTTATTAGTTTTCCAATTAATAGTTAAATTGTAAATTTCTCGCGTATTGTTTGCACGACGCGATAAATGTATTTCGACTAAGGTGCTCAGTGTGAGTGACAATTTCTACAGCGTTTTAATCGGCGGAGGGGGGGTACTTCGTTTCAAGTTACATTGAAAACAATGGTTTATTTTCATCACAGGACAACAATTAAATACCGTCGAGTCTAATCAGATCTTAATTGGTTGACTACACGTATACTAGATACCATGAGCCAGTATTGTGGTTTATTTAACTGGTGAGTGATTCATTCACGAGTGAATTTATTACGGAAATGAATGAAAGTAGATGGTTCGAATCACGGGTGAATGACCTGGTTTTAAAAATAATTGCAAGCTTGAATAATTTCATCGAATAATTGAGATGAAATATAGTCATGTCGTTATATCACAATCCAAAAAATATAATGAACGGTAAAATAAAAGTTTTATTTCTGTTACAATCTGAAATGATTTGAGGGCTATGAGAAACAACTACTAACAGCAAAATTTTATTGCACTATCTTGAAATCTTACTCATATTCTATCTTTAAAAGAGCAACTACAAAGTTCCGAAATAAAAATGATTTTATTGAATTTTATCTTTACTCAATTCAAGTCATAATTTTCACATCTGCTAAGCCTCCATTTGTAGTTTGAATCAATTTTTATTTCTCTAGGGACTTATTTTTATAGTTTCCATTGACCTTTTTTTCATTCACAAGACATTGAATTGATTTTATAAAAATTGATCAGGGGTCGATTTAAAAAAAAAGCCACTGAATTATTTCTTAAAATACCCATTCCATAATTAAATACATCAAAAAATGAATTAGAACCTGAAGTTTTATTGCAATACGATAATTTGAATTTTTTTTGTAGAATTTCTGAGTGTATTTTGCGTACAGAGTTTCTATGTGGTAATTATTACATTCCATTGTTTACATTGTGTAAACCTTTTATTTATTTATTTTTTTTTTATTTTTTCGAAGTCAAACATCTTATGTTCCGAAAATACTGTTACTACATAGCCCTCCGACGGGACCTAAATCATATTACCCTTGAGGGCCTGATCGGTGGCCAATGATCGGAGATGGGTTGGCACTAAACCTAAGTACGCTACACATCTTCTTGAGTTTTTCAAAATCCAAGGGAGATAAATGAAGGTAGTTTATTTTTAGGTAATATCACATGATTACTTATACGTAAAATATCAGTAAGTCATACTATTGAGTTCTCTTTTAATGGCACATTAAAGCCTTGGGGCACGTGTTCACTCGCTCACCTACCCCAACTTTCTTAGTCAGTTACTTCTCTCTTTTCCCTCTATTATTTCACCGACCCCCGGCCGATTCAGACTTTACCGTTTTACCTCTATGACCAGCCACTATTCTAAATCTTGCGTATTTCATTATCACAGATGTTGTGATATCTCTCATACGCTCACTGACTCAATTGCATGCTCTCCTCACTAGCTCACATGCGTATTCACTTCTCTATCTCCCGTGAATGAAATGACAATGCATTTATAATACAACAGTTAAAATCATCTTCTGTTTTCTAATTCTCCTTACTTAAGGGAGTGCACATTGGTTAGATCCCATGTGTTTTCAGTGACTTGAATAGTCTTTCCACCGTATGTTTTTCAGCGTCTGAGAATGACCCCAAGTACCTTATCGGCAATCATAAGTTCAGCTGTCGTATATTGCCTCCAACTTACCAATTAGGCATAACACTGATAACCCGGTCCCCATAATTATTTCCTGGTCTTCAAAAGCCTTGTGGATTCAAAGCCTATTAGTTACCACCGCTTCATTAGGTCACTACTTCTTAGTACAGTGCTCCTACCCTTCGCTTGAGCACTATCTTCTTACGGAACCAATCTTCTTCCTTGATTACCTAATAACCTCATCTAAACAGGCCTCTTCTATCACGATCGATCCTACCAATGTTGACATGCATTTTCCTGTCAGCTTTATATGTATTGTTGCAGACGTCCCATTAGTCGAACTATTGATTGTACGTTCTATTTGTTTGTCTAAACATTCGTATATGTCTTTATTACAACTACGAACTCTGTTCAATACCCGCATCCTTATTAATACATAGCACTGTCAGGGCGATTATCGACTACCTTCCTTCATCAACACTTATAGTGACGTCAGCATGTGGTGGTAAACTCAAAGCACTTGGAGACAAATTCCTTTGTCCTAAACAATTACATTATCCATTCGCCACATAGAACCAACTACCATTCTTACTCTCCCTCACTCAACAAGGAACTATCAAACTTATAAGGATAGAGGTCGGGACGTGAGATCCAAAATTCATTGTCTTCAAGGATTGTTTATATCAAAATCTTGACCCTAATTATCTCTGAAAAGAAAAGTACTTTTCTCCAGACTTAGTGTACTTGTTGCTGTAAATAAAGGGTTCAGGAAAACCCAACTTGGATGTTCGAACAAAATGTGTTATCTCCTGATGGAACTTTTTCTTACCTGACTGAATTCATTTGGCATTGTACCTGACAGTATATTAATGTGTTTTAATAAACTGGTAAGGAAGAAAAATGTGTGCTGGTAAATGTCATAGTTTTATATGACGGCAGATTAATCCTTTACAGATAAAGTACGGTGGATAACCACATCAAACAGTTGAATAAAACATTTTCACAAAAAATACGTCGTTTTAATTTGATCAAAAGTTAATTTGTGAAGATAGCGAAAAAAAGAAATGCAGATATATTCGTTTAATCAGAAGGATATTGAGAATAAAACGTTTCACAAAATCTTTAAAACGTATTCACCTTTACGGGGGAAATAGTTTTGATATACACATACGCTTTTCAAAATTTATGTTGTTAATTTCTTCGCAATAACCTTTTTTTTATTTAAGAGACCTAAAATAGATATACTTCAGATCCAGAGATTTCCTTAACAGTAATGGAAAGCCTTGTTCTTATCAGATTAAAAATACGTATATATATATATATATATATATATATATATATATATATATATATATATATATATATATATATATATATATACATATATATAGTTTTTTTTTTGTTGAGAAATATTTTGGTGCAGTTATCCACCCTGTTTTGATTATATAAACTTCTGATCGATTCAAAACAACGTATTATTATTAATTTTTTTTCGTACGAAAAAATAGTTTTTATGAACTCATCTGCTATGCTTCGATTTAATAAACTTCGGATCAAATCAAAACCATGCATTAATTTATTTATTTTGAAAAAAAATTTTCTAATGAAATGTCAAGATGTGGTTTTCTGCTGTGTTTTGATTAAATAACATTTTGATCACGGAGGAGTTTTTACGATCAGTTAAACACGTACTAGAGACCTGATGGTTCTCAGTTGGAAGCGACTGGATCTGGAGTACGAATCCCATTTCTTGTCGCCTTCATCAAACCTTCCCTGTTTTAAACTACTCCTTTCTTATACCTCGTCATTATTATTTCGGTTTTGTATGGGTTTTCTTTCTTTCTCCGCTAGGATCTCAGAATTATATAATCGTGCTCGGGGGTCTTCCTTGTCATGTATATCGGTAGCAGACCATGCCCAGAAGAAAAGAAAAAGGTATATAAAACGAATTCAAGACGTCAGCTTTCCCACTTCTGCTTAGAGCCCAATAGGTTACTTCAAAGCATACTAGCAACGGCCAGTTTAGGGGTTAGCTATTATGCTTAAGAGGAGGTGGGAGGTTGGATTCTCGTGGCTGCTTGGCTGGTAGGTAGCGATGAGAAAATAAACCCGCTTACGTAACAATGTAATCATTTATAGATAAAAAAAATTCTCCATTCATTTTTCTTATAAGTGGGATAAATATTTATCGCAAAAAAAATCCTGTACAAGTTTTGAACTTTTTCTCTCGCCACGTATTACTTTTTCGTCAAAAGTTCGGAAGGCACTTACTTATTGCCTTTTAATGACATTGTGCCTTGAAAAATGTGTTTTTCTCTCTTATGGTTTTCTAATTTCAAACTATCAAGATATTTGAAAAATTAACTGGAAGACCCAGCTCATTATACAAAAGACATTATGCACAAATGTAAACTCTACTGTCATTCACGGACATTTGACAAAAACACGTGCCGATAAAAATGCCCGAAACTTATAATCTGGCAATGTTATCGGAATAATCTTTGAGCTGTTAATAAGAATAAAGATTGTTGGAATTCTCATATATTTTTTTTAAATTTGTAAACAATATAAACGAGGAGATATTTGTGTTAGAAAAGTTGTTTATAAATCACCGAAGCTAATCAGGTGCTTGGAGCAGTACAGAGCACATTTAAGGCTTTGGAAAAGACTCCTTCATGCTTCTCTACAAGAGCATAATTCAACCTCACTTTGGTACGCTTTAGTGATCAGGTCTCAAAACTAAAGGAAGATAAAAATGCATTTGAATAGGTGCAGCAACCAGACAGGCACTAGACATTTCACTTTTTTCCTACCCTATTCGTTTAGCTAGCCTGTAACTACCCGCACGAGTTCCGCCACCAGTATGCTGATCTCATCCGGACCTATAAAATTATCAACGGTAAAATAATTGATAAAGTGTAGTATGGAAGAAAAGGTCAGATCAGTGGAAATTTTAGGATAAAAAGAGCATTCAACACAAGGGCCAGGGGTCATAAATGGAGACTGCAGGTACAACACCAGCCTGGACTAAGAAAGTCTTCCTTAGCGGTCAGAGTGACGTTAGCTTGGAATGGATGGACGTCAGCCGAGAATGGTATTCAGTATATGCTTTCAAAGCTTGGCTGAACAAGAAATGTAACACTCAGTACAGTGACAGCGTCTCCTAATGAGTCGCTGATTCATCGAAGGAAAACGAAAGGTCTAATTACCCTAATCGGGTACTAAATGACATTAAATAAAGATGAATAAACCGGTGAATCATAATAATTTGCATTAGAAATAGATGACCCAAAATGCACACAGATTTTTCTTACGTTCATTACTTATTCATTTACGATTTTTTTTTCAATAAAAAGGCTATTTTGTAAGAAAAACTCATGAATACATAATTCATGAATATTTACATTTCTGTAAAGATTAGTCCCCGGAGAAATTAAATCAGTTGAAATTCGATTCTAAACAGCAACTTGATATATATATATATATATATA
Organism: Thysanoteuthis rhombus; assembly: GCA_963457665.1. Taxonomy (NCBI): domain Eukaryota; kingdom Metazoa; phylum Mollusca; class Cephalopoda; order Oegopsida; family Thysanoteuthidae; genus Thysanoteuthis; species Thysanoteuthis major. Next base: position 14,464,205 of record OY735203.1, read on the forward strand.
TATATATATATATATATATATATATATATATATATATATATATATATATATATATATATATATATATATATATATATATATATATATATATATATATATCCGATGGATTTTTTTTTTAAAGCAATTTAAACTTTGTTCATTAAGTTATTCATGTTCAAGCTATTTGCATTCTTCTGAAACATTGTTATTAAGTAATAATGGCGTTTTATCGATAAAGGTAAAGTTTCATCAACTTTGATGATCATCATTTTTTAAAAAGAAATTTGATGTTTTCAACATAGAATTATATACCTGCTAAAGTGTGTCATGATATAATAAGAATGATCTCCCTTGGATTTGACAGTAATTATCTACCGAAAATCTTATAATGTGATGACATTTTCTGTCATCCATGAAAATTTAAATTAAAAATAAGCTGAACAGTAGTTATGGTATAGGGAGAGTAAGAACCGGGTTCCTTACTGTGTTGATCGGTTAACGATACCCATGTACACAAATGTGTTTTTCATTGAATTTTCAGTAAAAAGTCAGCAATATTTTTCCAAAATCCAGTTAATTAATTATTAAATTAACTAATTTTCTCTGAACCAAATTTCTACGAGTCAGTTATGATTTTGAAAGATCATGGTGTATTCGGTTTTTTGTTAATAGAAATAAAAACCCAACATCCAAACGGTCTCGAACCACTAAGTATGCTAAAAAAAATATACGGTTTGTTGTGTGAAGCTAACTTGGCGATCTCTCGTTTTATGTCATTGAAATGCGTAACCATTTTGACTGAGTGAAACAATAATAGAAAATAATAGGTGAAAGGAAAGCATAGATTTGTTGATCATGAAGAGGCCAGCTCACAAAAAACAAAAAACAAAAAACAAACAAAACAAACTAGAATCAAAATACCAATAGTGAGTCATATTTTGTCGAAATAAGTATCATTTCAAATTATAACCAGAAAGCACTCAGAGAGCATTTGCCTCTACCAACCCTGTACGCTGAATCAATAGAAGAAAATTCCTAGATCCGCCCCCAAATCTGATCGCTTTTTTATCCTACGACCCAACATTCCACAAAATTTAATCCGAGAACTTTTGGAGATATCGTGTAATCTTATGATATGTTAGCAAATACATAAATGTATGAAAAAATGGAGAATAGCTCTCATTCGAGAACGAATTCCCGTATCCATCCCAAAATTTAATCACTTCTCGAGTATCCAATGTCCAACAAGATCGTCAACGAAATTTCAAAGAAATTAATCGAAAACCTTCAGAGATAGCACGGGGACAGACACGAACTTTTGTGGCGTTAATATATAGCAACGACATAGGAGAAGTAATTGTGCATGGGTCTGCCCCCAAATGTAATTACTTCTTCCGTAGCCTATCACCCATCATTTCACAAAATTTCATTGAGAACTTTGGGAAATATCGTGTGGACAGTCATGAACACATACATTTTTTTAATGGAAAAATATCTCTCAATCAAAAAATATTCCTGGATCAACCTAAATTTTACTATTTGTAGTCTAAGTTTTTGTGTTTTAGCATCAGGATCATCATTTGTAGTTATCACATACATGAATTCATTTAATAAACAAAGAAAGCAAAAAAGTCGGCCTACATATGAACTTCAGTAAAACGAAAATCATGTGCAACAATCATGTTGAGAATAAGAACATAACTGTCAAGATAGAAGATGCAAAACTCGACAAGGTAGACCACTACATCTACCTAGGACAACGAATATCCACGTGACCCTCAAAAGAGGAGGAAATCAAGCGAAGAATCAATTTGGGATGGCAAGCCTTTGGCTGAGCAAGCTCAACTTTCAAGAACCAGATGATCCCAATAATCCTAAAAAGAAGAGTATACAACCAATGCATTCTCCCGATAATCACTTATGGAGCTGAAACATAGAACCTAAGCAAGAGACAGGCCCACAAACTGAGAAGTGTACAACGTGCGCATGAGAGAATCATGCTCAACCTCACATGGAGAGATCACAAGACATCACAGTATATAAGGAAGAAAACAGGTGTTCGTGACATCATAGAAACTATTAAAAAACTCCATGGCAATGGGCAGGCCATATTGCAAGAATAAAAGACAACCGATGGACATCACGTCTCACAACATGGATCCCTAGAGATCACATAAGAAACCGAGGCCGACAGAACACAAGATGGGGAGATGAACTTGACAAATTCAGGAAATACTGGCTCCACGATGCCTATGATAGGGAATTGTGGCGAATCCTGGGGAAGGTCTATGTCCAACGACGGACATTAAAAGACTGATGATGATGATGATGATGATGATGATGATGATGATGATACTATTAACCAACTACCATGGAATTGTAATATTACTATTAGGTATGAAGAGTAAAATCAGTCGTAGTATCTATCACTGAAAAGTTAGTTATTCAAGGATGGCTGCAGCTGATGGTAGTGGTCTGTTCAGGAAATGAAAGAGAAGGTTAAATATATTGGGGAAATAGGGAAGAAAGATTAAACTCTTTCTTTCCCTAATACCTGAAGGCACAAAAACAGGAAGGCAATTGTCCGATTAGTGATGTCGAATCAATATAGTAAATGCAAGTTCTAACGCATCGAGAAAGGTGCAGATAACATGTGCATGCAATGGAATAAGATAAAGAACAAGATTTCAAATTAACAAAAATATATTTATTAAAATGTGTACAAATATAATGATTCGATTGTAATTCTCATTAGAAGAAGTAAGAAGTGAATGTGCTTCTAAAGTTAATCAATACTTGTTAACGTTATTGATAGTTCAATGTAGATAAAAGTACATAATATTTATATGTAGTTAAGAATGGCTATATGTGTGTGCAGGAAGTAAAGAAACTGAAGTATTGGTTTGTATGTTAGTGTGAGTTTGAATGCGCACGAACATGAGTGAAACAGCTGTTGCACCAAATTGTGGGAACAGCCTACCTTCTTCTAAGTGCAGAACGGAAACAGGACGAAGATCGAGTGGTGTACGCAATAGAAGAGGGTAAAGGTATGTAACATGTATGACCTATATAAAAATCTTAACACAACCTCTGAAAAGAAAGTTGCTTTTTTTAGACTTTGTGTCTCTGATGAGGCAATTTTTAGAATAAATATCTAAATGTACATGTTGCTATAGATAAAGTGTTTAGGAATGTCTAACTTGGGTGTTCGAGCAAAATGTGTTATCTCCTTATGAAATATTTTCTTACCTGACTGAATTTATTTGGCATTGTACCTGACGGTATATCCTTGAGTGTTTGATTGAACTGATTTGGAAGAAAAATGTGTGGTCAGGTGAATGCTTTATTATTTCAAATGACTGCAAATATCAACCCGTTACAACCTCACTAGATTTGCCCAAACAGTCACTGAAATGTTCTTTCGTTCCAATAGTATGCAGAATTTCGATTCTGTCTTGTTGGATGGTCGTTGTTTTTCTACTTTCCGTCTTAATACATTCCGCAAGTGCTCAATTGGATTTAAATCCGGTCAAATTCAAGGCCATTTGAACTCTGTTACCCTTTCAGAAACTCTGCTTTTTTGTTTCCTCTAAAACTTATCATCTTCAGGCTCTGAAGACAATGCTATCTTCTGTCATTTTTATTTACTAGCGATTCAATTTAATAAGTTCTTTCCTGCAATAATTCGTTAAAGTTTTTAAAAAAAAAGAAAAAAAAAAGGCAACATTTTTTCATTCAGGGGAAATTTTTTTCCGGGGGCTCAAAATTACAATGTATGGAAAAAAAATCTTTAAATCAAAAACGAATTACTGGATTCGACCCAAAATTTTTTTCTCGATTTACGTTAGATGAATTTTCCAAAAATGCATAGTGTCAAACTAGAACAAAAAATGTCCCAAGGGATACCCAAATTATACAATTGACTCTATACAATCACTTCAAGCCATAAATTAAAACGTCAGTATACCAGGCCTTTCCACACATTATGAACAATGGGACATAATGTTCTTATTACATTTTGCACTATTAAATAAGGCTTATGAACTTATTCTAAACTACGTGATAAAAAACTGACAAACAGGTACGTATTGTTTTAATAATATACATATTTGCTCATGCATCAAATATGCAAATAAAATGGTCCCCTATACTTTTAGTTAAGAATTGAATACGAAACCCTTCTTTTAGCTAGAAATCAAAAACGTCACTTCCTTCGACGACTCTCTATAAAAATCCTGAACACACGTGGTCAATCGCTTATTGGCACCTGCGCTTGTTGCCGGCTTCTCTTTCTCTTGCTTTCCTCCTCTCAAAGATCGATATCATTTTGGCAGCCTCTCGGCTAAATCCGAATTTAATCATTTTTTCCACCGTGACCAATCTCTGTCCAAACTTAGCCCATTTCAGTTCACCGATGTTGAGGCATTTCACATACGCACAGTTTATCAACCGTGTCCTTACCTCGTGATCCAAATGTGTATACACCTCTAACTCATGAATGAAATGGCAAAACCTCTTACTATCTGATAGTCACGATGATCTGTCTCTTAATTCTCATTACTTCAGGAAGCACTCATGGATTAAACTTCATGTGATCTCCACCTTACATAGTCTGTCTGTCGTGTGTTCTTCTGCGTCAGAGAATGGCCCCAAAGTTGCATGCAACTTGGTAGTTTGACATACACACTGAATCCGGTCCCCATAACTTCCCTTGGTACGCACCAAGCCTTATGGAGTCAAAAGCTGTTAAGATACCTCACTTCGACTCCGACAATTGTACTCTCATGGCAACAAAGCTCCCATCTTTCACTTCATACATTATCTCTTCTCTACACGATCGATCGTATTAATGATTTCATTACATGTATTCCATGTTCATTCGTTATTTGTCATTAATGTTCCTGTATTGAATGTACGTTTTATTTGTCCATTAAAATACTTGTATTTGTCCTTTTTTACCTCGTTTCATCTCCACGCCCTCGTTCATACTTGGCACGCATTCTCTTCTTGCATCTCCCTTCTTCTTCCAACATCTTCAGTGACGTTGGCTCTAACGCCAAACCATGTGGAAGCAAAATCCTTTGTCTCCAAAAACATCTTTGCGTTACCCAGTCTTTAACCAAAGTCAAGAACTATCTACAACCTCAACGATAACTATATAAGAACCATATATTTTATAACTAATGCCAGGGCCAGTGAACGATTGACCACGTGTGTTCAAGGCTTTTATGGGAAGTTGTCATCGAAAGAGACATTTTCGATATTTAGCTAAAAGGGTTTCGTATTTGATTCTTAACTAAAAGTATAGGGGGCGCAACAATGATTTTATGTGTACCAGACGTACATGATATAAATGTATTATGTTCATCTTAATATAAAATGTTGAATAAAATTTTTATTTAAAGCAATGATTTTATGCACTCTCCAGTTTAGTGTTATACTTAAATAGTAAATCGTACCACACAAAATTTTCCTGAAGAAATAAATGTTATATTCATTCGAAAGATATAAAAGTACACAAAAAGTATTTTCCCATGCTAGCCCATGAGCCAGGCCATGAGCCAAGAGTAAAAAATTCACTCACAGATATCATCTGCGTAGGCAAAATCCAGTGGTGCTTTCTGACTTGTTAAACATTGTGGACTAGTAGCTTAGTGGTAGATACCATGACTTAACCCTTACCTATAACAGTCTTCCTGAACAATGATATTGGTTGTCCACAATATCTCCAGAAGGTCTCAATGAACGTCTGAAAATCTGTGGAAGGTGGGTAATAGGCTACGAAAGAAGCGATTCAGTTTTTGAGTGGAACCATTCACAATGTACCTTCCCTACATCGTAGTTATATGTCAACATATTATAACATGAATTCCAATGAGTTTTGGTGGAAGAGTGTGATGGACAATAGGCTACAGAAGAAGTTATTGAATTTTAGAGCGGATCCATGAATAATCACCTTCCATACAGTGAAGTTAAGCTCACATCACATAATATTGCCATCTGTCTACAAGATATCTCCAGAAGCTCACGATGAATTTTTGAGGAACAGTGGAAAATGTGGTCAGGACGAGTAGTTCAAATTTTGGAACGGATCCTGGGATTATTGTCTGGTTGATAGATTTTTTCCCATTTTATTTCCATATGTGTATACAGTCCTGACTGTCCACACGATATATCCAAAAGTTCTCAAAGGATTGCCATTAAATTCTGTGGAACAGTGGAGAGTTGAACTTAGAAGAGTCGGTAGAATTTGGGGGTAGATCCAAGAATTATTTTCTGGTTGTGAGATATTTTCACTCTCTGTGTGGGGGTTGATTGTCACATATCTGCAACTTGCACATGTTGATACATATAAGTATAATATAAGATGACAAATTACAGAAAATAAAATAGAAAACACATAATTTGTGCACACAAATCCAAAGTATACTTTCATTACCAGAAAGGCATTTGATTGAACATTTACGTATAATTGTGTGTGTGTGTGTGTGATTCTGGTAAGTGTAAGGGGTTCATCCTTAAGATTAGTCCTTCATTTCAATCCTCTGTTTCAGGGTCAATAAGGTCAGCTTTCATGATTATCATGTCAATGTCCTCATCTTGGGGTTCATTGTCACATGTTTGCAATTTACACAGGTTTGTATATTTCAAGTTGCTGCTCATGTACTGGTGTGGGGGTTCACCTATGGTGATGGCCTCACAAACTATACTAAACCAGCTGTGGTTTTGGGTTAGTAAAAGAAGGCAACAAGTCGGAATTTCGTTTAAATGTTTTATATAGAATATTGATTATCAATATCTCTGGAGACGGGAAATGCCTATTCGCAGTTGAAAAGAGAGGAGGCCGATTTTCATCTAAGTCAAACTGATGACTAGTCTCTCATGTCACGAACGGTAGTATACTGAATGGTAGCAGCGGTTGACGGTTACTAAGGGCGGCGAGAGAGACTGGCAGCGATTCTCTTCTCCAAACCCAATTTTACTCTGCCGCTATTACGAAAATCCCTCCTATTTAAGCCCTCGGTATCAACACTGTATTTCTTTGTAATTGACTCCCTTTCTTTCTTTTTCCTGTTATCTCGGTCCTTCCAGAAAATCCCAAATATTGACCCTCATTCATCTCACGACGCAAGTCCGTCCAAGATCATAAATTAGTCTCCCCCTCTCTCAAGGACTCCGCAAATAACTTTTCTTTCATAAGCTTTACTCTTTCTCTCAAGACCCCAGACACTGGCCCTTATCTGGCCTTGTTTTTGAAACCCAGGGAAATGACAGAAGATATTAAATTGAGAAAGTGCAGGGGATTCAACTTCCCATAGTATCTCGAAAAACACGTTAAGCCCTTATCTGGTCATCAAATCGGGAAGAAAACTTTCTCTAAAAGTATCTGTCTTTTGTAACCCAAGGACTTGATACAAGACACTAGATTGAGAAAGTACAGGTGACTCCCACCTGGAAGCACATAATTCTCACTTTCCACATCCTCAAAAAACACATTATCCCTTTTAACACAGATAACTCCCTTTGTAATAACCATAGTAATTACTGGTAATAACCATAGTAATTTTTGGTAACAGCCATAGTAATTTTCAGGACACGGGGGACTCCTGGCCCCTTCGTGTCACACTGGCATTCTAGGAGCTTGCCTCTATGGCTGCAGTTGCAGGCCAGCAGCTGCACTCAGGACCTTGGGAACCTCTCATCTATTGCATGTTGAGCTGGCCCAGCCATACTCAACTGGGATTGGGGCTTGTGGATGCTTGTTATGAAATTTGGGTGATATTATGTTGTGTTGACATATAACTACGATGTAAAGGAATACTTGTGCATGGATATACTTGAAAATTTAATCACTTCCTTCGTAGCCTATTGCCCACCTTTCCACAAAATTTCACAGACGTTCATTCAGATCTTCCAGAGATATTGTGCGGATAGCCATTTTCTTTGTTCCAGACAACTATTATAGGGTAAGAGTTAAAAGTCATGGTATCTACCATTAAGCTACCAGTCCTCAATGGTTATCATGTGATCTAGAGATATTTAGTGAGTCAAAAAATACAACTAGAATTTGCCCACTAAAATGATACCTGAGGGTGAATTTTTGGCTCTAGACTAATGGACTATATCAATGCTTCCCTTATAATTGGCAAGCCTGGCAGACCTGATGAGCATGAAGAGAACAACATAGTCCGATTTGGCATTATACTATCAGGGTAAATTGAACCTATTCCTAAAAACTTGGAAAGTTTATTTTTTGCAAAAATGAGAAGTTCCAGAAGAAAAGAATTTCATATACATTCAAAACACATAGAAATACTTGAGTGAAAATTATTACTTATCAGAATGCTTCCCTCATAATTAGCATGCCTAGAAGTCTTGGCATGTATAAAAAGTACAACCCAGCATCTTCCATGAAGAAAATTCATTTATCAATAATGATAAATTCATTGCAATGTATGATAGTGTTAAATCAAATAAATGAAATTCATGAAAAAATTATCAGCAAAAGCTTGAAAAACTCGTTTAGATATGTGTTCCAGAAGCCATTCAACATGCCATGCATGTTTTGGTACTAAACATTAATGTTGGATCAGTATTCTTTAGTAGTGTTTGTATGCAAAAGTAACATTATTTGAATCAACAGAGTTGATATTGCGATTAACTACAGCACAATTCTATAGCCCATTGTATGCTTTCAATCCATCCCTAATTTTGAGATGAGTTGTTCATTATAATTCCAAGAGTTGTTTGGACTAATGAACTTTTTGTTTTTGTTGTTACCAAAACATTTTAGCTGATCAATTCTACGGCTTTTATCAGGTATACAGTATATATAATTAGGGAAAATTAAGAGAAAATAAGCACGTAAGTGAAAAAAAGAATAGAAGAAAAATTGATACAGAGGGGTCAGAGACAGAAAAAAAAAATGAAGGAAATAGAGGAGGAGTGAAAATCAGAGGAAAAAAAGAAGTGCAAGACAAATAGAAATAATCTATGAGAAAGAAGTCAAGGAACAAAGCCAATAAAAAAATTGGTAGAAAGAAATGAAGAGGAGAAATAAAAGGTTATAAAGAGAACAGAAAAGAAAGGAAAGATTTCTAATGAATTTTGTAACCTCAATCAATGATTGTAATCAACTATGCCGAGAAATTGGTGTTATTCATATCTTCTCTTTCCTAAAATTAAAAAAAAAAATCATTTTTTAGTAATCATTCAGAAGAAAGTGAAAGGGATTTTCATAGCTTTTCCATTTTGGTTTCTCCCGATAGGCTTACATGTGTTATAAATTGCAACAAACCATAATATTAGTTTTTCAATCATAGTGTACCATTTTGCTCCGTAAGAGGATAATAGTTCAAGGGAGATTACTGTAATACCCAAATCAAGCAATTAGTTCCCTTGGATTTCGTTGCATCAAATATTACTAGCGTTAGAAATTATTACTACCGTCGTGAAATCGACCCACACTCGGTGCCCCACACTTCTGACCTTATACTACCCTAATTCAAGCTTGATAAATATGGTTTACATGATAGAATTGCAATGATTTTAACCAAGGGATGTTTATGGCTCAATCAGTCATTCATCTTCCCTCAAGTTCATAAAATCTCAGTTTGCCAAATAAAACCCCCCGACTCCTTTGGTTCATGAATTTTTACTATATCCAACATGCATTGTGATCAATTACTTATGAAATATTCATAGGTTCATAAAACATATAAAGATATAAAATATATTTGTTGATGCCAATTATTGAATTAGCATATTGACATAATGGAAAATTTTTGAAAAAGTTACACTTGTGTAACCCTTTGCATATAGCCCATTGTGATATACATTCAATATAATAATTATATAAACAATATATTTACTTACAAATGAATATTACATAAAGATCTTTTTTGCTCAAATCAAAAAATAAGGTCAAAAGCTGGGCATTTAGAGGAGGAGAATAACCTCCTTATTTGGTCATTTTTTAATCTTAATTTCATGAACTGTTTGATTGTGCTCCAAATTGATTGTGGAACCCTTTAGCAAATAAAAAAATTAAATAGATAAAAAATTTGACTAAAGGTGGAAGGGAGATAACTTTAATCAGTAGTTATACCTCTGTATAATAACATTCATTTTTAAATATAGATTTAAGATTTAAAAATGTACTGAATCAATTTATCTATCCAGAATTATTGAACTGATTAAAAAGTGATTACTTATATGAATTTAGCCAAACATTAGTTTTTTCCCATTTTTTTTAATTATTATTATTATTATTATTATTATTATTATTATTATTATTATTATTATTATTTATTTATTTATTCATTTATTTATTTATTTATTCATTTTTTTTTTTTTTGAACTTTGCAATAAGTCAAAGCTGCATAAACACACAATTTCTTTTTAGTTAATATTCAGTTTAGCAAACCAGTGTATTTTTGTAGAAAAATACATTTTCCTATGTACTTTGATCTACCCCGGAAGTGTTCAGCTGTGACAAACATTGACAGGTATGAATGCAATATAACTGGAAAAGGTTCAAAATGAAAATCAAGGGTGGACAAAGCCCGTTTTCAGTGATGAAGAATTATCGACATCAGAGGCCAACAATCCACAAACAATAGTTTGAGTATTTTTCTCACTAAATTACTGAATTTATGACTTTTAAACCTAAAGAATTTTATTGTGATGGTATATTATCATGGTTGTTGGAAAAAGTTATTGCTTCAAATGAGTCATATTCTAATTGAATATTTACCATTTTTTGTTGTTTATATCATCTTCCATCTTACTATTCAAAAAATGATATTTCATATATTACCACCTAATATATATATATATATATATATATATATATATATATATATATATATATATATATATATATATCAATATCATATCAAATTATACAAGGGAATTCTGGAGAATTATGATGCCCTGTAGTTTTTAAGAATTTTAATTGTAGCTGTACTTGAAAAGTGTTTATTCAAATCCAGAGTAGATGAATAGCTTGATCGAACCACAAGGCTAGATATCCATCTTGACAATTTCAGATATTGTTAAAACCATGGTTCACAAGGCAAGTAGTTAGAGTGTATCTAGATTCAGCAGTTTCCTATATAGATTGTATAAAATGTCAAAGAGAGCTTACTATGCTGTAGAGGTTACTCAAATTGGCTTCATGACAATGAGGTGTGTCTCAGGAGTGCAACACTCAGGAGTGTAACATGTCTGTTCTAGATGCAGTAAAGTTGTTGGAGTTGTTGAATTTGCACAAGCTGATATCTCTGATGAATGTGGCAGTGAAGATCCTGTTTCATATGCAATGCACCAGGTTGACTACTTCTATATCAATGAACAAGTATATCAATTTTTTGATGCAGTAGACTGGTTTGCCAGAGTGCTTTGAGCATGCTAACATAGTTTTGGATACCGGAACAGCTTGCTGGAGAAAGAGTCAAGTATCAAGTGCTTTGATCTGACTTAGCCAATATGTATCCTAACTCAATAGTGTCATATAAATAGACCTTGACTTCATTTGTTTACCTCAAATGTTAATAGGGTCCGTAATCATTTAAATCAGCTAAATTTATTTTCAATTCACAACTACAGAGTTTGCTATATCAAGTAAATTCATTGAGTTGGTTTCTAATGAGATATGCCTAGTCACCATTGTTAATTGTCTGAGATGTGTCAGGTTTAGCTAATGCCCCTAATATCAGTTATATTAATAAATTTACTATAAGAGGTATTTTATGAATGACATCTCTATCTTTACTGCCAGGGAGCCCAATGCAAAGCAGATTCTTGACAAAAGTAGAAGCCTGTTATAGTAGAAGGTGAAATATCCTGCCATTAGGGAAGAGCCAATGAAGAGCTTGAGCAGATGGTATTTGATACATGTGATGCACCCAAGCAGGCTAAGATGATCTTTGCAGTGCAAACCAATCAAAAATGTCTTAGGTATTGAAGGTTGTTGTTTTGATCCCAGCAGGATGGATAGTAGAGAGGAAGCATACAGCAAATTGTTCTTTGGAAATAAGAGTTTTTGAACCTACCAAAATAACATATTTCAACAACTCGGCAGGATATGGAAAAGTACTTCATGGGCTCAGATTTAGCGATTTCAAGTTATCCTTATCAGATATACATAAAATCTGTATTGATCTTGTGCTCATATGCATAGATAAGGATTTGATAAAATAGTTGTGACCTTTGTGGCAATTCCAGTTTCTTAGTGTATGTGCTTGTTAGTCACACCCATGTCCTGTCACAATACACTTGGAGACACAACACCTGGTTGTCTCTCACTTACAGCATTAGAAAAACAGTGTGACCAACTCCTTAGTACAACTGAGCCATCCCATGTTGTCAGTCATCTGGTAGGAATACATTTTGTCTAAGAAAGTCAGGGTCAATTTTTTTTTTTCAGGTTGTGTATAAACAGCTGGAAAGGGTTGGAGAGTGCTGGCAGACTTTGATTTACACAATGGGTTCCCTCTGGTGATTTTTTCTTATAGCTTTATGACTGTAAATGGCAATATGGTCTGAAAAATCACAAAGGTCGTTTTTATTGGACGGACCATCCTTGAGTGTTGAATTTCCTGTGGGTAAACAGTGCCATGTACTATACGTAGAGATTGGATGTGAGAGCATTTTGGTCTGGTCCATCTATAATATCATATAGGTTGTTGGTATCCTTACAGAAA